>JARLTB010000279.1:307500-650156 GCA_030141615.1 Unio pictorum
GAAAGATACAATTGTATAGGAGAAAAGAAGTTAAGTGGCACTTGCCATTTTCTGAATTGTGGTTTGAACTGATGTATTTGCAAATAAGGTAGTAATCTTGAGATAACCTCGATATACCCATTGCCGATTAGTAATTGACCTACCAGCCTAGCTAGTCTAACTATACAGGTGTTTGCGTGTGTATTTGTATTTGTCGGTAAACTTTATATATATATATATATATATGTGTGTGTGTGTGTGTGTGTGTGTGTGTGTGTGTGTGTGTGTGTGTGTGTGACGTTGTGTGGGAAATTTTACTAACAATTCATGCCTCATTTTTAAAGTGTCTTCTGATATAATATGTAATTCAAATTAATTTGGATAATGGCAATATGTGTTATATAATATTACGACTTTAGACCGATTCTTAAAAAAAAGAAACTACCTGTCCGTGAGTTTGTCATTGCGTTACGGTTAAATTCGCGGTTACTTCAAAGATATCTTTGTCACGGTGGTGAGAAACTCTGTTTTGCAATCAGCAGTAATTTCACCGGTCAGCTTTGGCTTAGAGACCGGAAATCCGACATTATAGCCCATCAGTGATACCTCCCAAAACAGTTTTTAAAGAGATAACCAGTAACCAATCAGAACTAAAGATAGTCAAACATGTGGGGCGGGTTTCTCACGCAGCCAAACATTATTCAGTTACATTCATTGTGAACGGATCAGTACATGTCTGGACATATAGTGAGAGCAGGTCATTGGGAAGTTGGAGACACTATACTGCGCTCCGAGTGCCGATGTTGTGCGCTCGTTAAAATTGCGGGAAGGGAGTTGTTTGTTTTGTTTGTTCTTTATGGTTTAACGCAATTTTTCAGCACAATATAGGCTGTACATGGCGGCCAGTATTATTGGTGGAGGAAGAACCCGGATAACCCCCGGAAAGAACCACCGACCCACGAGAAGCTACTGGCAAGCTTTCTCACATAACTACATTAGCCGAATCTTAGGCTCGAACACACGCAGACAGAGGTGAGATGGCAGTGGTCCGTAACGGACAGCGCTTTAGACCACTCGGCCACTCGGGGCCCCGGAAAGGAATTTTAGGAACTTCGAATGGGATTCTGAGGTAAAATATCTTTTTCCTAATCTATTTCACTTTCCCAGTCAGGTGTCGTAAGATTTATACGTCATTATGTGCATTTAATTTAGTAGAACTTGAATTTTCTTTGCTATCAGTTCTCAACATGTTGTAATTATCGTATAGCAAATTAGTAATATTCAAGACTAATGTATTTAATTATGTTGACATCGAAGGGAATGGTTTAATTTGCTATGATGTTGCATCGTGGTGCAGAACTGAATTTAATAGTGTATGAGTTGACTTAATGATTAAATTGCCATTATGCTTTGTTAGATTAAGTTTTTGTAACGTTGCTTTAGCAATGTTTCAGTCAAATTTCTACGATTTCTGCATCGAGGCAGTTTATATTGATATCTAGCAATGGGGCATCATGCCGCAAACATGTAGCATGATATCCCACCCAGTCACATTATCGTGATACCAGGCCGACCAATCCTAACATTAATCTCTTAATGCTGAGCGCCATCCGAGGCAGCTGTTAGTACCATTTTTGTAAGTCTTTGGTATGACTCGGCCGGGGGTCGAACCCACGACCTCCCGCTTCCGCGGCGGACGTTCTAACCACTAGGCTGAACCCGAGACTCGAACCCACGCAGAGGTGAGATGACAGTGATCCGTAACGGTGAGCGTTTTAAGCCACTCTGGGTCCCTTACAAATAAGTAGATTTGTTTTGACAGACGTAGTTTGAACGTTCGTTCACATGGAGCACATCTTGTGTATTAGCGATACTATCTGTTGCCCCAGGATGCTATTAGAGTCGTAGTTTTTTTAATTTAAAAAACTGATTGCAAATTTATATCACCATGCTTGTCTAAGTACATATAACGTGTGTAATGTGTTGTATATTTAGGATTTATTTTTTAGTCATTTGTTGGGAAATATGAAGGACTAATGCCTGATGTTTTGGCCTTCTTGCTTACGTGCTTAAACGCAGACGCAAATAGAAACTTATCTCTTTGGTGCTGATTTTGACTGGTCAATTAGTTTTTATTGCCCGATGATAGCAGACACTACATTCTGATTGGTTATTAACACTGGTATAAAATGAGGTCTTATACTTGCCTAATAAGATCATTTTGGGGTTAACAACTATATTATTTGCCTAAACTGACTGGTAATAAGTGTGGTTAATTTAATCTGTGATTTAGCCACAAACGCCAACCACAAATTGATTGAAACCACAATAACAAAAAAGCGATTTATGCCTAACGACTGGCGTATCCATTTCTATAGAAAAAAATATGAATGTTCAGTACATAAATTAAAGTCTACTTTAATATAAAAATTCCATAACCAATCACAACACGATCATGTTCGCATAAAGCAAATAAGGATCCCTCGAAAATAGGTAATATGGCAAAATTTGATACATTTCAGTGGTCAAATAAGAAAGTAAATTATTGCCACGGGTTTTCAATTCGACCCAGTTCAGGTGGAAACTGAAAATACACTGATTGGCTGAACGAAATACAGGTATCGAGAAACCCGAATTGAGATCACTAAATGTCTCAAGTATTTTAAATCAACTTTATAGTTTGCATACTTTCGGAAAACATACCAGCACGCATAATATAGTGTTGCGACTCCATAGTCTTAATCCAAATAAAAGAAAAGATTGAAAACCAACACGTTTCGTAAAATTCAACAAATGAATTATTTCACTAGGATAAAAAAAATTAAAAGGTACTAATAATATTGTGAATTAAATCCCAAATAATCCTAAAATTTCTATAACAATTTCAAAGTCTTAGAATATTCTAAATGAATTCCAGTGTATATCCGAATGAATTCCAGTCGTGAATGTTCTATGTACCAATATTCTTGATGTATTACAATGATATAGTCCAGAATATCTTTCAATGAATTCATACTCATCCCCAAATATTGTTTTTTTCCCTCCTAAATGTGAATGAGCACTTGGTAATTTCAATGCATAATATAAAAAATAATTGCTCTCAAATTATATATGAACACAACTAAAAGTGATAACATAAAGACTAATTTAAAAAAGAATGAAAAGAAATTACTAATATCCGTCATCTCAAACTTATATACACGCTGCAACCTGACTTTTGACGCAACAAAATGCACTGGATTTATATCATTTCCGTGGAACTTTTCATTAAATTCGTAAACAAGCTCAGGTCAGTTCACTTATGTTAGCGAACATCTGACAAAAATCAGACATACTTGGAATTTGAATGGGAAAACCAAGGTCCTGAACTCAAATCCAAGTAAATATGTTGTTAACAAATGATTACTGTCTTAACTTGTAATCTGCTGTCATTTACAAATGTTATCTGTCATTCTGTGAAACACACCATATCGATATACATCACATCAGTACAAAAAACGAAGAAGCTAAATGGTAGAAAAATGCACAAAACAGAAATGTATGTTACTCTGACATCTTTGTCCTTAGGGTAGGGGCCGCCACCGTGAAATAGGAACACGGCATAACTTTACAGATAATATCAAAAGGTAATAGATAGAAGGCAGGAGAAGATGGAACAAGAACTGGATGGAGGAATGCAATGCTTCTGCTACCCGTGGCTTGCTTTGGAGGCATTTTTAAAGAGCGGTTATTCGTGCAAAATAATAACTGTACGAACTGTACCCAGTCATTAAGCTATGTCTCAACCAACATCGAAGTTAGATTTAGCCATGGTAAAAAATGTTAGAACGCTAACATTATTGTTATTTTGTTATTTGTGAGTTTTGTAAACACACTTGTTTTGGACATCATCCTTTTGGGATTTCAACAGAATTTGGATAACCTACATCTGCATCTATTTATATTCAGTACGCCTATAATTTATCAATCTAAATTCACTCAGATTGATACTATTCCTTTTATATAATTCACTTTTTGTGTGAAATTCATATAATAGAACTTTGTATTCTGCCTGCGAGCAAACAGTTGCACCAAAGTTGGTAAATCGTAGAAGTAGTGAACAAGCATATTTGATGCACCCTTACCTAAATCAGAAAACTTCGCAAACTAGAATTCTTATGATCAAATGCTTTAGTGCATCTGCACCCAAACCAGAAACTTTGTGAGCAAGAACCTTAAGCAGTTAAGACTATGGCGTACCAGCAATAAAACAAGCCTCATTGAACCCAGACTATGTTTCTTTAATTACTCCCCATCCCTTGTATAAATGAATAAAGAATAAATGAGAAGGTATTCTTAACACCCATACGTTGCGAGTCACAGTACCAACCATAGTAACCCTGCATATAAGACATACCAAGATAACATTAGTGTGTTAGGCTTTATTACTAGTTGCTTGACAGACATTACATCATGCTTCAGCTCTAGCAGCAGATGGGGCGAACAGGCCAACTTTTTTTTTTTATTTGAGGCGTCAATTCGGCAAACTAAGGCTTCCTCAGCAGAGGGTGTGAACAGACCAACTTTTTTTTTTAGAAGCGTCTATTTGGCAAACTAAGGCTTCCTCGTAAATGCTTTATAGAGGCTAATTTGGCAAAACAGAATATAAAAAAAAGACGCCATGGTCGTTGTCGCGCCACCCTCTGCTGCTGTGGGGTAAAAAAAATTTTTACGATGAAAATCCTTTACGATTTTACAAACAGACTAATTTGTAAAACCTCACCTCGTAAATCAATTAGATTATTGGATTGATCAGTGAGTCTGAAATTAATTCTCGTTAATGAATGATTATGACATCGCATATAGACTGGATTAGTTGGATCCTCAATGATTAGAAACCCTGGAGGGGCTGTTGGTGCAAATGAATATAAAATATATCTTTGTTGGGCTTGATTTGATCTTTCGAGATTTATTTGGTAACTCCCTTCGATAACATCACATACTAAATTCAATGCTATCACCGATGATATATTCACATTTTGAGGAGCAATATGTCTACCACCACAATCTAGGTCATTATTATATTTGAGGATTGTTGTTTGTCGTTCTAGTTGTGTTCTATGTAATTGATTAATCTCTTTAAAATTATCAATTATGTTATTTAAAATGAATAAAACGGTAATGGATAAATCAGGAGTTTTTTCAATAACAAAATCCCATTGCATGTTATTGTTATTGATAAATATGAATCTATCAGTTAATCGTGTATTTTTTTTATATCAGTTAAATCATTTCGATATGATGGAGTAATTTCGTGGTATGATTGTACATCTGTGACATAATCGGATTTTTTAGGTTCTTGTATTTGATGTCTGAGGTGGGATTTCAGGCCATCCTAATATAGTTCTTATAGAGCTCTGATATATATATATATATATATATATATATATATATATATATATATATATATATATATATATATATATATATACGACATAACTGGGTGAGTTTATCTCAATCGCGGATGATAGTGTTGGTTCATGAACCATTATAGCGATTTCGATTCTGTTCCAGTAATTGATTTTATTCTACGCTGAAATTCATCATTGATCTGTTAAATTTGGTATGACCCAGATGGTATTGAAACAACGTTCCAGTCTGGTTCACCGTTGGGTTTATTCTTATTCGCAAACACCAAGGAATTATTCGGTTGTTGACTGCCAAATGCTACCGACCTAATGTTAGGCCAACTGTGATACACTCGTAACTTTGCTAACACTATCTCCTTCACGGGAATCGCAGAAGGGAAATTCACAGTGAATTCAGGATTCGTTGAGGTTATTGAGATCATGCTTGTTTTCACCGGGTTGGTATTTTCTGCTATTCGTTGAAGTAGTTCTTGCGATGTTGCCATTGTTATTATACTCATGTTGTCGCTCTAATTTGACATCGCGGAATCATAAACACGTACCATCGCTGAGAACTATCTGATATTAATGTATCATCGAGTGATGACGATATCATTGAGGATAATTGGGAGTGTGCAGTGGATACAACATGGAACTTGATTACGTAATCTTGTAGTTTGTGCTGGCTGCATGATATTTTTTTTTGTTATTATTGAAATAATTCCAGTGATTGTTGTTGCCGCGGATATACAAATTGGAACAGCTATCGGGGCAATCATTGTCACCGAGGAGAGTATTATACCGGCTCCGGTGATTACACCACTTACTGAGTACACGGTAACATCAACTGCGGTGATTCTTCGTCGATATTTTTTTTATTTTTGTTTGGTACTCCTCAGTGAGGGTTTTGAGTTTAGTTTGAAATTCTCTGACCTGATCATAGCGATATTGCTGTGATGACGTTTTATTTTCAAATCGTTTACGATTTTAATTTAGTTGTTTACTTAAATCCGCTACGAATTCCACATACCATGTTACTGAAACCCTAGCCAAATTATTATCAGTGCATACTATTGACAATCGTTCAGTTGTGTCCTTGTCGATGATCGTTGATATAGTATTGTTGACCCCAGATGAACTCGTTGATGAAATATTAAATTGAGTCTGTGTCACTAGTGTTAATCGATAAATACCTTTGACGGCCACGGTGATATTTAAAATATTATTTAGTGGTGTCCACACAAATGATCCGTATTGAATCGTGTATACTACGTTGTTGGTTTTCTCATGAGGAATTTTTGTTTTTTCAATAATTGCTATCATCCTCATTACATCATATTTGATTGCCTCGATGGTTTTTTTTCATATCTTCGCTGGAGTTTTTAATATTAGAGAGTTTTATGTCAATTTTATCCAGCGTGGTTGCAAAAAATTTGTCAATGATATTTTTACGAAATGATGTAAACTTTTCAACGTGATCTGCATATTTGACTTGAAGTGCTGCTAGTTCTAACATAGCTGTTTTTATCTCTGTTATCTTCGGTGTTGTCACCGGTGGATTTTCAAAGAAATCCGATATGGTTTTGTCAATCTTGTGAATTCTATGCACAATAGTTGAAACAAGTATACCCGGTTTGAGTTTATCCTGATCGGAAAACAACGCGATAGTATCTTCTACTGCGTCGCGTTGTTTAACTAAAATATCATCAAGAGAAACATTACTCGTTTTCAATTTACCCTGACGATCTTGAAATACAACTATTTCATTGGGATCAACACTTGTTAAGTTCAACATCTCAGCTATTTCATCTTCGATTATTTTTTTTTTATATCACCGGTTGCAGATATTCCCGCAGTGCCATCGGCACCGGTTTTTTTTTTTCAACATTGATAGAGATCTCCCCCAAATATCAATCATGTTATTTTATATAATTTCTCTCTAAAAAGCGATTACTAGTATATTCATTTACGACCCGATGAGGTGGTTTTCCCGATGATGAAATAGCGTCAAGGACATTTAATACTTCTATGCCACATATTGGTGGGTCATTCATTTCCTGTGTTGGTAACGTAGAATACCAGATAGGAGTTTTTAAGTGGTTTATATAACGCGTAAATTCTTTAGGCGGCGCTAACCCATATGAATCGAAATAAACAATTGCACGCGGATCAATCGCGTATGCAACCCAGTGGGTTCCGGGTCCGGTGCTGTTATCAAGATTAATGATACCGGTTTCAACATTTTTTGGTTGTGCCGGCAACTGATCTTTCATAAAGACACCTCTGAAGTTTTTTATCGCTAGGTTTTTTTTAGCAGCATCGAGTAAATCAAAATTTGACATGGGAACTATTAAATTGTTCCTGGGATTCTTAGACCGCTTCCGCTGTACCATGAATACGGGGTTCCTGGTAATCTTAGACCCTTTCCCTTCTTTTGTATCCTTTCCCGGCTGCTTTCTTTAGTGCCATCCCTGCTGCGGTACCAACGGCTCCTAACGCTGCCGCTTTAGCTACCGCTGGTGCCGCTGATGAAATTAGCGGTGGTAGCGCAGCTAACTACGGGAATATACCACCTGATTTTATCATGTTTTTGATCGCAGCTGCAGAGAGTATGATCTGAACACCCTTTTTATCTTTGAAAGCATCATTGAAGTGTTTTATCTGACGAGTTGTCAACGACAATTTATTCTGATCACCAGACATCTGATTATGTTTCAGCGTTATCTTGGTTCCACATTTTTTTTAGCTGATTTTGATTGCAATTTTTTAATTTGACTAGGAGTCAATGTAACACTAATATGACTATATGACATTTTATTAATAATAGAATGATCTAATCGTTACATATTTTCCACTGGTGCATCGACTACTCTCATTTTTCCACCAACACCTTCGAGTAGCATTGATTTGTCGCTGAGAATGATAGCAACTGCTTTGTAATTAGCAATAGCACCACGGTCCACAGTAGCTCTAAAGTGTATATCAACGACGGATTTTCTTGTTAAATCAAGATGTTCCAGCGAAAGGTAATAGATCGGATAAAGGGTACTAAAATCATGTTGTGATATTTGTAGACCAGTATCAACATTTTGATCGCTTCCCATATATCACAACAGACGATGATAAACTCGTGCAATATGGTTTTGACCGTAATGAAGTTGTATATCCTCAGATGGTTCCTGCTGGCCATTTATTCTCAGCGAGACATCAGTAACGCCTAATTGATCAAATATCATATGGCTACGTGCTTGATTACCAACCTTCGTCAAATCCTGTAACGCAATAAATATATGACGTGGAGCTGAAACACCTTGTTGTGATGCCAGGTTCCATGTAAATATGCCGTTAACAGCTGATTGCTTAATATCTGTTGTTGTTGTTAGCCAACTTAGCAATGATTTTCCTACTATATCCAGAAATGATAGTAATCGTTCTTCTGCGGCGAGTGCTGGAGTCATTACTGGCATCCACAATGATAGTTTTGTTAAAATGACTTTACCGGCATCAACATCTGGATGTGCAACATCTGCTGGAATCCTCCAAATTGCGTCACTATCAGTACTTTTTCGCATAAGTACTACTGTATACTTCACTCCATAGGTAACTTTTCGGACATTTCTGCAGAATCCAAACATATGATGTAGTGGAATCGCGCATGAAAATCGTCGATGTTGTTCTTTCAACATTGACATACGTGTTGCAGTTCCTAGGTTGTAGTTGGGATCAGTACCGCGTATTTATAATCATATCCTCGACTTCATCATTATTAGCAGGAACAGGAGCAGCACGATTCTTTGGTTGTCTTACAATAAATGGAATTTCTCCAGTAGTATCCTTAGCATCCTTTGCAAACATCATAGAAGGGCCTGCCGATCTTGTATAATCGTCGGAATATCTTGCTAGCCCTACTATTGTTGTGGCAACATCAACATCGCGTTCTATCGACTCAATCTCTTTTCCAACGATCAGATATCTTGCACTCTCGAATAACGCCATAATACCATTATTAACAAAACCGACTTGAGCACCAATTGGATATGGTGTATTAGCTGCAACATTTGTTACAGTTTCTCCTTCTACTTCGATAAACGCTACAGCGGGTAGAAAATATTTGCTGGTATCATGGACTTGAAGTTCAATTCTTGATCGAATATCTGGTTGTACTGCATGATAGGAATAGAATTGATAATCGCGTACAGAATCATCCTTGCGCACTGGGGCATCCATATCAAACACTGGATCAAGTGTCCGTTTGAACATTTTATTATATATTCCTTGATCTAAATCGCGATTTCGGTCGGGATCTTAAGCCACTTCCCGCTATCATGTTTGCGATATCATCTGGTTTGCTGGTCGCCAATGATGCTAATTTCTGATCCACCGCACTATTTATTATTTTGCTAACACTTGCAGGCATTACTTCCGTAGATGGTAGTGGTCCCAATGACGAAGTCGCTGATGGTTTCCTTCGCCGCCGAACTAACGACATTAGTTTTTCCTTCGCGGCGGAAAACGCTTTTCCGGTAACATCTCCAACAGCACTAATACCCTTATCACGAATAACATCAATATCTTTCATTGGTAATTGTTTTGCTAATGGCGCTACTTTTGGAGCCATTCTTGAAAAGTATTGCCGAGACCATCACCATAATACGCTCTATAAACAGGCAATCGTGAATTTACTACATAGACGTTGGTTGGTTTATCATGGCTGTAGTGTATGATCATCTTATTTAAATGATATTTATCTAATATTGTAAATGATGGTACATTGGGGAGTTATCAATTATAAACCACATACAAGATATTATGACCAATTAGGTTTTTATGTAGAAAGAGGTGGCCATATTTAAGAACTAGCATGGAATGATATTTTTTTATTAGATAAAAAATTTTAAAAAAAGATTTTATATATACATATTATTATATGTCCCGTAATGATAAAAAAATTCATAGATAATTTATTAAGTTTAGTAATCAATGGTGTAAAATTTGAATATGATGAGTATAAAACAAAAATATATAACTGGGTTGATTATATAGATTATTATGAACCATATCGGAATATGCCTGCCAGTGTTATAAGCCATTATCATTTTTATGCAATGAAAATTGTTGATTATATCATATCCTCGATTATTGTTGATAAATAATACATTAATCACTGTGATAACCGTTGATGGTGAAACCGTCCGCTAGCTCGTAAACAAACTGTTCGATATACATCAATATCCATGATGCCGCCTTGAAATAATCTCCTGCAGATATCAGCTGCTTCATTATTTCCGGTGAGTTATTTCCAGCTCGTTTCCCTCCGATAAGTACTTTTTCTTTTATAGCGTCGTCAAATTCATCATTTATATATTGTTCCCTTATCCCCTTTTTAAAACTCTCTCTAGCAAAAATAGATAATTCATTATCGTTAGGGATTTGTTTAATTCTATATAACGCATCAGTCGTAAATATTTTTTCAGGGAAATAGTCTCCTCTCTCTTTTGAAGTTTTTTTCTTCTTGTTCTTCAAGTGGTTCAGGCGGTGGGGAGCTAATATCAATATCACCAAATCATTCAATTTCTTCTTGAAGTTGTCGTTCTTGTTGTTCTTGTTGTTTTGCAGCAGCTATTATATCACCAGGAAGTGTTTATAAAGATTCTTTTGTTTGTTTGGATCTTTTTGCTATTTTTTCAAGCACAGAAAGAAGAGGCGTCTCTTTCCTTTTCCCTTCCTCGGGGATATCTTCGTATATCACTTTTTCAGTGGCTGATTTTAAAATCTTTGGTTGCTGTGGTTATTGGTTTAAACAGGTCTTCAGTCCCTGTTATAAAATCAATCTGAAGACTGTCTAGCTTGTAATTTTTCTCGAACAGAATCGCGGATTGGAATGAACTTCTTAATTGCGGATAATCTTTTACGCGCTAATCTAGTCGTTAGTGCTTCGTTTACCATTATAAATTAATGTACGATCTAAATGCAGTGAAAAATTGAAAAAAATGACTAAAAAAAATACTAAAAAAGGACTAAAATGACAAAAAAAATAAATTGCTGAAATATTTTTAGCAATCAACAAATAAGAATATAAATCCGTGAAGCCCCCCACCCCACAATTAACAAATCCGTAAATTCCTACCCCACACCCGAATTTACTATATTAGTTACGTGTAGTAATTGATACATTACCCGCCTTTACGAATTCATTCACGGGCGCGCACACACCATACCTGTTAGGTGAGTAAGAGTTTTACCTGTTCATTGTATTATACTTGCAAACAGGTATTGAAGTATTGTACATGTCAAATTGTTGGTTATAGAACTTACTGTGTTGAGGTAACCAAAAGGGATTTTTCGGCTTAACGAAAAATCATTTTAATATTTTTGATTTTTGAATTAATTGAGCGTTTGCTTTCATATTTCCTTTCCTAATTCTTTCCTGATTTTTTCCACGATATTAAATAACGGGACAAATTTATTTACGTCATTTTCATATTTGAAAGTCTCGTAAATCGCATGTTGGATTCTTTTTATGAATGAGTACGACCTAGGCAACATGTATTTATTCCTTTGAAGACCATCTTCAATATCTTGAAAATCGGAAAGGATCCTATCACAATTTAATTTATCTGACAATTGAATTCCTTGAGTTTTTAAATTTGAAATTTCGTTATAACCTCATTGATATTTTCAGAATTCATATTATATAATAATACATATTTCTAATATATGATATTGATATATTTTTCAAAAATGAACTCTGTTCGCGCTAAGGTGTTTATTCATCTTAGCACGTCTAGAGATATTATACGATTATATATGATGATGAACTCTGTTCGTGTTAAGGTGTTTATTCATCATGCAATGATAAAACCCCATTGGAAACCCCTCAGGTGTATTCACATCGGAGAAGCCCAGAGGTTACATATATAAGACAACACATCTCATAGGAACTCCTCAGGTGTTCATCACATCTGACCGAGCTCAGAGGTATCACGAAACTTAGTCCCCTGAGAAGATATCTAACTCGTCAAATAACGGGTTAGAAATCTAAGAGGTTATATTTAGTGAATGGACGTCACACATTATGTATTATATATCATATATACATATTATTTACATAGGACAATACAGCCGTTCAATCCACAATCGAGTGTTATGGCGAATTGTATTGGTACATTATATACAATGAATGAATGAATGAATGAATGAATGAATGAATGAATGAATGAATGGATTATATACAATGAATGAATGAATGAATGATAATGACGGGGCGGGTCTACAATCATATCGTGAAACCAAATCAAAACCCCACAAAATCAACCCGGTTTGAATACAAAAGCATTCACACCACGTGTGACGGTGTGAGATATATGATTTGGTTTCACGATATTAAATTCGCTAAAGCCCCAATAATAATATAGACGGTATGCTATATAACCTAACGAATACATGAAAGCCAATAACAGAGGTGTGCGATTTTATTCTTTCATATACTTAATAATGATTACTAAAACATCTAAGCAAGACCGAGTACTTGAATAAAATGCTAAAAAAAAAAGAATACAACTGTTTGTAAATACCGCGTATTTGATTAGATTTCTTACAAAACAGATAATTCTCCCAATTGATTATATCTCCATTGAGAATCGTGACAGTTAAAACCAACCATCGAAATCAGGTGACAGAACCCATTGAGATCAGTAACTCTTTAATAAGCCGTACACATACCTGCACGATTTATCTCCCTTTGGTTTATATACAATACGTACAAAATAGAATTCAGATGTAAATTAATTGAATTATTTGTCCATTTTTCTGGAAATCGCTGAATGATATACCCCTTCTGCAACACGTCGTACTGAGGGTATACAAATATCGAAATATTTTCCGTCTTCATTCATTCATTGATTGGAATACTATTTGCTCGTTATTTTCTGTACTAAATGATTTTATGGGTTTCGAATTTTTCGAGTATTTTTAAGTCTTTCCTCGTTTTAAATTCTCACTTTATGTAACAGCTTGTAGATTTGATACAGAATTGTTCTTAGGATTGGAATCAATGTGATCGATAACAAAACCATCCTTGATCAATCCATGAAAACACTCGTATGCGATTCTGTGATTAAGATAACTTTTCCCTCCAGCAGTAAACACCAAATACCCCATACCATTGTCCCACCCTACTGGTTTCTTCAGTCTGCGGTGTCTGATAATACCGTCACGAGACGCTTCATAATTACTAATCACAGGGTGCGGTTGAAATTCTTGGTTTA
Source organism: Unio pictorum (assembly GCA_030141615.1). NCBI lineage: Eukaryota > Metazoa > Mollusca > Bivalvia > Unionida > Unionidae > Unio > Unio pictorum. The sequence goes on from JARLTB010000279.1 coordinate 321,134, forward strand.
TTTGTATACTAAATACTATTTGTCTAATTCATTATTTGGTTTAATTATTACATTACTTTGGAATCTATGAATATAGTCTTGAGGTGTTCTTATGATCTTGCCGTTGACGCTGTCAGGGACGCTGTCAGGGATGGAGTTTTTGATGGAGTTTTTGATTTTCTTATCATAATAGCTCTTCAACTCTCTGTATCGCTTGCCACTACAATTGAGACACAACTGCGATTTACTATGCACCCCTACCCCACATCGTATGCAAGGAGAGTGCCCAACACTTCCACCAGGAACACTTTGTAAATGATATCCACATAATTCCTTTCTGCATGATTTGTTACATGCGGTTACTGATCCTATCATCAACCATTTGCAATGGATGGAAAAAATCTTTAGTATACACATTTGAGTGCGTCTATGCTGGCTTATGCTTCTATTAATTTGTTTTCAATGATAAATAGATTTCCTGACACCGCAGTTAGAGTAAACACTGATTCATTTTATATAAACGTGAAACACAGCGAAGCAGTAGCTGAATTCACAAATTCTGACGAGAGTTGGGGGTCATGGAGAATTAAAAAGGAAATACTGCGTGATTATTCCAAATCAGCAGATGTTACGATTAAAAACAATTACTTGAAAAATAACCAGATATCAGATCTATGTAATGCACCGCCGATATCTGATCCAATATGTAGATATAAAACTGTTTGCTTAAACGGCTGTGGCGGGTCAGGAAAGACGACTCGTACGATTGAATTTTTTCGTGGAAACGCTAGCGTTTTCAAATCTAACATGATTGTGCTAACACCGACCCACAGACTCGCAAGAGAGATGAAACAACGAGGAATTAATACCTCGACTTATCAGTTTATTTCGATAGAAAGGTGACGAATGGACTCCTGATCGAATGGGCGAGAAATTTATTCCTGATGTCGTGATTTGGGATGAGATATGCACGGTGTCGTTAGATGTATTACAAAAATTTCTTGATTGGTTATTGCTAGCGAATACAAACGTGATAATGTGCAGCGATCATGGCCAACCACCACCATTTGTCGGTTTATACCCACATGATTGGCTAAAGAATTTTGTAGACTATTATGAAGAAATTAATACTGATCATAGAGCACTTGATAAACAATTACGCGAGTTCAAGAAACTAATTAGATTACAACCGGATAAAATCCAATATGAAATAGCGCGTGAAATAATTTCAGAAACTCCATTAAATAATTTCTGGGAAGCGTGGAGACCAAACGATTTGATAGTAGCTAGTAGAAAAGTAGTCAGAGACACACTTCAGATGAAGTCATTGACTTGCATAAAGAAAAATTCGCAACACTTCCAGTGCCGCTGTGTTATAGACCCAAGGATACACGAAGACAGAATATCGAAATTGACATTCCTGGGCAAAGTGAGAAGCGAATTCTCGTATTAAATGACATTGTACTGGTTGATATCAACGTCGTCGAAGATGCATTGAGCGCTGATAAATCCCCATGGACGCTAGGTTACGCAGCAACAATACATTCTTCACAGGGATTAACTATATCCGATACAAATGTTTGGATGGTAGATAATCACATCGAGTGGTCGAATTTAGTTTATCTTGCGGTGTCCAGAGTACGAAGAATAAATCAACTTCGAAGAGTTGTTTTAGATGTTAATGACACTACAATAAGTGATATTGTCAGCGATGATATAATCAAAAAGCTCCTGGTTATAAACAGCAGGATAAAAAAATAATAGAGAATTTGACATTGATGCCGAATTTATAATCACACTGAAACAACAGAATAATCACTGCGCGAGTTGTAATTGTATAATGCGTTGGTGTTGATTGGATAAGGACTCTCGACAATTTACCGTAGACAGAAAAGATAGCAGCGTAGGTCATACCAGAGATAATGTGACGCTGACTTGTCTTGAATGCAACAGACGCAGAGGTGCTAGTTAAGACCTCGCGGCGGTAATTGAGTATCCTCGGGCATCACTTGTAGTTGTTCACGAGTAAACCAACGCTGAGGAGCAGTTGAATCCAATCTATAAATTGCTGGTCTACCCGTGGATCGTGTTATGCTAGATATTTTATGCACGGTGACACTCCAAATAGGATCAGTAGCTCTTTTTTTGCCACCTTCGAGCTCTCCTGGTTCATATAAATACCTAACAGTGACATTGCCGAGTATTGGTTGTTTTGAAAAATCATTTTGGGGTTTTACGGGTATATACTTCTTTTTAATAGTTTTATTATGTTTCATGTTGATTGTTCGAATAATCTCATTATTTAGCGCGGTAATCACGCCTGGTAATCTCTTGACCCATTCACGAGATCGTTTATCCTGGATGAATTCCTTCGCGTATTGATATCCAAATAACCGCTCAGCAAGCGTCCGATTAAATCGTTCAATAATTGCCTGATCACGATGTAGTGCAGTATGTCCTCGTCTGATGGTGACATTATGATGCTTCATTGTTGATAACACTGCACCCTGAAATTCCTTACCAGGATCAACTTGTAATAGATTTGGCCAATGCAGAGGACCCCTTCAATAAATCCTTTCAAACGCAGAAGCTACATCAGTTGATGATTTTGTCTTTAGCGGTTCTGCTTGTTTGTATCGACTCGCAACATCAACTATGGATAGCGCATACTTGTAAACACCATCATGCGGCAGAAATAATATATCAGCTTGATGAACCTCATTAGGTGCGCTGACATCAAAATGCGAGTAGTTAATTTGTTTAGGCGGTGGTAGATAAATCTGCCATTTCGCCTGTTTGGATAACCAATCCGCTGCAGTGGTATTTTTCACCTTTGCGGCACTAGCGAGTTTACCGATTGCTGCTTTACCCCTCCAGTATCCTCTTGGAGAATAATAAATAGATCCGCTGCAGTGGTATTTTTCACCTTTGCGGCACTAGCGAGTTACCGATTGCTGCTTTACCCCTCCAGTATCCTCTTGGAGAATAATAAATAGATTCTATGATGTTATTAATTACCAGCACCTAACATCAATTTACCTTTCATCGCCGATTTTATCAACCATGAAGCCAATTTTTCCTTGAAGGATTTATCAGTGATAGAATTCAACGCATGAATTAATTTCACATATGCGATGTGTCTGTGTTGCAGATTACTACTTTTATAAGAAACATCATAAGCATGACACGCCTTATCAATAGCGTTTATTGGATATTCACCGGGTCGGGGTTGGTTTTGATCATCGAGTCTAATATCGAGTCTAGTCCCGGGTCCATAATAACTATACCCTGGAAGGTGTTTTTCTCCTGGGTATTTTGCCCATGGTGGTCCTGGTAATTTTACTAACTTGGCTGCAATATCATCTCCTCGGTTTTTTTTTTAAATCATCTGCAGATTTCATAGAAACAAATCTAAATTTTTTTGTACTACATTGTACACACTTACCAGTAAGTGCTGATCTGTTATTTTTAGTTGTAATCGTCGTCAAGTCATCTGTGCCAGTACGTTTCTTACATTTCACACAATATAGATCCATAATATATTTATGTTATATGATGATTATAACATGAATGTAATTGATTTTTCTGCGACAAAAACAAGAAAACCAGTTAAATATCATGCAGCGCTACCAAATTCTATTCGTATGATTATAATCGGACCATCTGGAAGTGGCAAGACACAACTGCTACTTAATTTAATAACGAGATGGATGAAATGGAACAAGTTGTATTTAATAGACCCGAGTCTAGATGATCAGCGATGCTACGAAGTGTTAAAGGATTACAACGAAAAGGCAGCATAAATCAATGGGGAGGGTATTATTGAATTTATAACCGATATCTCGGAAGCACCGAGCATTGATGATATTGATGGAAGTATTAACAATTAAGTCGTATATGATGATGTGATGTTAGACAATCAAAAGAATCTTGCAAGGATATTTTCCAGAGGCAGGCATAAAAGCACTGACGTGATATATGTCACTCAACGATACACTTAAATACCAAAAGTGATCAGAGATAACTGCAATATTCTTGCTGTATTCAACGGAGTTGACACACATACGCTACGAAATATTTGGCAAACTTGGTGCGGCGGTGATATGGATTATAATCTCTTAGAAATTTCTTTAGTCACGCTCAGTCTATCCCACATGGATTTGTAACGATAAATTTGCATGATCCTAGATTAAGATATATTGTCGGACTTTATAAAATATTCCGTTAGCTCTTCCCGGGGAACTTTCAATATTGGATTAAATGAATTATGTATAATGGTGGTAAGTTGGGAATTTATCAGTTATAAACCATATGATGATAAATTACGTTTTTATGTATAAATAGGTGGCACAATTTCTCAACTAGCATGGAATGATATTTTTTTTATTATTAGATAAAAATCATCGAAAAAATCCTCATTGGGGTTATAAATATTATTATTATATATCGTCTAACCCCAATGATAAAAAAAATTCACGAATAGATTATTAAATTTAGTAATCTATAATATATATTTTGAATATGATTGCTATTTAACAAAAATATATAACTGGGTTGATTATATAGATTATTATGAACCATATCGGAATATGTCTTGCGTTGTTATATGTTCTTGGCAACTTTATACAATGAACCTAGTTGATTATATCATATCGTTGATTTTTATTGATAAATAATGGATACCGTTGGAGGGCCTTTTCGGAACCGATCGGAAGTCTGTTCAGTCCCTCAATCAGATGAAATATTGGAATCATAAATAGCAGCGGAGGGTGGCGCGACAACGACCATGGCGTCTTTTTTTTAATTCTGTTTTGCCAAATGGACGCTTCTATAAAACATTTACGAGGAAGCCTTAGTTTGCCAAACAGACGCTTAAAAAGGTTGGTCTGTTAGCCCCCTCTGCTGCTGCTCTGTACATCTGTATTAAATATTTAGAAGTATTTTTCACTTAGAATAGCATACGCAATTCTTTCCTGCTTGCTGTTAGACATGGCTTTTTGGTAGCAACCTTTGTGACCAAAACTTTTTGTTACCAAGCTTTATGACCAAAGCCTTGTGATACCAAATGATGCCTCTTGTAGAAACAATACTTTTGATCATAATGTAGTCCATACATTGTTAGCACCCTACTATTGTACAACTACTTTATGTAAGTGACTTGTTTGGCTTAAGAGTTTTGTTATTAAATATTGTTGCCTTTGTGTAATGCCTTTGTTCATTAATTGTACCCTTAGACACAATATTATCTTCAAACACACAGACGCACACACGCTGTTTTCTCATTTACGATGTAAATATTATGTAAATAGTAAGGTTGGTTATAGCAATAGTCTCAGCTTCTTCATCGTTCCTTGCAAACGAAATTGTTAAATTTATTAACTCTGTTTGCAACTTGCCTTGGAATTCAAACACTCTTGAGGACACATTGATAATAAAATAAGAATGCACTTTGACGTAAATTTTGGAAATTTGTGAATATTGCCCAGTCTAAACTTTGCTTTTATTTTCCTAAATATTTGCAATCACCAACAATGAAACTTAATTCACTTCCAAAGTTCCACGATTATATGTTCCCAGAACTCGAGACACAATTATGGAGGAAGTAGCATCAAAGTAATCATACACAGTTAGAAAAGTCTGACACGAGGGAAGAGTTTTATCTTCGCCCTTAGAATCAAAAGATTTCTCAAGTATTCGTTATTGTTGTATCACCTATTACAAAATTAATTAATTATTTACGAATAGCATACAAAATATTTATATAAAACAACAACAATACTAACATGAACAGATTTTTTTAAAACCTATTCAACAGCTAGTGCGATTCTAATATTAATGTAGATAACCGTACCGCACGTTTGAAACTGACTGGTACGAAATAGTTTCATCATGTAAGAATTTGATGCTTTAAATAAATAAATAAATCTTTTGTACTGTAACTGGTGCAAAGTAATGATCTTTTCCATTTTACTTACAAGACATTCCGATGAAAGTAACGCCCCAAATACAACTCCATATCCAGCCAATCAAAAAGCAGACGGTCAAAAAAAGTTGAAGAAAACCAATGCCAATCACAGTGAGGCACGATCCGCACTTCTCTTGAGACGTCATATCATCTGTACGGGCACAGCATAAAACACTGATGCCAGCTACGATTGTTCCTGCAAAATTATATAATTGGAGCGCTGATTTTGTGTTTTGATAAAAGGCAGTAGCTACACATTAAACTCATAAAGTAACTAATAAATTATTTTACTTCCATGCAAATTAATGTTATCCTTCAGAATAAAATAGTATGACAGTTCCTTCTTTCTACAATTTAAAAGTATTATTGTTAAATAAGTATTGCTAGTAAACAATTCAGATGTCATTTTTGTCATCGAATAGTGACAGCTAATCTAAAGTCTAACATTTAATCTCGTTCACAAAAGATAAAATATTGTGCCGGTTAAAACGATTTAATGAAAATTTTGGACATTTGGATTCATAATATCTAATTTTTGTCCCCCCATCCTCCCCAAAAATGAGATATCGTCATATTTCATGTTATGATATGATTCCTGTACATTTACAGGCATGACAAATATTTGAAAATGTATCATCACTACATTTTTATGTGACAACAAACAAACCATTAGTGATACGCTTGACAACACAATTTCAATTGACTCGTCACCATACAGATATGATACAGAATTTCAGCGACAACCTTTAGAAGCATTTGAACCTGTCTCTATGGATTTAGTACGGAAAATCGTGCAGAAGAGTGCACCAAAGTCATGTGAACTTGATCCAATTCCAACGTCATTGCTGCTTAAGCGCTTATACCCAATATTGTCTTCACTAACTGATGTTATTAATCTCTCTCTCTCTCTCTCTCTCTCTCTCTCTCTCTCTCTCTCTCTCTCTCTCTCTCTCTCTCTCTCTCACACACACACACACACACACAAACATCCGGGGAATTACAATCATTTTTCATACTGCCATCGTGAAGCCTCTGCCGAAGAAACCAACACTTGACCATAATGATTTAAAGAACTATCGCCCAGTTTATAATCTCCCGTTCATATAAAAATAAAATCGAAGAAAAAAGTTCTTTTAACAAAAGTTGTATCTCATTTGCAATTCAAAAAGTCTTTCTAGCAATGTACAGTCTGCATATCGCCATTGCCACAGTACTGAAACTACTCTTCTGAAAGTATTTAGTGACATTTTCTCTGCTTTGAATAGCGGAAAGATTACAGTCCTCACCCACCTTGATTTGTCTGCAGCATTTGACACAATAGACCATGATATATTAATTCACCGTCTCCAGCATGTATTTGGCATTCAGAATACAACTTTACAGTGGTTCAAGTCCTACTTAGTCAACAGGACACAAAATGTATCTGCAAATGGAATAAACTGCAGCCTAGTCGATATATATTGTGGTGTTGCATAGGGGGCTGTTCTTGGCCCTGTTCTCTTCATTATATGCACTCAGCCGCTCTCAAGTGCCACAGATCAGCCCCCAATGTCTCACCAATTGTACGCTGATGACACCCAAATATACAAGTCTAGCCACCCAACTGAAGTTGATGCTACCATCCATGGAGTAGAGAAGTGCATTTCTGATGTGAAATCATGGATGACATTAAACAAGCTGCTGATGAATGATAATAAAACGGAGGCCATTTTTATCACAACATAAAGACTTTCTCATTCACATCCTTTACATCAAGCAATACATATCAGCAACACCAACATTAAATTCACACAGTCAGTACGAAACCTAGGCGTTACTCTAGACAGTACTCTCACATTGCACCAACATGGCATGTACATATGCAAGGCTGCGTGTCTTGAGCTGAGACGCATCAGCTCCATTCGCAAATATCTTTCAGTGCCACTAAAGTACTTGCTTGTTCATTAGTACTTTCAAGACTGGACTATTGTAACTCAATTCTGTATGGTTCGTCACAATATTTACTCCAGAAACTTCAAAAGGTTTAAAACACAGCTGTACGGATCATCTTTAGAGTGCCTCGATCAGAGCACACCTCACCACTGCTCTGTACCTTATACTGGCCATAAATTCTATCCAGAATCAAACACCAAATTTATTCTCTGTGTTACGTTTCACTGACGGACTCCAGTCCAACATACCTATCTGGCCTCATACATGTGTACACACCAGCAAGAAACAAGAAACTTACGATCCTCTTCTGACAATCGTATACTCATAGTTCCCACTAGGAAAATGAAGTCATATGGACAACGTTCTTTTGCATACCAGGGCCAAGCAATGTGAAACGAATTGCCCATTGAAATTAGACAAAGAAAGTGATCCCTTTTAAGAGTGCTCTTAAAACTCACCTTTTCGTCTGCAAGAACAAACTTAAAGACCTAATAATGTTTCGTACCTTAAATATTTTCAGCATTTTTTTTTTTTTTTTGCAATTTCATGGTTTTTGTTTTCTTTTCTTTTTTTCTGTGGTGTAGTCATATCACTATAGATATTGTAAAGCGCTTAGAGCTTCTAAAGATTAGGCGCTATACAAAGTCCTCGTTATTATTATTATTATTACACAACCAAACAAACTATGTGAATAGTTTACAAACTTCTTGGATCAGCGTCATTACTCTCGAAAATTAGCGTAACTTAGGAGGCTAACAACACAATTAGACGTACACTGAAGACGCTACCAACATATTTAGGTGTACACGTACGACGCTTACAATATGTTTTTAGCGTACACTTTTCCGTGGAGTGGTATACGTTGATATATGAATAATTGTTTAAAAAGCATAATTCTAAGTGGTAAATTTGCAGCATAATAATAATTGTCAGGACGATACGTTCTCTAGATGCAAATATTTATTTTACGTTCCGCCCTACGTAAGAAAGTGCCTCAGATTTGGTATATAAAGTTGTCTAATCGGTTTGTCATACCGTATACTGATTACTGAAGCATTTTGTTTTCATAATGAAAGTAAAAACCGAAATAAGTAATCAACGTTTAACCTTTACGACCCTTTAATTCTCTCTTCTACTTGCCTAATTAGTTATGAATGACTTAACATAAATAAGAATTTTCATTGACTCTTATCTGTATGTATTATGATCCTTTTCAAGTGTTGCTCTTACATCCTTAAATTCATTGTGCGACATAAAATTAAACAATTACTTTTTTGTTTTAAAAACAATGAAGAAAGCGACTCATTTGACTTGGCAATGTAACAAGAGTACCGTGATAGTCATATATATTTAGATACTATTCGGGAATGATCGACTCTTAAGTATTATTAGTTAACATGGTTCAAAATTCCAGGACGGTTGGGCAAAGTAAGCAAAACTATAACTTTCGTATTCCTGAATCTAAATGTTGCATTGTTACTTTAGTTCCAACACACACACACACACACACACACACACAACGTGATTCTGCAAGACACATTTTCTAAGATCCACAGTGGTGCTTGCATATGATCTGTTGATCCAAAAATTTAAAAACCTCTTCCATTCCTTAAGTGGAAGTCTCCAACATTCTTTGGTCAAAGTACCTTGGTTAGAACTAGTTATAATGCAAACAACTTTTTTCTTCATTCAGCCACAATTACATATTTAACCAAAAACCATAGACTGCTTTCCTGTCCAACGAATAAGTCATCCACATACATTTAATGAATGTTCGAAAACTGACCTTTTGAATTTTTTCAGCGTAGTTTTGATAGGTTTCTTCCTCGTCTCAATGTTACGTATCGAATTTGGAATAAGCATTGAACCTTAAAGTTGAATGCACTGAACATTAAGATTATATCACATTTATATGGGGGGGGGGGAGTTATTGTGTAGGGTCAGTTTGACCTTTATTCTTAATTTTGTCCATGCCATTGTTAAAACTTCAAAGGAGCCAGTGTTCCGATTTAATGAAATTGACCGGATATCTTAACACAGTTTTGAGAAAGAGACAGCCGAACTTTAAGTCTGTGTCAAATAGCCATTCTTCAAAGGGAAAAATTATATAACGCAGTTCAGAGATTCTAACTGACTAAACAAATGATTGCCTTAGATTTTTTTTTAAAAAGAAACCACTGCTTATGATTGGCCGAGTGAAATTAAGACGTACACCTTGGAAGTAATGTGAATTTGTGTAAAGTGACAACCTTGAGCCAAATTCTTTTACTGAGATTTTGAAGCTTGGCTCCGAGGAAGCCTGGGAAAAGAATACTGCTTTCCACGTTAAACACGAAAGGGACCAGTTGTTTGCCATGTGAGAATACAGGGCGATTGTTTTTCGTCTTGTAGCCCCAACTTCCTTTATCTTTGACCACCCCCACCCTTCTTTGACAGACTTCTTCCTTATCCTAAGTTCAAGAAATCCACAGAGTTTGGCGACTGCTTGATTGTCGTGAACTCGAGTTATTGACATGAAACGTAATTATAACAGACGGACAGATTGACGGAAACATTGTAAAATAATATGCATAGAAAAACACAAAAAGAGTTAGCATGAAACAAAAACTAACTCCATTTACAAATTACTTTTTAAGCATAAACGAAAGGTAAGACATCTACAAAGCATCGGGTCCATTATTATAGAACACTATTAAAATTCTAACCTAACTTTTTACAGTAAATTTAGATCCTGTATCATGAATTGATCACATTGTTAAATGAATGATATAATTATCTACTGTTTTACCTGTCATCTCAATATAAGTTTGAAGTAGAATTACGAGTTTTAATTGATGTATATACAAATATAGTGTATAAATGTTTATAAGGTCCATATGGAAGATTAGCTGTTAATGTTAAATGTGTTATCCTCATTAAATAAAGATATTATCATTAATGTTATTATTATTGATATTAATTGATTATTATTATTATTAGTAGTAGTAGTAGTAGTAGTAGTAGTAGTGGTAGTGGTAGTATTTTATAGTATTGTTGTTGTTGCTGCTGCTGCTATTGTAAAAACTTAAAAATTTAAAAGGGCAGAGCTGTAGTGTATTTCGAATATGTATAGCCTGCATGGTACCTCAGCTAGTTGTTCAAACATACGCTCCAAAAATTAATCAGATTCACCCGAAGTAGCCTCGTTAAAATAAGTTTTTAACTTTAAATTTATTGACAAAGGCTTTAGCAGTGATTTGAATTTGTGAACTTGAAACGCAAATAGACATCATAAAGAATTCCCTCAAAATTGGCACATGTTCTAAGGAATCAATAATAATAATAATGTGTGACTGTCCAATGTAATAAATTAAGCTATAAGGCACAGATCTGACAGAAGTCATTTTCATTTTCAAATATAATGTCATTGTGCCGTGTCAATTAAATACAAACTGGATTGTTCACTAACTTTAGTGGATATTCGACGGCATAAGAAGGTAGACAAAAACAGCACATTTCTTTTTATCTTTGAATGATAAAGCTGATAAAAGGACTGGTTTACAAAAGGACTCAAATTCCCACTAAGAACTAGATTTTGACGCTAATATTTTACCTGAGTTTATTCTGCTGTACGTCATCCCATGATTTAATTTATGGTTGTCCCTTTTGAACATGGACAGTTTTCTTTATTAATAAACTAAACTGTTTGCAAGTATAGATTTCCCACAAAATTTTACATATGAATTTAAATGGTCATCTATCGATTGGTTACTGGGTTTTCTTTGCTTATTGTTTAGTTTGTTTGTGTTTGTTATTCTCATTTGTGTTTGTGCGTGCGTGCTTTCTTTTCTTTCTTTATTACATTAAGTAAGAACATATGAGATAAATCCGTGCAATCAAAACCATTAAACATATTTTCTGCACACGTTAATTCGTGTTATATTAAAAACGGAATGGTAGGCTTGAAGTGATACTTTTTCTTACACAAGAGCCGGGGTTACTTAAATGGATTGAGCCTTTTTTATAAACTCGTGTCAAACAAGGCGTGAAAACATATTACATATAGGCTGATCTAGTGATATATTTCCTGTAGGTTAATATTCCCACACCCAGGCACGTCAATTCCGTTACGGAATAACCTTCCCCATCGACAGCCAAATTCAGACTAATCCATGTTTAAGTATTCCTTCTCTAATAGTAGAGCCTTAGTCTAGGCCTTAGTCCTTCTATAGTATGGAAAAGGTGAACACGTTTTGTTGCGCGAAAATTGCTTATCTGTGGAATGGTTTGGAGTCAATGGAGCTGTATCAGGTGAGGACTGTATACTGAACTATGATTAACTCTTGTTGTCATTTTAAGCACCTTGTAAGACCCTAGACTTCAGTACCAATATGATCAGATTACACACACTTCTGTACCCTACACTTCTGTATTGTATTTATCAGATGACAAACCCATGCCTTATGATTAAGCTCATTGTTAGTTATATTAAATTTTGTATTGAGTGTTAGCTTTTGTCCATGATTGTATGTTATATATATATAATTTGTAGTATGCGATTTAAATTAATTGAGAATAGGAGTTGGGCCTACATATCTAATGTTATGTAGGGTAAACATGTTTACTAGGTTTGAGTTCAAGATGCAGCTTTAGAATTTCCATGAAATGAATTATGTTACAGTTTGATGAAATTTCGATTAAAATGACATAGTATTTGGGATCTTTAAAAGAGTGCATATACCATAGTATGCTCTGGTGATGAAGTTTTAACATTCATATGGATCCTCAAATTGTCTTTAAGCTTTTATATTAAGGTTAAATATATTAGAATTACTAGTTCCTATCTTAATATCCAAAGTGGAATCAGTAATTTTTTGTGTTCAATTTTAATTTGAGAGTATTTGTTAAATTTATTCATTGGAATTACAAAGATCTCACTGATACTATTTGAACAAAGTCACTATTTTGAGATTATTGTGAATTAATTTAAAGAAATTTGGGCTACATCCTTGTGATACATCAAGACTATTGGCACATTAGCACATTCAAAGCTAATGGCACAGAGTTTGTTTTATATTATTGTTACAGGTTGGCAGGCAGCTTCCAGCATTCCTATATTTGTTTAATTCAACATTGACCCCTCAATGAAGAGGGGACGAATAATAATCAGTTTGAGAAAACTGTGTATGCAGCTTTTGTAAGATACATTGGATAAGTTGCAAGTGAGTCCACCAACACGTTTACATTTCTCCAACACAAATAACAAAATTCAGCAGAATTTTCCATGTTTCAGTCATGCGCATATGTTTATTTTAAAAATAAGTATTGATAGTTGCATCATTCTGTTAAGATAAAAATTTAGTTTCTGTCAAAAGGGGCACTAATGATTTCATAACAGGATTGGATCTAAAGCATCTGGACTATTTATTTAACTGCTTTTACAAACAAGACATATTTTTGAGCTAGTCATCAGCTTCTTTATCACCTTTACAAAGGGCACAGCACAAGAAGTATACAATTGTATCATTGAAGTAATTAAAAGCAAATCCATATTAGTATATGAATACTTGTTTAAAAAGCCTAATTCTAAGTGGTAAATTTGCAGCATAATAATAATTAGACATTTCCAGAATAATTAATGTAGAACAAAATTATATCAATTTTAATTCCTACATGTATATAATTATAGGTGGCTGCAGAGAATCTGGAGAGTGTTTTGTAGTTCATCACTAGTACTGATGAGGAGCCAGTTCTTGGATTTAAAATTCCTGCAAACATCAGATTTACATCAGCTGAATCTTTTTTTTTTGAACAGCAAACACGTGCATAAATTGCTTAACACTGCTTCGTCCATCTCAAACAGTGAAGCTACCAGATGATACAACACTTTTTGATTGTATCACTGAATTGAATTCCTTTGCAAATTCTTTTTGTGGATTGAAATAACCTGGCTAATGTATTCTCTATCATTCAAAGATAGGCAGATACGTAAAGATTGTATTGTACTTGTTGATTTTAGATTTTAACAGTGTAAGCGTCAGATTTTTTTTGTTTAGCTCAATTTCATTTCTGTTATTGCACATATTACTCCTAATCTTATGCATGTACAGTCACATGACAGGTGTTTTCATTGTGAGGGGTATTCCTTTCCACAGGTAAAGGTAGGATGCTGATACTTATTCTTCACACTCCAGTGTGAAACGTGTCTCTTGCATTTTGCTCACACTGTATTTATAGTCATGATACTTTATGACTGTTTTTATGTTGGGATCCCATGATTTAAGGCACTTGCCTTTAAGGATGACTAAAATAAATTACATTCTATCAGCATTGGTTCGAGTCTAGACTCTGTCAACATAGACATGTGAGAAAACTTGCCAAAAACTATTGGTGGGTTTGTGGTTCTTCCATAGGTTTTCTAGTTTCTTCCTCCCTAAGGTAATGCTGCTATTTATAAAATATCATGTGCTGAATATTGGCATTAAACCCACAAAATTTAAAAAGTCGTCAATCTTGAAGTTTACTACTTATGATGGATAAATGTAGGTCACAGTGACTATGCCTATAAAGCTCTCCCTGCAGTCACATACCTGCAAAATCTGCTCAGACCAGTAGTAACTGATAATTGGCAGGATTTGGCACCAGTACCTGTATCCTTGTAAGACTAAAGTCTGAATAACACTTTGGTTTGCCAATCAGACAACCTTGTAGCACTGGTGGACATTTTATCATGATTTATGATCATGTAAGTATTATAAAATAAACATTTCACTCCAAAAATGTTGTTTTCATATTCTAAATAGAGTTTGGAACCACAGTCACTTAGAAGTTAGTAAGTGAGATGTATAGTACCAATACATCACTTATTTTGAGTCATGAGGTTAGAAAGCAAGATGTATAGTACCAATACATCATTTACATTGAGTATTGAGGTTAGTGAGCAAGATGTATAGTACCAATACATCATTTACTTTGAGTCATGGAGCAAGATGTATAGTACCAATACATCATTTACTTTGAGTCATGAGGTTAGAAAGCATGATGTATAGTACCAATACATCATTTATCATTTATTTTAAGTCATGAGGTTAGTGAGCAAGATGCATACAGTCCCGGATTACCCATTAGGCAGAGTAGGCAACTGCCTATGGGCCCCGCGACTTTTATGGGCCCCATCAGGGGCCACCATGAGACCGTGACCGTTGGTCTGGGGCCCCAAAAGTTTGACTGCCTATGGGCCTCCACGGTGCTTAATCCGGCGCTGGATGTATAGTACCAATACATCATTTACTTTGAGTCATGAGGTTATTGAGCAAGATGTATAGTACCAATACATCATTTATATTGAGTCATGAGGTTAGTGAGCAAGATGTATAGTACCAATACATCATTTACTTTGAGTCATGAGGTTAGTGAGCAAGATGTATAGTACCAATACATCATTTACTTTGAGTCATGAGGTTAGTAAGCAAGATGTATAGTACCAATACATCACTTATTTTGAGTGATGAGGTTAGTGAGCATGATATATAGTACCAATACATCATTTACTTTGAGTCATGAGGTTAGTGAGCAAGATGTATAGTACCAATACATCATTTATCATTTATTTTGAGTCATCTTTAGTACAATGACTTTAGTCATACATCTCAAACACAGACTAAAGTTTGTGGATTGCTTTAACTTGGAGTAAGGACAAAGGTTAATTATTTTGGGGTCAAAGTTCTAGGTCTACAGTGTCTTAACAAAGACTAACAGTAGCTGCAAAACTGCTTAAAATGTTGACCTTTAAGACTTTCCACAAACTTTGAAGATGACTATACTTTTAGCAAGAGGAAAGCCTATTCATTTTGGAATCTAATGTTAAATGGTTAAGGTCACCTAAGAAACCTAAATATTTAGGGGTCTAAAGATCAAAGGTCAAAGCCATGGTAAATATAATAAATTGTAATGGATTTTACATAGTGACTTTTGGGGTGCTCCACAGATATTCTGAACTTCAGATGAATGAGTGACAAGTGTAAGGTGAAATTTTTTACATTTGCAACATGCACATTGGAAAGAATTTTGGTCTGTACCATGGCTAACATTTCTTTGGATATTGTATTGTGTGGAAGCCATACATGATCTAAAGACACACAAAATAAATCAGCCTAAATTAGTCTAAAGTACACAATCTTTAGCAGTTATTAAAATCGGGAAACAATTTCTTCCAGAGAAGACAATACCAGCATACGAAAATGCAATGAATGAATTAACAAATATGTTTACGATTTACCTCTGAAGTCCAGGGAGTGAAAATGACCAAGGGGAACTAGCAGCCTTTACAGTGCACATGTAAAGTACGGCCAAGCTGTATACTCTATAACCCATATTACACCCATCAATCATAAATGAAAATAAAAGTTAAAAGTTCTTTGAACAGTACCTAAGATGTACATGATCAATGCCAAGCTGTATAACCTATAACCCAGATTACACCCATCAATCAGGCACAAACGTAAAGGGAATTAAAAGTTCTTTGAAAAGTATTTAAGATATACATGATCAAGGCCAAGCTGTATACTCTATAACCCATATTATACCCATCAATCATACACGAAAATAAAGGAAATTAAAAGTTCTTTGAACAGTACTTAAGATATACATTTGTCGTTTTTTAATAGCCAGTAAAACCAACAGGAAAACTGGGAAAATTCCTTTTCTTTAAAATTCAAACCCTACAAAATACAAAACAGCACCACCTTAAGCATAATATTATATATCACACTGAAAATTCAAGATAATTGAAACACATCATCTCAAATATTTAACATACTCATAAGTTAACAGGAAATTAAGAAATTCAGTTATATGACCAGATATTCATTTTTGTTCGTGAAGTGTCACTCCATTTGAGGACTCTTTTTTTACTGCTTTAATTCTGAATCTTTTTGGCCATATTCATTGCAAGGTTGTACCATTTGTTTGGACTTTATCTTATTTAGCAGTACAATCTTGCTATGGAAAACATGCACAAAACACCACTGGTAGTATGATGTCCTAGGGTTATGTTAATGTTTCTCCAGAACTTGCTATCCAATCATATGCTCTATAACAACTGTATAAAAAAATTTTAATTACAGTAAAAGTAAGTAACTGTATAGGAAATGTTAGTTTCAGTCAACTTAAATAAGTCTAATTAGTCATTATGCATTTCATAACATTCATGATTATTATAAGGAGTTTGAACATTTTTCTTACCTTCTGATTAAACTAACGTATCATTTTATCTTTTTTCATGGAGACTCAATGCTGTTGATTGAAGGTACCGGATAAAGATCCTGCACACTATAAGTATAATTACAGTTATAGAAACAGGGGTAGAGTGTGGTGATGGTGTCTTTTTCATCAGCAGCCTCAATTGCGTGTAACTTTTTTGTTTATGACCATCAGGTTAAACTTATAAAAGCAGATGTTTAAGTAGATGAGAAAAAATAATTTGCTCTATATTACTTTGTGATTTTGCATTTATTTTGAAGCTTAAAAGCCATAAAGATTTGTGAGAACTGCTAAAATGTAATTTAGAACAAAATGTGTTTCAGATATTTTAGAATTTGTTGGACTTGTGTGATTAAAGATATTAAAAGTCATCATCTTGTCATTTTTCTTTAAAACAAAGACTTACAATTTTTATGGTAAATATAAACTTGCGAAAAGATGACTAATCAGAAGTCAGAGAATAGCATTCATGTTTATGCTCAATTAAGTAATTCAGGTAGATATATATCCTAAAGACTTGAAAAATTGTGAAAAATTCTTTGAAGAAATTCACCAAGGTCACACAAAACATCCATACCATTAATGATATTATATGATATGTATCTAGTCTCTAAGGAGCATTGTCTTTGATTGTTACACATAATTATTATGAATTCTTATAATGTCCAATGCCTTCAAGTAAATACAAATTCCAAAGTTGTGTGAGACCCAACTGGCATGCATGTCGGTTTTTGCTGTTGACATTGGTTGCTTACATTATATTTGGGACAGTTAAAAACTGGAAGCGGATCCTGAGCAACAGTGTCCTCTGCACCAGAGTCCATAATTCCTTCAGCACCATAATCAACCAAATTTGAGATAGAGAGTTTGAGGAGATGGATTGACAGTTCACATTCTGTGTCTGGCCCATGCTTCTTTCCAGATATCTAATTTTCTTTTATTTTTGGAAATGTTGAGTGATGAGCTGCGATATGCACGTCATTTAAAGGATCCAGAATACCTTCATCCTCCATAAAGTAAAAGAGGTTATAGTAGAATACCAGAACCCCAAGGTATACATCTCTCCATAATTTTTCAATCCGCTTGTGTACACTTTTTCCAGTTATCATACTACCATGACCAGTTCTTATCTGTAGTATCATGTAATTGGCAACATACACATTTTCCAAGCCCTTATCAGACCTAACTCGTTGGGGAATACCAAAATTTTCAACAGCAGTTAAGAAGCACTGAAAGATTGTGTCAGCTCTGTGTTTATCCTTGCATTGCAGATACACAAACAACTAAAACCACCAATCCCTCCTGAAATAACCATATGAAAGTGAATAAGTTTGTGGTTAGAGTCATTATGCCACAGATGACTTTGTCCCTTTACATTATACACACATCTTTGAAGACATCCAGTTTTCCTTCGTTCTACACCCTTTTCATCTATAGAATGTATTATATCTCTTAGTTTCCATCTTTTTACATGGACATGTTGCAGTTTCAGTATTTGTCTCAATGTTTCCTCACAAAATGGAAATTCTTTTATGACTTTCCCAACATGAATACCTATCTCATCATCATTCATTTTTGAAAACTTCACCTCAGTAATATCATTCTGTAACATCCTACAACAGACTGTACTCTGATAACGATTTAGCAATATTGGAGATCAGAAAACAATCATCAATTAGATTTTGTAAAATACATTTTGGTTTGACAAATTCTGGGGGTCCGGATTTGATCATTCTCATTTGCAGTCGGTTTGCACCATATTTTATACATTCCATTCACAGTTTGATCATTTCTTCTTTCCTGGTGAACCTTACATTAAGTTGTGTCGAAATCATATCATGATTTGACAACTCTACATAAAGTCTATATCTTATGTAAGACTTAAAGGAGCATGCATAGCATCGTTTGACCCCTAGATGATGACAAAAGAATACAATATCAATCAAAATTGAAATCATATCAAGACTGATGAACTCTCCATTTGGCTTAATTGATATAATAGCAATTCTATATACGGTTGAGTTTAGCCTTATATAACACCTAAAGAACTATTTATAGTATCATTTGACCCCAAATCATGACTGGTGAACCCTACATTTGGCTAAATTGATATAACATCATAGCTTAGCAACCTCATATAAGGCTAAGTTGACCAGATATAACACTTAAAAGAGCATTTGCAGTATCTTTTGACCCCAAATAATATCTGGTGAAGGTCACCCTACATTAAGCTATGTTGAAACATTATACAACTATTGTGTTCCATAGTTTAAAATAGAGCCTAGACACAACTTTAAAAAAATAAAAGTAATATTGAACAAACCGTGCAAAGAAGGTAACATCAGCGCCGGATTAAGCACCGTGGAGGCCCATAGGCAGTCAAACTTTTGGGGCCCCAGACCCACGGTCACGGTCTCATGGGGCCCCTGATGGGGCCCATGAAAGTCGCGGGGCCCATAGGCAGTTGCCTACTCTGCCTAATGGGTAATCCGGGAGTGGGTAACATTAACTATGTGTAGGTGTGAGACACCTTGATACTATACTAGTTTAGTCTAAAAAGTATATGTGTATTGGAATTTGAGTTAGTGATAAAACAGAAAGTATTGATATTGATAGACAAAGGTACAAACCGGAGGGTGGATATGCACACTAGTCAGAGGCGTAGCTGGGGGGGGGGGCAGGGGGGTACATATGTCCCCGGGAGCCAAGTTACAGGGGCGCCAAAATGAGGCTTACAACGTTACATTATATTATAATGTAACGTTGTAAGCCTCATTTTGACGCTCCTGTACCTTGGCGCTAGGGGGGCTGGGCGCCAATTTTATAGTTCGTCCCCGGGCGCAAAATATCATAGCTACGCCTCTGACACTAGTACTGATATCACTCATGTCTGGTGTTGGAGACTTAGTTAAATAGTAACACACTTAAGGGAGATCTTTGAAAAATAAAACTAATGTAAAACATCAAGTATGTAATTAATTTAGCTGCAATTATTACAAGTGTATTAGCGCCACATGCAGATGTTAGAATCATAAAACATAGCATATATCACATTGACAAAAGATTAAAGCAATGCAAGCATCAGTATAATAAATGTGCTTAAATTATTATGAAGGTATATAATTCCACAATTAAATTTATACCTACTCACCAAATCCTGGGATCAAAAAATTTAGTGTGCAACATATGACGGCAAGTGGCATTGGTAAAGCCGGAACTACAAATCGTTCATCTTTGGGATCGTCACTTGACATTTGCTGCGTATGACCATTGCGTTCCTGTTGGCGTCGCTGCTGATGCTGCTGCTGCTGGTTCAGTATCCTTGGTCTAATTGAATGATGATGGTTGCCTCCACTGCCATCATCGCGAACACGATGAGGTCGATGTTCGTGATTTCGCGACCTGTTACTTTGAAGTCTTGGATCATGACTTTGATCTCTAGATCTATGACTGCTCGATCCTTCCGTGGATGACATTGTCGGTAACGACGCGGTCCAGCTGGTCTATTCCCCTAGCGATATGTGCCTTTCATTAATAATTACAATATGCCTATTTTACATATTGGATTAGGAACAGGGAGAATTGGTAAAAAAAACCAAACCCTGCAGTATTTGCAGCACGTAGATTGGAAATATTCCCCAAA
This sequence comes from Unio pictorum, assembly GCA_030141615.1. NCBI lineage: Eukaryota > Metazoa > Mollusca > Bivalvia > Unionida > Unionidae > Unio > Unio pictorum. Next base: position 341,893 of record JARLTB010000279.1, read on the forward strand.
AACCTAGCCTTCCATTTGGTTAAAATTAAGTTAGACATAAAGTTAGCTTCTATATATGAATATCAGTGACTAACTTCATTTCAAAACAGCTTATGAACCACTGAGTTGTTCCTGTCCACGACGTGGTAGCTAATTTATCCTAATATGGCGTACAACGTTTATTAAACTTAAGCTTTCATATGAACAAACGTGAGTTGTCAGGTAAGTAATAATACTACCAGTACAAAGGTGTTATCTGTAAGCGTTAAAGCCTGAAGATGAATCAACGACATTGAAAAGAATGTCAATGCAGTTCGAACAAATATATGCTTAAATGGTTGGTGGTTTTCTTTTCATGTCGCCAAGTTTACCTGCATATCTATTTCTCTTATATAAATATATAAAGCCAAGTTCGCGTATTCATTCGAAATGGAGACCAGTATTGACAGGGTGTGTTATTGACACGATTCGCAGAAAAAAAGAAAAAATGAGGAGAGGGAATTTCTCTCATTTTAGCTTAGATTGAAAATTTCTGTATAGCTCTGTCTTACTGGGGGAAGGGAACACTCACGTTCACGACAAAAACGCAGTTTATATCGCTTTTCATTTTTTCCCCTCTTTTTCTTCTTCAAAATCGAGTCCACTACGACGCTTATTTATTCTACTGCTTCAGGAAATTGATCACATCGTCATTACATATGGGGAAATTTGCACTCACAGTACTCTGCCACCGATTAATTTCTTAGTTTAATTTTTTTTAAAATTTAAAATATGGTTTGAAGAGCATGGATAGTTTGTCGTAAATATCATATGGCTACTTCATTTGTGAGTGCGTCATTTTCATATACTTTACGGATTCGCTTCTGGTTTCCCTATCGACGCAAACCTTTCAGAAACTGTAATTGCAAAACTATCAATTATTTGTTTTTTAATCTTTATGTTAAACAACTATTCTTTGAATTTTATGCTGTCCCCGCAACAACCAAAATATATTCAGTTGGCCTAGTGGTTAGAGCGTTCGCCGCGGAATCGGGAGGTCGTGGGTTCGATCCCCGGCCGAGTCATACCAAAGACTTACAAAAATGGTACTAACAGCTGCCTCGCTTGAGGCATTAAGAGGTTAGTGTTAGGACTGGTCGACCTGGTGTCAGGATAATGTGACTGGGTGGGACATCATGCTACATGTCTGCGGCATGATGCCTTAGTGCTAGACAACACTATAAACTGCCTCACAGCAGACATCGTAGCGATATTACTGAAAAATTGTTAAAGCTACGTTAAAAATCATAATCAAACAAAAACAAACAAACAAACAATCTGGCCAATTGTTGATAATCTTCTACCAACATGTCTTGTATATTAAAGAGGCTGGTATAGAGATGTGCTCTCATTGTGCACGATTAATATGACTAAAATAATTTTGCAATATGATGCACGCATGCAGCATACACAATAACAATAACAACATTCCAGGTTGGCGTGTCCTTATGAATATTCTGCCGAAGCGTATAAAAAGGACAGGTCATTCTGGTTGATTATTAAATTTGAGCCTTGGCGATATCATTCAGTCAGTCCAATACGTAGAAAAGAGCTATTGATTATCTAAAGTAATTGTACCGGCTTCCGTATTTTCTTCTGCATCAGCAAATGTAAAAGCATAAATTTGTGGAGCCTCGTTGCTTTTCGATAATTCATTCTAACTAGTTTTTAATCAACAGTTTTGAGAATGCTTGCAAACACCTGCCCCAATAGGTCTAACGTTGTAAATTGACCTACATTTGTTGTAGATTTTTGTTTGCGATTTTGTGTATAGTTCAGGTATTATGTACCCTGTATACTGTACATACAATTTTAGTTAAGACGTTAATCTATGTGCGGTCATGCATCTTGATGCGTGTTACAATCTCATTACAAAAGTAGGTCACTATGACCGACGTGTCACATTTTCCGACTGGTTGAATTTGGTGGCTTAAATTTATTTCTAAAGCTACTTTCGTTTTGATTTTCCTGACTCTACTTGATCAAATGTATCTATGTTAATACCATGTCCTTGTTATAAAAGAAGGTCACTTACTTTATTTCACATTTAACTAGCATTGCTGTTTATGTTTTTGCGTTTGACCATATAGACTAGATGAATCCTCTATACATAATATTACGAGCAGAAATTATGAAACTTGATGAAAGAATGCGTCTTCATTCTAATAACAATAGTAGGCCAATGCGACCTTTATTTCATAACTAGCTGACTATGTTAGGGCTAGAATAATCCAGGTAGATGACTAATATCTATATTAGTACCAGACCTTTGCAAAAGCAACGGATTACTGTGATATATGTTTAGCATATTACAAGGTCAAGTTGTAGTTTGCGTTAACTTATGATCCGATAGATATTTTGCAACCTGCAACTTGTATACATTATATTAAACCATAATTCATATACCTAGGCGACGGGATGCATCATGATAAGTACTATAATCTCAATGTACAAGTACAAAAGACGTGAAACATATCGATGGGATTCATTATGATAAATACTATAATCTCAGTGAACAAGTACAAAAAACGTGAAACATATCGATGGGATTCATTATGGTAAATACTATAATCTCAGTGAACAAGTACAAAAAACGTGAAACTTATCGATGGGATTCATTATGATAAATACTATAATCTCAGTGAACAAGTACAAAAAACGTGAAACTTATCATGATAAGTAGTGTAAAAACGTGAAACTTATCATGATAAGTAGTGTAAAAAGGTGAAACTTATCATGACAAGTAGTGTAAAAACGCGAAACTTATCATGATAAGTAGTGTAAAAACGTGAAACATATCATGATAAGTAGTGTAAAAACGTGAAACTTATCAGAGGGATCATCCGTATAAGTATTACACCCTAAATGAAAGAGAGGGAATTGTAACCAATATTTAATTCTTCCGTAACTTTGTTACTGTTTAATAGTCTATTTATTTTTATTTGTTTATATTAAAATCACGAACCTTGATCATTGGAGACATCTATATTATTACTACAGATTTATTGACAAGGAGGTCACTCTGACTCATATTTTATTTCTTACTAACAGAGGTTAAGTGTGTAGCCTATGTTTAGCACATTGCCACATAGAACAGATTTAACCATGCTATTTATCTACAGTTCATTGTAATTAGTGCAGTTTGAAGTGTCAGAACACACACACACACACACACACACACACACACACTATATAAAATTTCCATATTATTGATTATTGTGTATTGTGCGATACGTTGCCTTCAAAAGGCTAACTGTTTATTCGAGATATTTTACGAATGAACTGCATGCATTTCTTTTGAGTCTTCGTCTATACTGGCAATTCAAGGAGCGTACTGATGCGTAAACTATGTTCCTAATAGTGGCTAGATTGGGTGTCACTCCATGGTTACTCAAAGCCTATGACTTCCACTCTATAATACCTGGTTCAGTTAATGGACATTGATAATAGCTTATATAGCACATTTTAAGAATAATTTTATAAAAAGTATTATCCCTGATTTTGTTTGTACTAAACGGAAATCAGCAGTTTCCGATGTCATACACAGCTGGATTATCGTGAATGTAATTTAAATAAAACATCACACTGAAACATATAAATCAACGTATGTAAAAACGAGGAGTAAAGCATTGCAATTTTGTTTCTTTTGTTGTTGTTTATAAAGTTTTTAAAAACAAATGAAGAATTTTTTTTAAAAATAAAATAAAAACAAGATATGAATATGAGCCTGAAAACATTGATTCAGATAAAATGATTGAACGAATGTAGGTACAATTGTCGTTCTTCCTGAAAAAGTTACCAAACATTAACGAATATTTTCGTACAATCCTGTTTCAAATCACAAACAGATAGTAAATTTACGAACTGTGATGGAAATCTATTAGCCTTAAGACGAGAGTCAATATTAGAAAGTAAGCGAGAATTTATCCGGGACAACGCCAATATTTTGAAATGTGTATAATCAGTATGCAGTGCGAGATATGCATCTAACACAGGGCTTACCAGGATTGTATTGGCAGTGCTTTGATGTGGAATACGTTTAACTTTGTTTTTTGTTAGGTAGTATAGGAGACCACGATTGAGGTCGGTGTCATGAGAACGTTCCAACCGCAGTATATCAAGGTTTGTTCCAACCGCAGAATATCAAGGTTTGTTCCAACCGCAGAATATCAAGATTCATATTGAGTTCGACAGAATCAAGAAAACGAATATGTACGAAAAGAACATGGTGGTCAAAAGCTCGACATTTTTGTTTTTGTGAACAATGGCAAAACTTCTGATGGACCAGTTTTCTTAGGATCGGACACAGTTTTATCAGAGTGCCAGACACACCATTAATTGGGTCTATCTTAATGTTGTCATGAATTGAACACATAGACTACAAAACAAATAACCATGACAACTGGACGCGTTTTATGAACTTTTCTACTCGTAGGATGGATAGTACTCGATGTGCATACATAATAACAAGATTATGTGTAAAAATAAATCTAGACTGACCAGTGAAGTGAGTTTTGTATTAAAATACCTTAATAAATCCCTGCAAGGGAACAATATTGAAAAGTATCACAACAATATTGAAAAGTATCACACCAATATTGAAAAGTATCACATCAATAAAGAAAGAAAAGCTATGATTGTTGAAATAAAAAAAATATAATTGTGGAATTGCTTTCCGGCAAAATATGTCAATCAATATTTAGAATGATTTGAAAATTAAAATAATATATAGGTACAATAAAACCAGTTACACGAGCAGAAAAATGATTCCTGTTGACGCTAGTCAACAAAATAAAGAAAGAAAAACTTTATTTATATGAATCATTAAGACGATTTCTTTTTCTGAAGAAATAAAATCCGAAATGACTAAATTGGTGGTATACTAGAATTTTGCGTAAAACAACTACATTCAAACAGCGCCGGTGCAAGGCATTTTGGCGCCCTAGGCAAGATCATATATATGGCGACCCTACCCACTCACGCCCTCCCCCACCCGCTCATCATGAAATAAAACCCAATTTGCAATTTTTTCTGGCGCCCCCCCCCCCCCTCCCCTTAACCCAGTGTCCTGGGTGATTGCCTAGTTCGCCTAGTGGAAGCGCCGGCCCTGCATTCAAAATTGGATATGCTCGCAACCGGAGCGAACAATTATTTACAAGAACGAATAGCACGTCTGCTGACTCAGTTGCGTATGAAAGAAAGATTTTTGAATGAACGATTAATGAATATGTGTTACAAAAAGCAAATCGAATTCTAGTTCGAATTGAAACATATATTAAAGATCAGTCATAAAAAACGAAACAAGCATTTGCTCAATGCAAGGATATGGTCTAGAGATTTAATTCATATATACTACTTCAGGCATTAAAATGTAATTTAATTAGAGTAGCTTAACCTACAGTTGTGGCCTTTTTTGCAAACTATTTCGATATCTACAACATAGAAATTGAATTAGACCGACAGATATGCATACATTTACCACTTGTAAGAAAAGTATAATTTTCGAGCCGTAGCAACACATCTTTTCAACAAGAAAATATATTTAAAATACCCGAAGATAAAATCTATAATTATTACACACACACACACACACACACACACACACACACATATATATATATATATATATATATATATATATATATATATATATATATATATATATATATATATATATATATATATATATATATATATGTGTGTGCGTGTGTTAGATTATATGGAAGAAATACACAGAAAAAAGACAACCCTGACATAAAAACACTTTGTATTTAACGTGGTAGACAATCTGCTAGGTTACGGTATGATCGCGTTATATGTATTTGTATTTGGTAGTATAACATCTTGTGGTCGTTACCGATTAATTCAATATAATAACGTTTATCTTACAGCAGAAGATGTTTCTTAACCAGATGTATGTACATTGCACGCACTGCAGCAAAGGATCCAATAAATATCACATTTCCTCTTTGATACACAAAGCCTAATTGAGACTGTTGTCAGAGGTACGAGAGAGAGAGACTGTTGTCAGAGGTACGAGAGAGAGAGAGAGAGAGAGAGAGAGAGAGAGAGAGAGAGAGTATTGGATATGAATATAAACCTTATCTTTTAAATTGTCTGTCAAGAGTAAGTTTTCATTCAACAAAATGGATACACTAGAAGCTCCTTGAATGTCAGGAAATCATCAAATCTGATCCAAACAGGTAAGAATGCCTTGAAGGACTCGTGCGTACGATGATGCCACACACTCTCTCTCTCTCTCTCTCTCTCTCTCTCTCACACACACACACACACACACACACACACACACACAAACCATACACGTATATTTACTCGTGGATTTAAAACCCACCCCAGTCCCGATTATTTGCAATTTCGTACCCATCTGTTTTACGACTGGTGCCAAGACAGAGGGCTTGTCGTGTACACGTCCCCGTAGTCGACTTAACAACAACAAAATCTACAAATAAAGAAACGTGGACACTTTGTTTCTGCCTTACACGTCGTCCTCATGACATACATTCAGTCTCATTTTCCCGTCAAATTGATTCTTGCCTTGTACGGTATAATAATAATAAAAATAATAATAATAATAATAATAATAATAATAATAATAATAATAATAATGAGGACTTTGTATAGCGCCTAATCTTTTGAAGCTCTAAGCGCTTTACACCATCAATAATGATATGACTACACTACAGAACAACAAATGACAAAAAAAAAAATGAAATTGGAAAAACATAAAAACATGCTGAAAACATATAAGATACAAAACATGATTAGGTCGCTAAGTTTGTCCCTGCAGTCGAAACAGGTGAGTCTTAAGAGCACTCTTAAAAGGGACCACTGTTTCTTTGTGTCTAATTTCAATGGGCAATTCGTTCCACGTCGCTGGGCCCTGGTGTGGCCTGTATCAGTTGGATGGAAATAAAAAGAAATCAGCAAATACGTGCTTGCGTCTTATCAGCCAGTCTCAAAGAAGTCTTACGATGGTTTATCGTGACATCACATTAATTACTGCAATCATATTCAACATCAAACGAAACGTATTTTTGAGAGAAACAATGCAGCCTTGACGCAACTGGCCAATCCACGCACAGACACTCAAACTAAAAAGCACAGTTTTCAAACCTAGAGGTAGCGATTCTCCAGAAGGTGTCATCCTTACCTCTCTCTTAAAATGGGATCCCAATGCTCCCAAAGTCCTCCCCAAGAAAAAGTCACTCCCAAAAAAGCCAAACGGACGCATAAGATAAAATCCATTGGTGTCAATACCAGATAAATGAAAAAGAAACGTCCCGACAAAAAGTTAATCCCACAGGATACAGCTTTTACCCGTAAGAAAGACATGTCGGCTTGGACGCAACCTTATATTCGCAAACCACGACCTGCAGCAACGGTAACTGCGTCTCCAGTAGCTTCACGCTCTTCCACTTCGTTGCTACCCCTATAGCGGTGACGACCTCGTCCTCTTTAATGGCAGTGGCAACTGCGCAAAAAGGACCTGCCTCCAAAATCAGTCCAAGAGAGATTGGGCATGTTACAGAGTTTACTGGATTTGTCCAAGCAATAATTGTCTCGATTTAGTCCGTCGCGAACCCCTCCACGACGTGTGTTACCTATGATCAAGTTGATGCGACATAAAGAAAATCAGTGGCGGTGCATTCCAGTATAAAAAAGGACTTGTGGTAAATGATGCGAATCAGTGTTTCTGTGCTCCTGAGCACCCAAACATGCACACCGTCACCATCGTAATTCTATCAAAAAAGAAAAAGAAAAAAAAGACAAGGACCCTCTCGTCATCCAAAATTATGTTTCGTGAAACATTACCTCTCAAAAAGAAACAATCGTCCAAAGAAACGGAGAAGTCGCCAAAAGGTTAGGAATGTTTGGCATAGATGGGTCAATCAGTTTGCACAAAACCTTGAAGAAAAAAAAAACTTTTTAAAAAAAAAAAAAGAGCAACCAAAAGGGAGGATTTTATTTTTTAAATCTTCTCAGTAAAATAATTGAAAGACACGTTTCAAGCCATGGACTGAGTATATTTTGTGCGTGATCCTGGATAATCCCTGATGTCGCCTCAAAAACGTGTTCACCACTACCATCGTTGTTCTTCAAAAGAAAAGGAAAATGACAGTCTCGTCATCCGAGAAAAAAAAACACTTAGCCAAGCATTGACGTAGTCCCAGAAAAGACGTAGTCGTCCCAAGATAAAAGAACACACAAAAATTGAGGTTTTTTTTGGCGATTTTGGAAAGCACATCGTCATCTTTTTGACAAAGCGATCGTCAAAAAGATAAAAGAGCATGTGTGAAGTCATAGAGGTCAGTGTATTTATGGAACCAACAAACAAAGATATCACCCACCCCAGAAAACATTCTTCTTCACTCCCCAACAGAAAACAAATAATTGAAACTGCCCCCAAAGATGTAATATATATCACGTGCGAATGTTGTTTGAATGTCATAAAAGGCACGATATCTTTGTCTAAACATCGCAAAAAATTCTTAGCCAAACATCGGCACGTTCTTCGCCAAATGGTCTAAAAGAAAATACCCATTTGTCAAAAGAAAAAAATGTTGGTGCAATATTTTGCTGAAACAATAGCAGACTCAACGATGGAACTCCTGAGAAATTTTTTACCCGCGTTCGAAGATAGAATAAGAAGATAAAAGAGACCTATGGAGTACAAAGATCTCATGTACTTGCAAAAGAACTATTTGCTGAAGGGTTTGGATATTCGCTTGAGACTGAATTGTAGCAGTACCGCTTTCCATTTGATGGCCCATGCCAACGAATACAAACCGATTATCCAAGATGCCAGGTTCTACGTGCGTCGTGTGTTAGTGTTACCTAAAGTGGGAAACGACATCAATCACACTTTATAGAGAACGACTGCCATGTATCCGATACAACGCGTTGAAGTGAAAACTTTAACCATTGCCGCTGGACTCCGAGCCAAGATCGAAGATCATCTGTTCCACGGATAGTTACCCAAACGTTTAATCGTCGGTATCGTTAGCAATGCAGACCTCAACGGAGAGCACGATCAAAATCCTTTCCAGTTTAAGCACATCAGAGTGTCCAAAATCGACGTCAGTCGCGATGGCAAGACTGCGTGCCCGACCCTTCGAACCTAATTTTACCCAGAGGAATTATTTAGATCGTACTTGTCCCTGAACGAAGCCACGGGACACTTTGGAACCAACACCAGTCACGGCATTTCGTTCGAAGATTATGCAGGAGGTTACACTTTTTTAGTTGCTTTTTCACTCCAGACCAAGGCAGCGAAGAAGGACATTTTCACCCTTTAAAATTCTGTCAACTGCGTGTGGATCTTCAACTTGCAGTTGCTCTCGCAGAGACGGTAAACCTCATCCTGTATGCCGAATTCGATAATACCATATAAATCAACAGTTTGAGAGAAGTCATTATAGACTATTGTAGACACTTATATCTCTTTGAATAGTGGAGAATCTATGGAAATGGAATGGGATGATACCGTGGAAGCAGAACACCAAGACAGACGAAGAGGAGGTGGTAATGAAGTCCAGATGGCCGGAACAAGAACAACATTTAGTCCCCTGTTTCACCAAAGACTTGGCTGATAGAATGAGGGAATTGATTACGAAAGTTTGCTATGGATGTCAAAACGATCATCCCTGTCAAATTCAACACGATAAATGTCTGATGATGAACCAAGAGAAAAATTGTACAAGTATCTTGATGAAGCTTGAAGTCTCATCTCTGAAGAAGCCGTGTTGCAGTGTTGCGTAAGTGTATAAAAACGTTGCATAAAAATGCAACACATGTAACACATGTAATACTGAACTTGACGCACAAGTATTCAGAAGTAATGAACTTTCCGAAGTATTGATTTAGCATAAAATAAAAAGTGTAACGATACTCATCATTGGTGTTATATACCCAATCAATATCTTCAGCGAGTTCGAGTTTTGACAAACGAATAGTCACCGGGTTCACGACGTCGTCTGTTAGCAGCCTCTGACAAATTGATGCGCAATCATTAACAACTTCTGGGTCATTATTGCTCGCGAGAACTGACCCCGGGATTCTTTCCAGCCTATCCAAATTAATTTAACCGTTGTTGGTTCACATACTTGCATTTGAACTCCGCGGTTTTGAACCCTGAGTGGTTACGCCATCTACAAAGAACTCCTACCTCCACAAGAGCGCTTCATACATGTCCGAGTGGCCTTCGTATTTTTATGTGTATTCGTTCCACAACCTCTTGCTTTACTCAGCGTCTCTGATCAGAAATTTATTTCCTCGATGTCGTTTCTAACAGTATTTAAACCCTTATGAAATTTGTCAGTTGTGTGTATGTGATATTTTTTAACGTAGCTTTACCTATTTTTTGCGTTATCGCTACGATAACTGCAATGTGGCAGTTTATAGTGATGTCTAGCACGTGTGCATCATGCGTCTCCAGGCCGACTAGTACTTGCACTAACTTGTTAATGCCGAGCGGAAAGCAAGGCAGTTACTAGTATAATTTTTATAAACATTTGGTACGACTCGGCCATGGTTCGAGCCCGAGACCTCCATATTTAGAGGCAAACGTTCTAATCACTTAGGCCACCGTATAGGTCTTTCTCAGTTGCGCATGACAATCGTCCCGTAGTCTCTGAGCTGGATGACATGGAATTCTTAAATATCTGCATTACGTTTGGTTGTCTTTACAATACGACCAGATTAATTCATATTTCCTCTGAAAGCCGGTACACCACTCAAATCAACATAAAGAAAAACTACATGGGCCCTGGGTGAATTCCGCAAACATATTCTGAAACTATCGGCACACGAAGACTAATGAATGTTTGCGAGGTCACGCGCATCAATACGACAAAATAACATTACCGTGTTGCAGTTGTCTGGTTAATTTAGGCACGTGTATCAGGCCCGCACCTGGGGGGAGGGGCGGCAACCATGGCACTTGTCAGGGGCCCGAACTCTGTCAGCTGTCTGGGGCCCAGAATTTCCTAGGTGCGGGCCTGCGTGTATGTATTGTGTGTCACATAGATAAACATGTGTTCTTATATTGGCCGTGGTAATATATTATCCCCATCCCAACCTAAATAAAGGGAAACCTCTACAGCGCCTCACTGCGGTGCACCCGTGTGTAATGGAAGAGTAAAACCATTGGGTATAGAAGGCTGTCTTATTCCAGCTACCGAGATCTAAAATGCCTTTAAGCCTATGCGTTTTGATATTTTTGTAAATAAAAAGAAAAGAAAAGAAAACAATGCAAAATGTATTAGAATATTCAACTTTGCTTTAATCTGTGAACATTTCTACATCTCTGTCTATCAATATGTTGACAGTCAAACTTGCCTATTAAGCAACGGGTACGGTAGCGGCGATGATACATGGAACCTCAATCGGCTTAGCCCTGAGAATAATTAGGTGTTATATGTAGCTGACTAGTTCATTACAATGTAATTTTTTTGGAAAGCTCCTGCTTGTGAGATACCAAGTCAGAAACCTCTGCAATTAATCTGTTCCAAGTCCCTATTGAACCAGAGAGAACAGAGTGACCAGACTAGAGTTATCAGTGATCGGAGTCGACTTGGGTACCCGAACACACCGACAAATAGGTATCCTATATACCATCGTTTCCGACAGCGTAAGCTGTGGGATTCGCTGCTGGGCTGTTCCCTCTTCACTCGCCGTTACTAGGGGAATCTTTGTTAGTTTCTTTTTTTCTCCGCTTAGTAATATGCTTAAACCCGGCGGGTATTCTCACCTGATCTGATGTCAGAATTGCTGGTCCACCCGTTTACCTCTAAGCGGTTTCACGTACTCTTGAAAAGTTCTTTTCAACTTTTCCTGACGTTACTTGTTTGCTATCGGATACGTGGCAGAATTTAGCCTCAGAGTTTACTACCCACTTTGGACTGCATACCCAAACATCCCGACTCCAAAGAAGTTACAAGCCAACGTCGTCGGGTGCATGAGGGTGATGAGAAACGGCTACACTTCCTCGACTCTCCGACGAGCTCAACGACAAGCTGGACAGTAACATTGCCGGCGCTGCGGCCGTCGGTCACCTTGGGGGAGGGGGGCTAAAATGAATACACCTTGTCGACTCTGCAAGGCCCGCACCTAGGGAATTCTGGGCCCCCAGGCAGCTGACAAGAGTTCGGGCCCCTTTCGTGTTTCAAATATGTGCGTACTCGAAAAAGAGCGGGCCCCTATCTAGCTCGGGCCCCTGACAAGTGCCATAGTTGCCCCCCCCCCCCTCTAGGTGCGGGCCTGGACTCTGATTAAAAATATAAATGAAATTCCACCTTCCGTGGAGAGGGTAACATATGATACGGACAGAAGAATGGTATCGTAATATCTATGTTGCTCCAAAGCAGATTAAAAAAAAAAAAAAAACTATCGTTTTTTATACACAAATCATTTATTAAAAAAATACAGAACTTGTCATTTTATAAGTAAATACAATGGGTCACAATCACGAATAACTTAAAGAGTAGTAGTATTTGCTTATTATATGTTACCTAAAAAATATTTGGCATGCATGACGGTAATTGGTATTTCAGGTTCCTATTAATGGTTCTTTAATCTTTAATCCTCATTGAATTTGTCACAAATAAAACGCATTAAAATAGATATTATTATTATTCGTTTAAAATAAGTTTTATTTTTGTGGAAAAATCTTTCGAAAATCATATTTTACAGTCTTTGGTACATTTTACTAAATTTATGCTGAAACTGAATGAATTAGTTCCCTTTCTTAATTTCACACTTAGAAAACACGTTTCCAAGCCCACGTGCGCGCGAAATCTAAGTTCTACTGAAACTGGATCGTGGCTACATTTTGAAAAGACTAGTGTAACTCGTTGAAGTAAGATTGAATAGTAAAGTTTACACGTTTACATTATTAATTAATACTGCAAATTATTTATATACGTAAGATTCTGCATTGCATGAACTTAACATATGTTGCTGTAATACTTTTTGTTTGTTTTCCGAGTCACGTTACTCGTATAGGCCGAATGGAAAGCTAGGTAGGTATATGACATGACACTTAAGTACCAGTTTTTTTCAAGTAAACCAAGTTTTTTTTTCAATGGAGACGCTCCCAAAAAATGATAAAAATGAAGTCTCAATTGTCTCTTATGCAACTCGGCGTGATTTCGGGACATGAAAGGAGTGGGGGGGTGGTGGACAATTCTGAAAGTGCATTTTTTAGTCAATTTTCAGAAAAATATGGTCCACCTTAATTTCATGAAATGAACAGAGTTTATAACCTGTGATAGTTCCAAAAACGTGTATAGCTTCAGTTTTAATTAGGATAAACAATGAAAGCTATAGCAAGTCACATTTGTCGTCAGCCAGCTGAGGAATGTATGTACCCCATATTTTTCTTCATGAAATCTAACAACTGTTGGACCTTCATTACAACTGTTTCATGTGTTTGTATAAATTATTTCAACAGAATATAGCCATGCCTAATAAATAAAAAAATTCAGAAATGAAAAATATTTGTAAAGGGGCCATAATAAAGGAGAGATAACTCAGTGGTCCTTTTCCCAATACCAACAATGCAATGAAGTAAGCTATTGCCTTATTGGCAACATTTTGAAGGGGTGGTGGTGGGGAATCTTCTTAGTAAGTGGCACATCAAACTTTTTGTACTGAACGTTTCTAGTAGAGAAGAATAGGATATGTGTGTGAGAAAAAAAAAACATCGTTTTCATCATTCTTTGTCATTTATCTGTATTCATTTTAATAGAGCTTGCTAGGACTAAATTCATTCAGGCATAATCGTGCCATGAGACTGTTCAGTTAAATGAATTGAATACATACATTTCAAGAGAAAAAACAGAAACACTATTCTGTTTCTGAGTTTCACACAATAATGCCATTAAGCTACAATGTGGTCAATGCGCTAAATAGTTGAAGGATAACTTGGCCTATGCACCGGTCATTGCTTATATGGCTGAAACCACCTGATACTCATTGCTCCAGAATTGAGGTTTTGTATGGAGGTAAATGGAGGTTCCTCATAAGTATGAAATATGCATGGATACATTCAAAAGGGTCGGCAGCTTAAGACCTACTGTGTTTATGATTATTACCTCCTCTTAATGTATGGAAATGAAAATTTTAAACACTTCTAACAAACACTTATTTTTTCATCCACTGGGTCTTAGTGCCATAAACATGTTTTTCAGATGTTTCTTCTGTTGGGTTCCAATGTTGTGGTTTTCATAAGTCATGTACACAATTTGTAATGTAATTTATGATTTGTTACATGTAGTATGTTAAAAAAGTATAGTAATTCAGAAAACATGCATTTATTATACTAAATGCTGTTAGACAATGTTACCCTTAAAGTTCAGTAAGAGGTCAAGGTCTGGAATAAAAAATTTCATAATGCAGCTCATTTCAAGTTAACCAGATAATGGTTTCATGAGTTACTTGAGCATATGTTTAATTAAACCTGGATTGCAGTAATGTAAATGTCAAGGAGGGTATGATAGTACAGTGAAGGCCACAAAGTTAGAATGGCAAGACTATTAAAACAGCCAAGATTATCTCATTTTTATAGCACTATTGCAGTAATTTGTTGTTGTTGTTCTTGTAGGGTTTAACTTCATTTTTCAGCGCACATTGGCTATTCATGGTGGCCAGTATTATTGGTGGAGGAAGGACCTGGGAAAAACCCCGGAAAAAACCACCGACCCATGAGAAGCTACTGGCAAGCTTTCTCACATAACTACATTAGCCGAATCATAGACTCGATCCCACACAGACAGAGGTGAGATGGCAGTGACCCGTAACGAGGAGCGCTTTAGACCACTCAGAATGCAATTTGTACTATTATTTTCATTTGTGCATCTAGAATGGTGAGTGTCCTCCAGATTTAGCAGGACAGTGACACTATGTCCCCTGACCTTGGTTTTCCTATATGCAACAATGAATAAGGACTATCGATATCGGGGTCAAAGGTCAAGATAGATTGCATGACTAATTACAGTATTCAGCTTTATTTTGATAAGACCTTGAAAGAGTTCAGTTTCCAGTGGTTCATGGCATCATTAATAGGAGTTAACACCCAGTCAAATTTAGAAAAATGCAATTAATTCCAAACCAGGAATTCAGAAACCCAATTTATTAAATTTTTATTAATTAAAATCTATAATGAAATAATAGTTAGTATTACACATACCCACTAATAGCAATTAAGGTTGACCTTGAATATTTTGGAGAAATTTAAAGATATTTGTGTTTTGGTTTTATGAGTGGTATCATAGGTCAGGTCAGAAACATAGCATGAACATTTGAAATCACATTGGTTATGAAGTTCTCTACAACAAGCAGTTATGAAATGCATCGCACGGCTTGTTCATTCTTTACTTTCATGAAATGAAAATGTGAAAATTCATGTATATTTTGTCCATGTGTTGTCCCTTTTAAACGTGTAATAAATACCAGATTGCCTGTATGTTCTCATCTTCGTCATTGTTGATTACATTTAGTTGGACTTGGTTTGTCAGCAGAGTCCGGAGTTTTCTGAAGATCAAATCTATTATCACATTGGTTAGTATTGTGTTGTTTTAGTATTGTTTTTCAGTTTCTCAGTTAATGTTTTATGACTTCTCCAATGAATGCCTTATTTTTCTTTCAAGTTCTGATGATTTTTATTTGTAGGTTTGATTTTAATTATTTTCTGTAAATCTTTTAAATTTGGTATTGAAGCAGATTCATTGGATCTACAAGACTTGTCAGCATTGCAAGCCATGGTCAGCAATTTACTATGCTTCTTCATCACGTGTGGCTTTCTGTGCTGAGATTTCCTAATTTTTAGCAGGTACAGATAAACAAATTTATGTCCATAACAACACACATTGTCTTCTAAACATCAATGAATGTACCTGTTGTGTCAATTGATAAATGTTTGGAAGCCTGTATAATTAACTGTTCAGCATCTGTCAGTGGTGACTTGATAGGTGACAAAAAATAATCACTGCTGGCTTATATTTGAATAGAATCCAATGTTCGCTGGTTTATTTTAATCAAAACTTTTGTGATATTTTACCAATATTTGATTGTACAAATGATTATATGGACACGATTAATGTTCCAGATAGGACCAGATTATTGACATTTTACTATATACGTACATGTATTGTGTACCCTTTGATGAAGGAATTAAATTCAAAACATGTGGAATGATTAATACGGTGATAGGGCATTGAAAGTTTATTTTGACCTTAGAAGTGATACAAAAGTTTGGGATAATGAAGAAGAGAATATTCTGTGTGCTATAGCTGAGAAAAATGTTTTGATAAAGCTACATTATAGCGCATTAAAATGTGCAAATTTTCAACCACTTAAAAGGTGTCATTGTTTGAGTTTTTATAAAATGCTTCTTCTGAATTATTTGGTGTTCAAATTGTTCAGATATATCAGAATGACCAAAATAATAATGCATAAATTCTTGAAAATCCATGCATATGGAAAAGGTGCTATATTTTTACCTGCCCCAGTTACTTCACAAATAATTATAAGTATAAAAAAATGTTCCTAATAATTCATTTCCCACATCTGCTTACTACTGATCAAGTCCAAGCATATTTATTTCAGTAATTGTATAACTAGAACAACTGATTAGCAACGCTTTATTTAATGGCTAATTCAGATCCTCAAATTTTTTACTGAAATGTAAAGACAATTATTTACATTATTCAACAGTGTTTACTTTTTATTGCATTTCTGTACGACATTCTGCAGGCAGCTTATATAAGGTTAGGACAAGGAAAAAGACTCATTAAACTTGCTAATATGCCAAAATTGTAACAATCACATAATTTGAATTACTTCATTTTAATTAAGAATACTATAAAGTATAAGATAAATAGGGAATCTGTATTGTTTTAGTGCTTGGTAAATTTAAAAATGTCTTAAGCAATAATCCTGTTTGATTTGTCTGTGACCATCCACATAACAGACAACTAATAATCTACTTTTACAAAATTGGTGGCTTGTGTAATTTTTCTTGTTAATAACAGTCATTGCATTACATTAAGAACTCATGAAAGTCAATATTCCCATTAGTATCCTGGTTTGAGTTCCACAGTTTGGCTCCATACTTTGCTTTTATGATCATTACACTTAAACCTAAGTAAACAGTAGATGTAAAATACAAATTTCAGGTTTTAAAAAACCGTTATTTAACTGGTTTTTATTTATTAAAGTATTGCTTCCAGACTAAGTAACATTTTCATTGATCAAAATTGCATTGAATATTGTTATTTACTGTATTATTTACAGTATACTAATAATATCATTAGGAAAGAAAAGGTAATAAATATATAACTTCTTTTTAAATGTTGACAATTTTATAGTGTTGATTCAATTTCGAGCCTCTACCGTTTTCAATGATAAAACAAGTGATGCTTCAGTTAGGCATTCTGATCGCGATTTTCCTTAAGTTCAACAAATGGAAATCCTTTTTTATATCTCTAGTTTTATAATAAATGGGATCCATGCCTGACCATTATAAACGGGTTTGTTAGTGACCAGAGCACAAATTATAGAGGGAGTGGTGTGCGTTTGTGTCTATATATATATATATATATATATATATATATATATATATATATATATATATATATATATATATACCGGTATATATATGATCACTATTAAAAAATATTCTTTGTTCCATTTCTTTTCTTACCCGCTTATATTTCAAATTTCTATCCACTGGCCAAAATGCTCTGTGAGGTTCTTCCTATGGGGTCTTGCACTCTCACCCTTATATCGCTATCTTGGCTACTTTATTTTCTCATACTTATGTATTACATATTGCTTTTCATGCAGAACAGATATCTTACAGGAACAAGATTCTCAGTATTGTTTAGTAGTGAGTATAACCTCTGTTCACTCTTTACAACATGTTATGCCCAAACTGTTAACTTGATGGTTTTGTGTGACACATTCTACTGGTTTGTTGGCATTGCATACCAAGGGAGGAAACCAAGTTGTGGATAGGTTAACATATCAGAACCTTGGCTAGTGAAGATGCTATTCCATAAAGCCGCATTCTCTCTAACCTAATCTTGTCTTGTCTAATAATGTCTTCTTTTTTTTTAACCAAACATATAAATGTCATACGTTTTGGAATAAATATTCAAATTTATGTAAGAAAAATAATTTGTTTTCTGTGTCAGAAGTTTTAAATGATTCCAGTTTTTTTACATTTCTTTATAACTATTATTTGCAGACAAGACATTGTGCTTCACCAAACCCTTGTATTACTGGTAGTACACATTGTGTTATTCTTTTCTTTGCAGTTTGAATTGTGTTCTTTTTAGCAAGATATTACTATAAATGTAGGTTGAACAGCATTACCTCTATTTAAGAAACTGTTGCTCAGGTGAATAAATCTGCAAAAACAACACAACAGGTAGTGTATATCTTACATGTTGCAAGGGATATGTTGATTATAAATGAACCAATATTATACATTTTGAATATTTACTGAGAACTTAACACTTGCTGTAAAATAGTGATTGAAATGGTTAGGTGAGGTGTCCCGAGTCCTGTATCTAAAGTAAGTTATTTCTGACTTGTTCATTAATAAGAATAAATTATTATAACCTGGTCTCCCTTTAGTTGTGACATACAGTCCTGTGTAAACAGGAATACTTACACAAGCACATTGCTTTGGGTTATTTCTTGTTGCATATGGACAAATGGTTGTAGAAAAGAAAACAGACATACATTCAAGTTTTGTTTGCATTTCGTCAGCTTTCCTAGTTTTCCAGTCTAACCTGTTTCTACTTTTCAGAATTATCAAAGATTCAAATCTCTAAGATGCCATTGCAGTTCAGGAAGCAAAGAACATTGTTCCAAAGGGGCAGTCTCCATCTTTAGAAAGTCTGTGACAGAGTTATTAGCCTTAAAAGATAAAGTACACCCAGCTGAGAATTCTATCAGCTCAGGTTCTACTAGGCAGCAGCACAGAGAATGTTTTGATGATGAAACTTGAAGATCTAACAAACCTCACTCATGTTATCCTTCATCCGATAAAAAGGAGATTTTTCATCAAGAAGAATACAGTGGGAAATTCAGGATGAGTTATGGAGGCATCTGATCTTTCACAGAAGAGTAAATGTACTGATAACAGCAAGAAGCATGGACAGAATGTAGAGTCGAGAATTTATTTAAACTTCAATGTGGTTAAAGGAGAGGTTGAAGCTTTAGAACAGCAAAAAATGGACGATAAATCACATTGTAGTCATGCCATGGTTGTACATGCCAAGACTGAGGAACTGGGTTCAAGAGTTCTGATGCAAGCTCATCAACCATACAAACAATCAGCCAGATTTCAGAGTAGACCCCCAAGACACTCTGTGGAACCATGCTCAGTAGTCCTGACACAAGCTCATCAACCAAACATAAAATCACCCAGATTTCAGAGAAGACCTTCTAGACTTTCTGGTAAAGTGTCACATTTAGATGAAAATGGAGAAAGAGAAAAATCTTTCCCCATAAAGAGATCAAGTTGGAGACATCAGTCTGCCAATTCTGAGCAGGAGACCTGCCGTGGGACTAGCTATTATCATTGCAGATCAGATGTTTCTACAACAAGGGAGAGGCAGCAGAGTTCAAGTAATTTATATGCTTCATCCAGGATGGCCATCTCATCTGAAGCAGAAATGAACCACTGTGCTACAATTGCTATTAATAACTACAACAAGCCCATATACGATACAGAGCATGAAGATTGGAGTATGGATTTGATCGATTTATCACAGAGCGATGTGTTTAATGAGGTTAGCAAGGAAGGTCAGCAATGCATGACAATACAGGAATTACGACCTGTGCCTTCTCCAGATTCAGGCATAGTAAAGTCATTGTTAGATTCATCAACAGCTTCTCCTTTGGAAAACTGGGATCTCGAGATTGTTCCTGTCACTGTTACCACTCAGGACAGTGTTCCTGCAATCATGAACACTCTGGAGAGTATTCCTGTGATTATGGGAACAGTAGACAATGCAGCTACAATAGTAAACACCAGCCCGGAGCACAATGAGGATTCAGACAATAACTTTGGAGGACATGTTTTAATGAATTGTATAGAAGAGGTCAAATCTTTAGATTTACAGTGTACCCCCAAAATCGCTATGTATGCTAACAACATGGGTAGAGCTTATACAAAAAATACATCTTTGAATGATAATAATTCTTTTGCCAAAAAACCAGAATCAAGTTTTGCACCAACTTTATTCCAGAACGTTTCATGTATGAAACAAAAGATGGAAGATAGATTCCAAGAGCCTGAAGACTGGACAGATGAATTGATTATAGTTGGTTCACCACCGCAGCTTGAAAATGACCCTAGAGTATGCTTGCATAATGTCTCTCAGAATACCGGTAGTGACAGTTTCAAGGAATTCTTTCATTCTTCTTCATCAGAAATTCATCCAAGGCTGCAAGTCAAGGTGTACAAGAAAAGTAATGTTTCCTTAGTAACAGATAAGGCTGTTGATATCAAAATGATAAATGTAGTTGAAAAACTAGGAGCAGGTATTGCTTCTAAGGGCATTAGTGTGAATGAATCAAACCATTCACTTGCATCTGAGCATGAACATGTGCATGAAAAGGAATGTTTACTGGAGGAACCAAGGCATTTTAACAAACCAAAACATTCAGCATTTTCTGGATCTGAAGATCACATCCATGAACAGAATATTTTAGCAAGTAAGTCTTTATTTCTTAAGAATACATTGTCTGAAACAAGTCTCATGCACAAATTTGAAGTTTCAAAACATCCTGCATTGGAATCAAAATCTTTAAATGAAGCAGACCACCACCCAAACCTTTTAATAAATGCTTCATTTGGCCCAAATCATGTTCATGAACTGAATCACCAGCAGAAGACATCTGTGGCATGTCACATGCATAAAACCAAATTTCTTGTAAAACATATTTCAGATAGAGATGCTGTTCAAGATCCAAAAGTACTTCTGAATAAATCAGATGAGCCAGAATTAGTGGGTAAATCTGAATTGTTCATTACCAAGTTTGAATCCTGTCCAGGTCATGAACCAAGTCTTTCATTACCAGATCCATTTGTAGACTGTAATGAAGTTGAAAATACAAACAGTGAGATATTTGAACTTTATTCTGCAAGAGCTTCACAGCCAATTTATAGTGTTACTTCATCAGAAGCATTTTCCACTGACAGCACAGCAGTGGGGCAACTAATTATTG
This sequence comes from Unio pictorum, assembly GCA_030141615.1. NCBI lineage: Eukaryota > Metazoa > Mollusca > Bivalvia > Unionida > Unionidae > Unio > Unio pictorum. Next base: position 363,175 of record JARLTB010000279.1, read on the forward strand.
AGAATGCACCTACAGTTAAGGAAAAAACATCTAAAGTGAAACAAAACCAGGTTGAGTCTGAATGCAATATCCAATACAAGTCCAATTTGGCTTCTGCTGTTGAATGCAGCAAAGAAAATTGTCATATTTCAACAACATTGACAAATAGTCAAAATGGTACAAAATTGGAAAAGTTGAAATTAACAGTTTGCAATGTTGATGTAGAATCTCCAAAAAGTTGTACCAGTTCCAAAGGTGAAATAAAAGATTTTGATGTAGATAATATCCTGCCTGAGTCAAGGCTAGTGGCATCTCTGTTTCAGGCCGACTACAGAGCACAGAAAAGTATCATTTGCAGCCATGATGTTAGTGATCCAAATAGCATCAAATATTTGAATGTTGCTCCAAAGAGATCATCTGCCTGTCACTCACAGCAGTCATCAGGTTCAAAGAATGATGATGCTCATAATGATAATGACATTGCAGCCAATCATGATCTACCTTATGATGAGGATTCCTGCAGTTCTGAAGACGAAGGACCACTTTCATTGAAGAATGGGAGAATATTTCGAACAGCAAGTCAGGAAGATTTGACAAGCACTTCTGTGTTTCATTCATTTGCTTATGAAAGAGAGAGTAAAGACAGAGGACAGAGGAACATAAAGACATACTACGTACCACCTATCTCATCAGAAAAATGCTATCAAAAAGATCCATCTAGTTACAGTTTTCATGGTTTTGATCCAGCTGCACAAGGGCATCTGGATTTTCATCAGAGATACTGTTGCCACTTTCCATACTCATTGTCTGAGTGGGAGCATTGGCAAAGAGAACAGTACAAAGCATATCAGCAATGGTACAGTTTGTGCAGATGCACACAGAAAATGGTACAGCATCCTCATTATTTTGAAAATGGGACAAGAGTAGAGGATTTATGTAGTTCTGTAAAGCAAATGTCCTTTGAAAGTGAACTGTGCTGTAAGAAATCTTTGACAGAGGAGGATGAATTCGAAACTTTAAAGGGACACCATTCTCAAAATTTATGCAGGGAGGGATCAGTAAAATGCATTTGTACTGAAGACGAGATGGGTCGTGCACAGATCATTCCACAAGTTGGAGATCAACAATATGCCAAGACAGGTGGTTTCAGTAATGTAGATGATGAGCTTGAAAACCTTCATATATTTGATCATAAAGCTTCTGCTGTAATTAGTATGAACAATTCTGATGGAACAGGCAAGGAACAGGAACAGAAGGCAAAAAAGTGCACACAGCAAAATAGAAAGACACACTTGTACATGGCTAGTAGTGAATATGAAAACTTGCTTGGTAAAGCTGCACAAAAGACTGAAATGTCTTTTAGAGATGAAAGTAGCATTGTGGAGGGTGATGAGAGAGAGCCTGAGAGATATATAAGAACAAGACCATCAGAGGCATTGGGACCATGTACCAGCTATAGTGAATGGATGCAATATTGGTTATGGAACAATGGCAGATTTCCAGCAGAAATACAGCCCTCGTTTTGTAGCATCAGCAATATCCCAGCCACTATACCTCATTCACCACAACGGGGGAACAAGATTTCTTCATCCAGATCAAGATCAGATCAAGGACCATTTGGTTGGGAAAGATCAGGTCAGGAACAGGGGCCACATTATTTCAGTTGGGACACTGGCTGCCAATCTTATTTGTACCATGGATATAAGCCTGCAGCAAAAGCACTCGAAGAAAGAACAATTTCTTCTTATCCGTACAGTTGTGGAGGTAATTGGAGGTCATTCCTAATGCCGTCAGAATGTATATACTTTCAGTCTTTGTGTTTTTAGATTCAACAAACATGACTTTCTGTATGGTTCATGAAATTACTTTTTTTTCTAATAAAAATTCTTTATTAGAAGACCCTGTCCCTATGTAAGTGCAAGCAACTCGTCTTACACGATTTGAGATAAGAGTCTTTAAGCTCTAAGAAAAGATTGTTTATGACCTGTAGATGTGTGAAACCTTATTTTGTATCCATCTCCTGAGGGAAATTTCTGGGGTTTGGGACATTTTGGATTTATGTACTGTACATAATAAAGGGCCTTCTACATGGTATCCAACCCAACGGATCTGATGATATTAGAACCTGAACCCTTTTTGTTACAAGTTGCACTATGCAATAGCAGATTTGGGTCAGTGTTGTTTGCAGTTGTAAATGACTTGTATGTGACTATATATGGTTGAGCTAGATCATTCAGCAGTCACTTGATTTAGATAACTGTTGGCTTCATATCTGGAATAGAACACTGTAGACCCCGTTCTGCTATTTCACTATGTAATGGCAGATTCAATATATGGTTTGACTTAGTTGAGTCCAGCTGCAAAGTTCACAGATACAGACCTTCCATCACATAATGTGGTTGCAAATCTGTATATATGCAGTTTGTTAGGTAAACGAGTAAAACAAATATAACACTGATCTGCCAACACATATTGTGATAGGCATATCTGAGTCTATGCTGTTTTTTCTGTTGGACTTGTGGGTATATGCAATATAAACACTTGTAGTTCCAATATGTACAGCTCAAGACTTCAGTCATACCCATCACTCTAACACTTTAACTGAACTACATCTAACTTGAATACCGCTCTTGACGGGACTAAACTGACCTTAGTCCTACATGTAAGACCTGACGCTAATATTTATGTTTTGGGCGTACCTAAACAAAATCAACATGTGCTATGTCTTACATGTAGGACTAAACTGACCTTAGGTTTAAAACAAAATGGCTTAAGTTATTAACTTGGCCTTTTTTTACTTCGTTTAAGCTTTTTGTTTCATGCTAAACATTCACTGACTTACAAATTAGAACTTTGGATTATAATAGAAGTTTCTTACTGGTCAACAGAACACAGGGAAGGAAGAGTTTTGTTACATTGTTTAGCCAGGAATTCTTTAGCCAGCCCACATTGTTTCTTAACTTGATACAACCATATAATTAGTATGCTTAGGGCATTTGTCCACTTGAAATGTCCAACTTCCTGCCTTGTACAGACCCTTACTACAGTAGAACCTGTCTTGAAAGATCACTCTTTCTGCCATAAAATTATGGTCTCTCATAACAGGTCACAATGCTAAATTTTTTTTAAAATTTGTGCATTCAGAATATGGTCTCTCAAGACGGGTGGTCTCACATAGTAGTGTCTTTCAAGACAGGTTTCACTGTATTACTAATGGTCTACAGGTTCTTTCACAAATACGGCATACATCAGACACCTTGTCATCTAATATTGCTTCAGCAGTGTGACAGATAATGTGTAACTACTTACAGAGTACAAGTCTAATTTGTCTCTAAACCATAGCTAGTAACTAATATTATCAGCATTTCACACATTTAAAGTCATTGTTAAAGCATGTATAACATACTATTTAATTAATGATTTAATTTATATTTGTTCACTATATAATAGGTAATTTTTTAATAACAATCCACTGTTATATGTATAATAGGAAAAGAATAGGGCCTAATACTTAGCCTTGTGGAACTCCATTTAAAATTGCCCTTCAAGAACAAGTGCAGCAAATAAAGAAATGCTTTGATCCAGCATACGGATACACCTAATACACCATGTTGCTAGTTTGAAAAGTTTAGGGTGGCTTACCTCATCAAGTAATGAAATAAAAACAATTTGATCTGGTCTATGTAACGGCTTTCAATATCTTCCAATGGATTTGCTCATTAGAGTTAATGTGTCAGTCTCATGATAGGTTTGTGGCAGTTTTAAGTTCCATCACTTTTGATAAATTGTATCTGAATGAAAGGGTCTTAGTCTATAATTACTTGGGACACTTTTACCAACCATTTGACAAATTAGCCAACAGTAATGTTTGTCCAGGATGTTTGTATTTGGACATCTTCATGAGACATTTGGTAAAGTATATTGAAGTTACTTCAGTCGCATCAAGCTAGACTTGAATTTAGGGAGAAGTGACTTTTCCTTTAAGACTGAACAGAGATAAGTGGAGTTAAAGCAAGATATGAAATATGTTTGTGTGTGTGTGTGTGTTTTCCTTCTCTTATTTGAATTATGCCCCATTTCTCTCTATGCATATCTGCATTTAACATCAGTTATTTATAAGCAATATTATTTTTTTCAAGCCAAAAATTGAGTTGTATGTACATTATAAACACATTTTCTGTGTTTATAAAATTATCATTCATATGAAGTGTATTATAACCATGACTTTACAAGATACTTGTAATGGAGTTAAATGATCAGAGTATTTAGATCACAGTTTTGTAATGAAGTTAAAATGATAAGAGTAACTAGATCACAGTTTTGTAAATGCAAGTTAGTAAAAATGCTTAACCAACTATTCTTAAACAAGAATTATTGTTTTACTTTATGAACAAATGTATTAACTTGTTTTGAAACAACCCCTGTAAAATATGAGCATATGCACACGTCTTCATTCCATGTTGTTCATCGCAATTTCTTGTAGCCAGTTAAACAAACTGAAACATTACAATTGGGATGATAATGAAATTAAACCTTCCAACCAAATGGAAACAGCCAATATGTAAGTGCGACTATTTATTTTAGAAAGTCATTTTCATAAAGTATTATAGTATAGGCCATTGATAGGATTGCAAATTTATGGTTTTATTATTTGACAACTTATTGTTGAAATGGCTAGCATTAGTTATATTTTGTTTCACTTCTTTTTTTCCTCTGTATTTTCACAGAAATGAGTGAAAACAACTGTGACCTTATAGCATTTCTCAAATTCCACAATAGTGTTGTCCCATAACTTTTTGACCTACATAATTTTGTTGTTATGCCAAATCTGTAATAAACTAATATTTAAATTTTGCTTTCTATAAATGCAAATTTTTCTTTGATATATTTGCCCTAATGCTTATGAAAACAGACAACCAGGTATGGTGATGCCTGCTATTATCCTCCCATGACATACAAGTTTCAAACTGATTCTATGTACATATGCGGCAGTTAAAATTCAGATCACTGATTCTATTCTTGTAACACAAATTGTTATTTACATACTATTGTCTAAGTTTCAAAACATAAATTTGTATGTTTTTTATCAAATGACCACTTATGGAAATCTACCATTGACAGTTGCTTTAACCAGAGACATATCTATCACATATCAGCTATAACTTACTCAGGAAAGGGTTAATGGTCAATCAGATATCGTCCTGTTTCATTGTGTCAAGCCAAGAAATATTATGAAAAGCTTTGTGGATCCTGCTGCTTATTATAGTTTCTTCTGCACATATTACATGTGATGAAATCATCAAATACCTTTATGATTATTGCCAAAAATATTTATTCATCTCATTTATACAGTTCGCATTGGAATATAAGTAAGAAAGAGAGAGAGAGAGAGCAAAGAATAAGATGAATATTGAAAGATATTTAGGGTACTGAAATTTGAACTGCATTAGCGGCACTATCTCCTAGCATACATTTTGGGAGTGTTCTACTCGATAATTGCTGCTATTATTTCTCCATCATTAATACATGTATATAGCACAGAATCTGATCATATTTAATAGTCGTCTTGGCACTAAGGGCTTACGGGTTAATACCGGTAATAATAATAATAATAATAATAGCAATACTAGTAGTAATCAATAAAGACTTTATTCTCAGAGGGTGACTATTAGTTATAAATGAGAAACTACGGTAATGGACCTTGAGGCCCCCTCCCCATTATGTGCATATAAAATACAAGCTAATAATAGGTTCACACACACACAAATGCATGCACAGTGTGTAAACAGCTATTCACATAAATTATATGTTGCTGCAAAAATGAAAGTGAAGCACAGGAGGTGTTTGGTGTAATATGTACTGGAATAAGAACACCATTTTATCATGATTTCATCCATCTAATACACATATTGTGTGAGGAAGAGATGTTATTTCAAACAAGTGTGAACACTGTTTTTGAATAGCTCCTTTTTGGGGGGCATGTTCACTTTAAAAGTTTGCTATTTTGATTATCCTAGATTTTAGGGTACCTGTAGATTCTCTTTACTAGAAAATAGTTTTTGGAAGTAGGGGCAGATTTTGTAAACACCTTGTACATATTTTGACATTTCTCAGAAATATTCTTTCATGTCTTGGTAATACTTTTGAATGTAGGCATCAAAGTTTGAGTATTTTTTGTTTGCTGCTCAAGAATTATTGTATATGCCCTGTCCTGGAGTCTTTAAGTTTTTGTAGCAGTTGTGGTCCCCCTGAAAGCCAGATTGATTTTCATATGATAAGTAGACTGTGATCATTGAGGTAATTTATAAAAGAACTTCGTGAATTTCTAGTAATTTGGAGGAATTGTTTTATTGGTCTATAGTTATTTACATCCTCTTTTGTTCCAGCTTTATGTAGTAGCATTACTTGGGTAGTGTTCAAAAATGTGGAAATTGGCTTGTTCTCAAACTTTTATTTGCAGTATTTACAGTCAGCTTATTCCTATTATAATTGCTGGTTGTGTTGGCATGTTTACTTTCGAGGAATGATTACACTTACAGATAGGTGTTGTTTGGCATTTTGCAAAAACTAAGATACAGAATTTCATGATACTGTATAACTTTGTTATTGATTCACCAGATTTATACAAGTCATGCTGATTCAGATATGACCACCATTAATGCAAAGTAGAATTACCATTAAATGACTTCTGTTCAAAGACTATGCAACATAATTGAACCAAAATATAAACAAGAGCATCATGGCATGAAAATCTGTACAATTTTGTACATCTGATCATTATCTGTCATAAAATGTGGCCTCTACCTTGGAATATGGGCTTACATCGTGAATCTCTGGGATGAGTTCAGTAATAGCAATATCCACATTTATGAAAGAGGTAATCTTGCAATTGTGTAATATTCTTGTTACCATGATTGAGGGGCTCTTAGTTAGTGTTGTTCCGATTATCGATTATAATCGATCATCAGTTGGTTGAGCAAACCAATAAGATAATCGATTGTGAAACTCCATAATCGATTGTGTGTAAAGGGAGACTACTTTTTAGGTGTATGCAAAGCACAAAGGTTAGTAAAACTCTCAGCCACTAAAGTTGACCTGAAATTTATTAATCTCTTCACAACTACAAATAAAAAACCTTATGATTCATAATTAGGAACATAAAGTCATTATTACATGGTCAAGTTGTTAAATTGTTGAGTTAATAAATTTAAACACATTTTGTTGATTTGTTGCAGTTAAATTGCAACATCTTTTGTAGTATTTATAAACAATGACAAAGAAGAAAATCATGTCCTTCAATACTTTAAATTATACACTTCACATATAAACAAAAGAATTTCAGGAGATTGTAGCAGTATTTCAGTTACATATAACTGATCATCCATAAAAAGTTGCGTTCATTTAACAAAGTTGTAGAACAAAAGTAATACACGATGTAATATTATTGTCATTTTAAAGTATACATGTCATTAAAAAAGATTACTCCTGTACATTTATAAACATATTGAACTCTTGATCAAAGATACAACTGTGTAACAAAAATTAAAATTTGCTCTTAGTAACCAATTATAATCGATGATCAGTTGTTTAAGGGGAACCGATTATCGATTATGAATTTCTGACTGATTCCCATCACTATTCTTAGTGGTCTAAAGTGCTCTCTGTTATGGATCACTGCCATCTCACCTCTGTCTGCATGTGTTTGAGTCTCATATTCAGCCAATGTGGGTATATGAGAAAGCTTGGTAGTAGCTTCTCGTGGGTAAGTGGTTCTTTCGGGGGGGGGGGGGAGGTCCTGGGTTCTTCCTCCGCCATTAATACTGGCTGCCATATATAGCCTAAAGTGTGCTGATAAATGGTGTTAAACCTTACTATTACAACAACAACAACCATGATTGAAGCCATTTCTCTGATATGATTTTGATGAGACTTGGATTATTTATATCATCAAGCTGTTTGATGAGCTCACTTTTGAGTGAATTATGTCCGTATGTCTGTCCTTCATCTGGTTGATCTGATCTTGTTACCACCAGAGGCTGCCTGATCAGATTTTGATAAATATCAAATATATGCATCAATATTTGGGAGAAGTTTGATAATAAGCAATATTAATGAAGTGTTACCTTCCATTACATTAGCTGAGCTTGTTACAGCCCAGGAAGACGTACTTTTGCACTCAATTTTTCAGCAACTATTGAGTCATGACTTCAGGATCTCATATGGTTTCAGTAATATGTGCTATCAATGTATATTATATGTAATAGTATACTTTGCAACAGTCTGGGTGAGCTTATCTTTCATCCAGTTTTTAGTAACTTTGGTAAAAGGGTTATATCACAAAGATCTTAGATGGCATAAATAATGATCCAGATACTGTGTATGGATTATGCCTTTATCATTAAAACTTGTATCCAGATACTGTGTATGGATTATGCCTTTATCATTAAAACTTGTATCCAGATACTGTGTATGGATTATGCCTTTATCATTAAAACTTGTATCCAGATACTGTGTATGGATTATGCCTTTATCATTAAAACTTGTATCCAGATATAGTAAATAGATAAAATTAACATTTGAACAAGTTTTGGAGATATATTTCATAGGTTCTATTCTTGCAATACTACATAAACCTGTTTATTGGTATGGTCAAATATCTTAAGTTATGTAAAAAGGTGAGTGATATCAAGCCCACTTTGGCCTCTTGTGGTGCTGAAGTCCTGTGATAATGTTTTCATGCTTGCTGAAAGACATGACAATTATTGTGATTATAACTTTTTTGTTTCAGATGCATGGGCCTGCACGGAACATATGGATCCTACAGAAGAACACCACTCCAGCAGCAGCAGAATTTCATCAGGGCCATGGCAGAACCAGGGAATGAGTTCACAAACATCTTCAAACATGGGTGTAGCTCATCCTTTGAAGAACTCATTTCCTGTATTGGCTGCAAATTCTTGTGAAAGGCAGCGGAATTTTATGGAGGAAACTTATCAAATTCCAAATATTCCTACCACTGTTTCTCAAGATGCGAGGAACAAACATAAAGATAAAATGTCCAGTGTGCTGAATTTGCAGGGAGGGGCAATGGATGGTTCTTCTAAACACCATTGTGCGGTACCAGCTCTGAGTATAGGACACATGCCTGATAGTAAAACTTTCAACATTCCACACAGAGTAAGAGATGAATTTATTGATGCAGAATTAGAAAATCAAGTTAAATTGAATTATAATAATCCAGTAAAAAGTGTAAATAAAATAGATTCCTCATTGAATAGTATGATTTCTGCTCAAGTTGTTTCCCCACATGGGTTAACAGGACAGTATACATCTCTATCCTTTGGATCTAGGATTGATAATGTAAACAGTGCATGCATGTCTTCCCATTTCTCAGAGAGGACAGGTATAAAATCCAACAATCAACCTATAAAAGGAAGGTATAGTTGTATGACAGGTGATGTGCCCTCTCAGGATCCAGTAAATAACAAAGAACACTTGCCCATCTCCAAAGGTGTAATGAATGGACAAGGCCAAAGTTCTATAGTTGAAAAAGCTGCTTATCCTTTTCCATACTACAACAGTCACATAAGAATGCCTTCTAGGAATGTGCCTTCCAACAGACGGGATGCATATGAGGGAATTACTATCACAAATACCAAGGACATGGAAACTGAAAGCTCGAATTCAGGCAGCATTAAATACAGTAGAGATAAATCTAGAGTTGTAGAAGATTCATCTTTTGGAGATCAGTCTCAGTATACCAAGGCTGCCTTGAATGTTAAGGGATTGCCTCCTTTGAGTAATCCTGGATACTGCGATCAACAGAGGACATCATCATCAATGAATGGGCAAGAAAGAAGACTTTCATCAGTTGCTCCTTGTTCAGATCTTCCAGGCTTTTATCCTTCTGATATCCAAGATTCTAAACCAAAGTCATCGTTAGAGTTAAGTGGTGCTTCAGAGTTTGGAGATGGCACAATATTTCCACATGCAGTTGGAGATGCAAAAAAGCAGAATGCAAAGTCTACAGGATGCTTAGCCCATTTACAGACACACAGTAGATCTGCATTAGAGACAAAAGTGACCTCAGTTCAAACATTAGAAAAACGTCACTTTCAGTCTGTTTGGAATTATAGCACAGTATCTCAAGACAATTATCAGTCTGAAGTTGAACCAGTAGAGCATGCAACAATAAAGCTGAACTCCTCTCATTCCACAGATTTTGAAAAAGAACTGGAGGAAATAGAAACAACCAGTAAAACAGGGGCAATGCATGTTCCCAGATATAGTCCACCTCACAAGAAACGCTATGTGCCAAGTGTCCGGAGCGATAACTCACCAGTGAGTACTGCTGGGAAAAGCCACAGATTCCCTCAGTGCAGGAAATCTTCACATTCACTGTTAGCTAGAAATACTGGCTGTTGTTTAGCAGAAAGTTCTAGTAATTCTAGCAGATGGGACACTGACTCAGATGACAGTTCTGAAGTGGATGTTAGTGTCGCTTCACAGGAAAGCTTTACTATGCCATACTATGATCCAACTAGACCACCTCCAGTTCTCCCTCCTTTACCAGCCAGTCCTTTTTGGAATATGTATACGTCTTCAGAGTCATCATTTCTGCTAGGTAATGATCAGAAGTCTTTTTCTTCAAGACCAGAGCCAGGCAAAACTAATTCCTCAGACATAGAACTCGTCAGTGCATCTCATGGAGGAGCTATAAGGAAGAGAGGTTTTAGGAATTCGGGGTTTAATCCAAGGACATTAATGACCGCGGGGACTGATCGTGATATCCCCAGTATACAGAGCGACTGGAAGACCAATTACAATACAAGAGTGGAAGGATATGGTGAGACATACATAGACTCACATTGTCACTTGGATTTTCTGTTCAACAGATCAGGTTTCAAAGGGACTTTTACCAAGTTCAAAGAGTTGAACAAGCATGCCTTTCCAAAGACGTATGAAGGATGTGTTGCTGTCTTCTGTAATCCAGCCTCATTTAAGCCAACAGGTAAAGAAGAGTATCATCTTGCTGTAATGTTTCGTTTTTCTATTGTCATCTTGATGGGATGTTTGCTTAATGACTTTAATTTTTGGTCCATATATTTTATGAAAGAAGTGAAATCTTTGGATTTGTTAGGATCAGAAAAACAGGACAATGGTTTACTCCAGGTACTTGATTTGCTTCTTTAATGTAACTCTTTTGAGGAGGTATGTATTGGCATCAAACTTAGCAGATGTACCTATCACTGCAACATACAGGTCACATAAGTCAGAGTTGAGATTATGGTAACATAGCAAGTGGTTCATGTGTTCAGTCTATTATGGGTTAAATGCATTGGCATAAACCTCAGAATGTAGACCACATTTTGTTGTAGGGTTTAAAGCCATTTTTCAGCTTAAGATAGGCCATACATGGTGGCAAGCATTAATGGTGGATGAAGAACCCGGTAAAACCCCAGAAAGAACCACGACCTGCGAGAAGCTACTGGCAAGCTTTGTCACATACCTACATTTACTGAATCTCGAGACTCGAACCCACACAGACAGAGGTGAGATGGCAGTGATCCGTAACAGAGAGCGCTTTAGACCACTCGGCCACTTGGGGGCCCCCTGAGACCACTTGTTGACATAGATTGTGACTTTTTGGAGTTTTTGAGATATGCTTCAGGACTCTGAACTAATGATATGGAGGAGTGGGAACCAGTCTAAAAATGGGGTAAATGAAATAGAGTATATTTGATCTTGGTTGTCCAGGATTGGTTGATAAAGAAAGTAAGATTTAAGTAAAAAGAACCTTTCATGAGCTTATACTAGTTGTCGCTGAAAGAGAGAGAGACAATGTTTCATTGATGGAATTTCAGTCGTTATATACAGACATCAGTTCTGATAACTCAAAATTAGCATCTGACTCTTGTTAGGAATTCAAAATATAAGTTTCAAACATGTAGTTTTAAAAAAAAATGCTGTGGCGCATATGGTTTTCTCAACAGAGAAGCTGGCATCAAGGATATATGTCTATACTGATAGATGTAGGTTTCACAATGAGTATTCAGAAATATTTAATGTATGTTAATATTGTGATATTTCCATGGGTGTTAATATGGAAGATGAATTTACTACAAGTGCACATATCTTCCAGGCTCTTCATCCTAATTTTTATGTTGCCGATATAACCTTACCATGACTATTTTAAATCAACACACTCAAGAATTAAAATCAGTATATGAATGAACTAAAACTAATTTTTCAACTGAATCGACTAGGAGTGAGTATTGCCAGGAAAAAAATGTGTTTGCAATATATTGCAATATGGCACGTCTGTATTGCAATATGTATCTATATGTATTGCAATATATTGCAATATGACATGTCTGTATTGCAATATGTATCTATATGTATTGCAATATATTGCAATATGACATGTCTGTATTGCAATATGTATCTATATGTATTGCAATATATTGCAATATGACATGTCTGTATTGCAATATGTATCTATATGTATTGGTCATTAATAGCATTTATGACATGAATGTTGATTTTGCATATTATGTAGTGAAAAAAAATAGCAATTTAAACCAAAATTTTTATGAAGACAATAAAGTACATGTGTGATTCTCTTCTTAAAACACATTTTTTTTTTTTTTTTTAATGGTTTAACACTATTTTTCAGCACAATATAGTCTATACATGGCGGCCAGTATTAATGGTGGAGGAAGAAACCGGACAAACCCCGGAAAGAACCACCGACCCACGAGAAGCTGCTGACAAGCTTTCTCACATAACTACATTTGCCGAATCTTAGACTCGAACACACACAGACAGAGGTGAGATGGCAGTGGTCCGTAACAGACAGCGCTTTAGACCACTCGGCCACTCGAGGGCCCTGTATGTTTGTATCATCAAAGGAAAACTTGCCGAAATCAGGCAGTGATACTTGCTAACATGCTTGGGAAATGGTTAACAGTCGGTCAGCTATCAAAACATATGCCTGTAACTGTGCAATTGTTTGTCAGCACAGTAGATGAAAATTGAACAGATTGTTAAATTGTTGCGTTATTTACATTACTGAAAATTGAACAAATTGTTAAATTGTTGCATCATTTACATTTGGATGTTTCTTCAGCAATTCATTGTGGCCTAGATATAGGTGCTTAAAAAAACTTTTCAAAACTATGCATCCTCTATCAATGCTGTTTCATTAGTTGTCGTGTAATAAATTTATAATTTGATTTGTAGGTGGGCTTTGGATGGATGTTGCAGCTGAAAAAGATGTTTGGCTAGCATTTGGATGTCACCCCAAGATGGCAACAGATTTCACCCCTTGGGCTGAACAGTGGCTACATGAGTGTATGCAGCATCCTAAAGTAGTAGCTCTGGGAGAGATTGGGCTGGACTATTCAGGAAAGTAGGTTTATGTTTAGACTGTCGGCTCTTTATTTTTATAGGCAGTTAATGTGTGTATGTTTGTATTTGGTTTAAATCGAGGACATTCATGAGATTATACACCAACATACTGAGGACACACCTTCCAAAAAATTGTTAAATATTGCTTCTACTAACTATTAGCCCAGAATACGGTAAAAACGATTTGTAGGAATGTCCCCATTTTGGCATTTGCACACTTGGTGCTTGTTATTGATTTTGGAGTGTATCTTTCCTCCAGAGCTAGTGATACACATGGCCAAAACTATGTCCTCACTTGCCTGGTGGAAAACTTGTAGAGAGATCACCCCTATTAAATGACATGTTTCAAAAAAGTAATATCTCCCTTTATTTAGATCCAAGCATCAGATACCATTACCGTAGATAAACTATAAGAAGAAAAGCTACTGCATACAAGTTCTTGATATTTGTATTAATATTTCATGCATGTGAGACAATAGTGATAGGAACCTCACAAAATATTCAAGCTATACACATCCAATATGGAAAAATAAATCTACGACATGTTGGAGGAAAGAAATGCATCAAAATGCTATTGGAAATATGCATGAATTCCTTGTAGAGTTGTACTGCAATTGCATAATTATCCAACCAATCTGTAAAGTTAAAACATCCTATTTGTGGCAAGGTTTTACACACAAAAATATATTGAAAAGAATATCTTGATATGCGTAATTTATTTTAAGATAATTAAATGAACTAAATCTGCCCCTATTTCATTATTTGACTGCTTAGTGTTCAAACATTTGAGAATAGATGTGAATCTAGTGAAAGTTCCTGTTAAGGTGACGTTAAATTATCATTAAATGAATTTGTAAGTCATGTGCATATAACTTCAGTAAATATATAGAAAGATAAATACAGCATGTAGAGGTCAAACATTTATCATCAAGATGATCAGTCTGTATTTAAAGAGTTTTGTAACAGTAGCCAAAACGCTCAGGATGTTCTACTTTACCAACCTGTTTGTTTGTTTTTTAGGTTTTAACGCCATTTTTCAGCACATGATAGGCTATACATGGAGGCCAGTATTATTGGTGCAGGGAGAACCCGGTAAAAACCCCGGAAAGAACCACCGACCCACGAGAAACTACTGGCAAACTTTCTCACATAACTACATTAGCCGAATGTTCAACTCGAACCCACGCAGACAGAGGTGAGATGGCAGTGATCCGTAATGGCATGCGCTTTAGACCACTCGGCCACTCGGGGCCTCCTGGACCAACTTGTATTTATAACTTAAAAAAAACTTTATTGAGAACAGCATTAGACTAATATTCTTACTCATATAGTCTTTTTTCAGTAAGTTTTACACACAAGGCGACAAGGAAAATGTTTAAAACTTCCAATCAGCAATATAAAACAACTTTACTAGGTATCTTGAATTAGCAAATGTATAAACTAAGTGATTCCGAAAGTGAACCATGAGAGTGTTTTACCACTAAATTGTATTTATTTTCATTCATGGCACCAAAAACAAATTAAACAGTTATGGCCTAACTGAGTAGATAATTTTTGCCGAGTATTGAATTCGAGTATCTGGATGTACTATTTGCCGGATCCGGGCACAAACCAAGTAGTGGGTACGACTCCGAAGAGTACCATTTGTTTCATTATCGTATGCGAAGCTTAAACTTTTTGTGTACCATATATCGTATATATCAGGTATAACATGAAATTTTTTATTATTAACTAAAATTATTATGATTTAAAAACTTTTTTTTTTTAAAGATCGATATTTATTGAATTATTTTACTTGTAACCATTTGTGAGCGTATTATTTGCCGAGGCGAATAATTCCGAGTAGTACCGAAAAACCGGATATTCGGCCGAAGCGAATGTCCAAGGCAATTTCCGCTTAGGCCCTATAAACAGTATATTAAACTGTTTGTAAATATATATTAGAAAATTATCCCCATCCACTAACACTATACTGTAGACATACATGTACTCTCATAGAACAGTTTTAACTATGTACTTCATTTCTGGAATTACTGAACTTTGTAGCTATTTAGGAGGTTTCAATTCCATTAGATAAGTTAGATAAGTTATTTTTGTTGTTTTAGTATATCTTTATTTTTGGTGTTGAGGTTCATACAAAACACTATACAGATTGCAGCAGAAATAATCTTGTATGTATAATCGATTTATTCAGCCAAAGTGACTTGAAATATGCAAAGTCTCTGTGCAATGCACAGTTTGGTTAATACAAGCATTCGTGCCTATTGTCAACAAGAAATCTGTACATATGAGAGAGAGGGAGGTAGGGGAGAGAGTTTCCTGTCATAAGTGGTACCAACTCCAAAGTAATTGATTAGTCAAAAGCACGCTATGTCATATTAATGTCTAATTGCAGGACAATCAGTCAATCCATAATTGATCAGTCAGTCAATAACAACAAGATTAATACTCAAATAGTAATGTAATTACCCTAAAGAACAGTTGTAGATGAAACCCTTATGCTAGTATGCATTATGAAGGATCCATATCTAACATGGTATTTCATTTCGTTCATTTCCTACGACTAAAGTTAGTCATAGAGTTATAGTACTTGAGGCTCCTATCCAAATCTAGATGCGTTATAATACAGGTCAAGCAAAACTACCTTTTCAGTATTGTAAAAGTATCAGTTTTCTGTATCTTTATATAACATAGCAGTTTATGTCCAAATTTTTTTAATATAATTTTATTACTTATGAAAGTTCCTAATGTTCATTCAGAATGTTGGCATCGGTGTGGATTTCAGATCTTGTTAGTTACAGTACAAAGGGTGAATTATCTTTTAGGATTTGTCTAAATACAAGAATAAAAGGTGCAAATCAACCAGTTGTAGAAAACACTTGAGAGGGAGACCATTCAATGAATGCATTATTATTATTAGACACTAACTTAAAGAGTTTTCATCCCATTTGTATATATTGCCGATACACTGATATTGTGAACACTAGCTAGCATTTTTTCCACTCATGGTCATTACATAATTCTGAATGAAAATTCAACTAGCTATGTTATTATGTACTGACGGTAAATCGCTTTGCCCAGTGACATGCTAGAGGTAGTGACTTGGGAAAATTAGCCAGTGAGCCACTGCTTTTCCTAAATTCAACCCGTATGTTTACATTTTCAAAATGCCACACTTATCTGCAAAATGAAATGCATATCACTTATGACAGTAACTATTTCCCTTTAAAAATGTGCATGTAAAATGATTGGGTTACTTCATCATTCACAAAACATTTTTAAGCATTGATAAATACACACTGGAGGGGCCTCTAGTAGCCGAGTGGTCTAAAGGGTTCTTTGTTACAGATCACTGCCATCTCACCTCTGTCTGCATGAGTTCGAGTCTCAGATTCGGCCAGTGTGGGTATGTGAGAAAGCTTGCCATTAGCTTCTTGTGGGTTGGTGTTTCTTTCCGAGGTTTTTCCCAGGTTCTTTCTCCACCATTAATACTGGCCACCATATATAATAAAAAATATATATAAAAACCAATAGTATCATTCTGCGTTTTTACAATAATAAGATTAAAGTTTCTTTTTTTTTTTTTTTTTTTTCATTTTTATTCTCTTGAAATACTTTTAATTTAGTATGGAAAGTATAAGCATAGAATGTATCATTCTTTCAAATGAAATATGAATCTTGGGCAGGAGAAATTATAAGTGTTAATAATTTGCATATTTTTAATTATCTATAAACAAAAATCCACCTTTGGTTTGAAAAGTACGAGTTTTCTTACTTTACACGGTCAAGCATTCATTTGTTTTTTTTTTTTCTCTCATTCTTTTGTACAATTCTCTCAGCTTTAAACATTAGCAAAATGGCAGAAAAGATTATATAACAATGATGAGTTAAGTACTGATCCAAGCTTTGCAGCCATATCAAGAGGAGCTGGAAAGAACTGTTACATAGCTACATCCAGGAGAAATCAATCTCCATGTACAGTTACTAAAAGTGAAAGAGAGGTCAAGCTTGTCTGCATTTTATGGGAGAAGCTACTGGCAAGGTTTCTCACATACCCACATTGGCCAAAATTGAGACTCAAACCCACGCAGACAGAAGCGAGATGTCAGTGATACGTAGCGGACAGCACTTTAGACCACTCTGCCACTCGGGGGCCCCAATGCCAGCTTTAAAGATATTTGAGATTTTGCTTCAATCAGCATAAAATATATTACTGTGTTTCATAAAGTAGTATAACCCATCATGCAAGAAAATGCTAATTATTGTAAGTAAGTAATGTCGGATGCAGTCACAGCACAGGTGACATACAAAGTGCAAGTTCTTTTCTATGTTTGCACATGGTTAAATGATGTAAAAAATATGTTAAAAAAATGTAACTTGCATTTCATTAGATTTGGAACAGTAGAAATAAACATTTCTTAATTGATTCATTTAGTATAAGAAAATGTACACTACACAAAATAGAGTTCATTTTAAAAACTCAAAATCAGGTACAGTTTACAGTTAGTGTTTGAATTGTGAACTGGTCTTTGTATCTGGTTATCATTAAATTGCCATTACCTTAATTATTTAAGAAATACACTTTAAAACAGTGCTGTTCTGCTTATTAATTATAATCGATCATCAGTTGATTGAGCAAACCAATAAGATAATTGATTGTGAAACTCCCTAATCAGTTGTGTGTAAAGGGAGACTACCTTTTTTAGTAGCATAAAAAGCACAAAGGTTAGTAAAACTCCTGTGTAAATGGCAAGCTAAATCATGGTTGCAGTTCACTAAAGTTGATCTCAATTATTTATTCCCTTTTCAGCTTGCAAATATAAAACCTTACGATATTCCATAGGTGCAATTTTTCATAATTAGGAACACATAGTCATGATTGGATGATAAAGCTGCTAAATTGTTGAGTTAATACATTTAAACAAACTTGATGATTTGTTTCAGTGTAAAATTCTTTGGAGTATTTGTAAATAATGAAAAACAAGAAAACCATGTCCTTCTATACGTTAAATTATAGTCACATCACATATATAAATAAAAAGATTTGTTGGGATTGCAGCAGTATTTCAGTTACATAAGACTGATCAGCCATAAAAAGTGAATTTCACTGAAGAAGAAAACAGTAACTTGATAGAGAGAGATAGAGAAGAGAGCATAACACTTCTTACTTGAGAAGAGAGCACAACACTTCTTACTTCACTCCTCCCGTACATGTATGATGATTTTAAAGGTCCCTCAACTTTAGGTAAAATCATCATTGTGGTTGTGCATTGCTGAGGTGAAAAGATGCAGGTTGAAACAATGAAGTTTGTCACATGCCATATATAAACATGTGGCAATATCGAAAGTTACAATATTTTATTTTTACTGACCTACACAAACTTTTCTACAACGAGAACATAATAGATACAGATTACATAGCTTGCCTCTACAAAAGTTTTCTATAGTCTCCAGAAGCCAAAATGATTAGGACCAACAAAATGTTGGCCCTTGCAACAGGCATAAACCCTACTAAAGATTTCTTTTTGTGGTAAGATAGCGTAGGTACCATGATGAGTTCATGAAAACCAAAGTTATTTTCCTTATTTATTCGTAGAATCATTGGTAATAAAACTAACTTCAGAAACCAATAATATTGCTCACCCTAAATGCCACTGCAGCTGTTATGCATGCAGCCCATTATTCTAAAAAAAATGTGCATCATCCTCAGAAGTGTGAAATGTGACAGGCTATATATGGCGGCCAGTATAATTGGTGTAGGAAGAACCCTAGAAAACCCGCGTGAAGAATATTCTCACATACCCAGAACAGGTCATAAGCTGTAGGGTGCCTTGCCTGTTCTAATGACAACTATTTTACACATTACTGAGAGTAACCTATGAGGGGTTGTCCACAAAGGATGTCCGCAAAGAAGGGGGAGTAGGGTTTGTTCAAACGCAGACAATTTTGGACAAGGGGGGAGAGGTGTAAAGGACTTTGGGGATGTCCACAAGCTAGTGTTTTTTGTTATGATATTCTGTGTTGAACAGCTACTTTAGGCCTACTGTATGTATTCCAGTATGTTTTACGGTGATCACTAAGTATAAATTATTTGTTAATTTCAATTTGTATAATTTTTGACACGGAATACAATGCTGTCTGGCATTTCTGCAATATTAAGGTTTCCATCTACAATACTCTCATGCCTAAGGCCAATCTAAGTCAAGCATCAGATTCAACTACTTCAACTACTTCGACGCTAATCATGTACTCTCAGGAACTGCCATCAACTGTGGTGATAATAAATAGCGACGTTGATGTAACAGTAAGACAAATGAATGCAGAGATGCAAATCCATGGGTCATTGTCTTAATGTTCGTTTTTAAGACTTTTTGTTGACTGCTTTAATGGTTGTAAATTTTATGACACAAAAAAATATTTTATTCCGTGTCCTAGGACCTCCATCTAGAAAATTATCATTTTTAGTGGCCTGACACTTACTAAATTGTTATACAATATTATGATGGAGTTGCATTTTTCAGGAGACCAGACTATAATGTACAGTACTTATACAGTGCAAATCATGCAAATGCATAGCATCACTTAAATCCTTATTTATTCCAAAACCATTTGGATGCACATTTTGCTTTATTCATTGTTTTGCCCAACTTGCATACTTCCATAAAACATTTCAGCTAGTCCTTAATACCTGCTTCATTTATGTTGAATCACGCACTCACAAGTTACATGTTTTCAGTGATATAAGGGATCCTACAAACTGAGATAATATTTATGAAAAGGTACACATGTTTAATTGCACAAGGAACAGCATTACTTGCATGTTCATGAAGAGCAGTAATAATAAAGGCCAAAATTCTCATGTAGATCAACTAAGATCAACATCAGTCTATTTTAGTTTTTTGTTCTGGCAGAACATCATAACCTTCCGTGCATTTGAGAGCTTGATGGATATTTGTCTCCTTTCTCGATAGTTGGCGGATTTGTCTTTCATTTTCTGACAGCAATACAGCCAGTGTGTAATTGCCTTTTACTCCATACTACTAGCACGATTACCATAGTTTTGTAAAATGGGGTGCAAGACTGATTTGTAATTTTGTCACAATTATCATTAATCTTGGGAACTGTACAAATTCATTATCTGTATATACAATTTCTGTTGTTTTTTTCAAGTTAGCCAAAACTTAACATTCGTGTATGTTTTGGGGGGTGGGGTGGGGGTGGTTTCCTTTGTCTTGTTTTACCTATACTTGAATTAAGTATCTCACAACAATGACTTTGCCACATTACATCAATGTCTTGCTGACCTCTCATGTTACCCACAATGCAGCGTTTCTAGTTTCTTGAAGAAAGACTTCAAAACTGAATTAAGATGTTTTCTGTTTAACTTCTTGGTGTAGAATTCATTCTAATATCTAGTGTCTCACACAATCTTGAGGCATACTTAAATTAGGCCCTGAATTTCATCATATTCTCACATAAAAAAAAACATAATTATGCTTACTGTTATCATGCCATAAGATGCAATAATTACTACCTTATTAATGCAAAATCTTTTATACTCCATCCATCCCATAATATTTAGAATTTGCATTGTGGGCAACAGTATTAATGATGTCTGCCTGGACTTTTACAACAGCACGCTACCAGATTCATAAAGAGCGATCACATGCCCTGGGGTAAGAAATACCCAGGGTTTCCTAGTTCTTGTGCAAACAAAATCTTATCTTTTTATAAAATTAAAAAGTATTGTTTGATCTGGTCCCCATTATTGGCTTTTGACCTGGGGATATATCCCATGTTGCCCTCGCCCTGTTGGCCCTGCATGCTACAGTGTATCAACAGCCTTCCTAACCTCAACATGAAAACAATTTGCAGTATATCACAGCTTCATATTGGGACAATGCACAATGAGTAATTTGTCAGTTGTGCATGCCTATGAATGAAATCTGAAAGCCATGATGTATTGATTTGTATATAGGTAGCATTTCAAATATGTGTTAACCTATGACAGGATTTTCATCGCCAGTTCATATTTGCTGATGTTTTGGATCAACATATGATCTATTTGGATTTGTAAACATGAGAAGGTTCAGGACTGACAAATAAATGAAGATATTATGTAGGAAAAATAATTTTGATCTTAAAAGTTGTATGGATTGATCCTTGATGGACAGGTAAGCAAATGTAATACTAAGTGCCAAATATGTATGTGATAAAAGGAAATAAAACTGGAATAAGCAATATGATGGCGTTTAAAATTTGAAAAATATAAAGCTTTACATATGGAACACAGCACTTGCTGGATTTGCCAATTGGCCCTTTTAAAAATTTCAGCTTGTCAGAGCTGAATTTGAGCTCGACCCAAGAGTCAGGCAAGTGGATTTGTCAGTCCCTGTTTAATATAGGGTTTTAAACATTACAGTATAAAATATTGTGTCACATTGTGTGCTACCTTAAGACAGGTGGTTTTGTAAAAGAGGTGCTCTTTAGCATAGATCAGACTTTACCTTTATAGGTTAAAAAGCTTAAGTATATGCCATTGATCTTTAAAGTCTCACATACTTTTGGTTTGAAAGATTCTCATAAAAAAATATGCAGGTATTATTAACCTGAATAAAATCCCATAGGTAGGTTGCCACTTTGCAGAGATAATTATCATGTTATCTTGGAAGAGTTTAAAAGGTTATGTATCTGACCAATAATAGAAGCTTTTACATAATAGAATGACCAATAATAGAATGCATCTTTGCTTGGGCATAAATAACATTGAAACAAAATGTATATTTGTTTTGGCTGAAATTACATACTCAAAACAGAATGCATCTTTGTTTTGGCTTAAATTTCTTATTTGAAACAGAATGCATCTTTGTTTTGGCTTAAATTACATAGTCAAAACAGAATGCATCTTTGTTTTGGCTTAAATTATATAGTTGAAACAGAATGCATCTTTATTTTGGCTAAAATTACATTTTCAAGGCAGAATGCAGCTTTTACATAATATAATTATAGTAATACAAATAATGATGATACTATTTACCACATAGTAGTACCTATTATACACAGTTATAGTACTTTTAAAATTTGTAAATCATTGGCCATGTTCAGTGAACCCAGTGCCATACTTAAAATATTTCCTTACTAACATGATAGAACCAGTCGTCCATATACCATTCCAGTGGCCTAGTGGTTACAGTGTCTGCCTTAGATGCAGGAGGTCATGCAGACCTGCCAATTCTTGTGATTAATGATTTTGCCTTACGTCTTAAGAAAATTACCTTTAAAATATGAACTTATGAAAAAATTATTGTTGTCGAAATATTCAGATAATTGTTTTGTCTGTATTTGGTTTGGATCCAGGTTTCATATTTATTAGTGAAATTAGTCAGAGAACCAGACTTACTTTATAGCAGCACCCTAGATGCTTTAAACTGCATCTATTTGTTCATGCAAAGCACCTACTGCTGCATGATCAAACTTAATTACAGAATTTTTAAAAATGGCATCCAGAAAAGTGATCCATGTTAAGATGAAAGACTAAATAAGCTTCTAGAATAGTGTTAATAATCAATACAGAAGAATAAAAAGAAGTATTCAGATTCCTGTAAATAAAAGCTTGAAAGAACACAATTACAGTATGTCTTGTGGTGGGAGATATGATTGCTGTTGGCATGTGAAATGGAAAAGAATTTCAAAGAGAAGTTGCGAGATAGCAACAAGCCATTGAGTTGCATATGGTTTGTAATTCGAGATTATGCAACTGTACTAGTGGAAAATAAAGTCTACGCATAGTTTACAAACTTTTCAGTTGAACATAATGTTTATTGTCCACTGCATCAAACTTTTAATTACATTTTCTAATGTTACAATAGCAGTTATTGATATTTTGTTACACTTACTGAAAACTGGCAAATCTTATGGAAACAAATTAACTGCCTTACTGAGATGGACTCATCAAGGTTCACAGGTCTGGGTCATGGGTTCAAGCCCTGGCCGAGTCATCCCAAAGACTTATAAAAACTTATAAAAGTGGTACTAACAGCTGCCTTACGTGACGCTCAGCATTAAGAAGTTAGTGCTAGGACCGCTCGGTCTGGTGTCGGGATAATGTGACAGGGTGGGACATCATGCTACATGTCTGCAGCATGATGCCCCTGTGCTAGACATCACTATAAACTGCCAAACTGCAGACAGCATGTGATATGACTGAAAATTTTTGAAGTGTTACAAATCCAGATCACACACCCAGTTGTCCACACATAGCATCATTCGCCATATTATTTACATTATGTTACATTAGTGGTTGCAGCCATTACCCGATGTGAGTGTTGCCCACATTTGTACAAGCTGCATTAAACAATAGGGAAAATATTCACACTCCAAATTTTAATTTCTCGAACAAATTTTGCATAAATTTTGCTAAAATTTCAAAGTTGTCTGGCTTTCAGCTAGTATGTCTCCAAACTTATAATTTATGGGAGATTTAATTTAATTTGGATGTATTTAGTATGGGAAGAACAGCTTTGATTAAGAACGTGATTCTTAATTCCTTCTGTGTCTCTTTAGGTTCAGGCAGCACGAGGCAGTGCAGAAGGATGTGTTCCGTCGTCAGCTAAAGATTGCAGTGGAGATGAGCAAACCTTTGGTCATCCATTGTAGAGATGCTGAAATGGACTGTCTGAGTATTCTCAAAGAGGTTTGTTGGCATGGAGAAGAAATTTTAAAACATTTAATTTATTGATGAATTGTTTCATTGTCAAGCCCATGTAGAAGGTCATATAAATCAGTTGTCTGATGGCATCTCAACAGTTTCTTAAAGTTTTGGTTAAAATGTTTCATATTTCTGATGCCTGATAAGAGATCCTCACGGCCATGTTATATCTAGATTTGTATTATTATGAAGGGTGTTATTGCAGCTGTTTCACGTTATTTACCAATTTAAAAGGTTAAAGGTCAAGGTCAGAGACTTTTTTTAAGAAAAACAAAATGGTTTATGTTCTGTACCATTTGCCTTTAATAATCTTATAGAATGGTTTTCATTGGAAAGGAGACATCTCTTGATTTTGGGTTTAAAAGATCTAATTTTCGGGGTAAAAGTATTCCAAAAAGTAAGACAGTTTTCACAAATTTAACACTAGTCTGATGCCACAAGTCATGACTAAGATTTGTATTCAGCTTGCATTGGAGACAAGAAAGGCACAGCTATGTTTTGGGATCAGTAAATTATAGGTCAAAGTAACTAAGACTTAAAAATGAAAAATGGTGTCCACAAATTAACACAGGTAATACAAGGGGCCCCCGAGTGGCAGAGTGGTCTAAAGTGCTCTCTGTTACAGATTGCTGCCATCTCACCTCTGTCTGCGTGGATTCAAGTCTCAGATCTGACCAATGTGGGTATGTGAGAAAATTTGCCAGTTGCCATGACAACCAAAAGTATAGCACATGCTGAGATGTAATTGTCACAATGCCCACTCATGATTAACCAGTGAAATAGTTGGTTTAATTTAATATCACTTAGCAACATCACTTAGCAACAGTGTCTATACTGGATTTAAATATATACTGTCTTTTAGTACTGAAGCATCTGACAAAAGAATGAGGATTTTACATAAAAGAAATACTATTTACTAAATGGAAGATGATTGTATAGAGTACCATTTATGGTACACTTGTCTCAAATCATTCACTTTTAACTAAAGCATCACTATTATGTACCTTTTTTAAATACTTTGCAAACTTTACTTTTACAGATGGTGCCCTCGGATTACAAGATCCATTGTCACTGTTTCACTGGATACTATAAGAATGCTGTGCTTTGGATGGAGGCCTTCTCTAACCTGTATATAGGCTTGACTCCGCTTGTGACATATCCCAATGCAGTCCCATCTCACAATCTTGCCAAATATTTACCCCTCAGCAAGCTTCTTCTAGAGACAGATACTCCCTACTTCATTCCTAGACAGGTAGATAGAAAGAGGCCATGAAATGCTCAAGACATGTTAGTGACTGGTTTAAAATGAAAAAATAAATTCTCTGAATATTTTTGTACTAAAATCTTTATCTGGCTGCTACCTTTGGTTCTTTTATTAGTTACTAACTTGGTGTATAGTATTGAAAAGTTTTGTTTTTCAAAGAGATACAGGTCCATCAAAATTGAACATATCTTCTAGATTGCTAAAATGAGATTGGGTGTATCTTGTTTATTCTCAGTTGAATTTGTATGCCCCTGCCATATCTTAAGTACATATCATACTGTGCTGTCTTGCCATGTCATCACTTCCATCACAGATTTCAATTCAACGAAATGGCTTTTTAAGGATTAAAACCAAATTTGGTATGAGCCTTTAGTTCAAGAAGGTCTAGATGAATTTGATTTTCACTATTTTCCAGCAAAATTAAAGTGGGTTATATGTCTGTCTGTATCACTTAAAACTTTGCCCTGCAGTTACATGATATTGTATGGGGACATCGTTGTCCTATGAACACCTGTATAGTTTGAATCCAGAGTTTAAAATTGGTAACTTTTCATATTTCATTGTTTCATATAGGAAAATATTGATTCATCAGTAGATCTATTAATCCTTTCACTTCTAATTATGACATGATTATACTTTTACCTCTCAAGGTGTTGACAGGTATTCATTTCTCCTTTGAATACGTTCCCCGATCACATTACTTTAGGGATATAAGCCTGCTACCTCACGAATCCAGCCCTACCAAAAGACGAACATTCGTCTTTTCTGTCTATGTCATATAGACAAAGCGCAATAACTCTTGCCCCTTACCTCCCTTGCCACCCACTAGGTGTCGCCAGTTTTTAAGCTTCGCTTGTACTTTGCAAACACGTACAATTAGACCTCCAATGAATCCAAGCCATCTTAGTGTAAATTCGGACCATCCGAAGTTAAATTTGAATTACTGTGTTGGATAATCATTCCTCTACAGGTTGTATACATTGTTTTACAATATTTTCCAATTTTGAGTGACTTTGTCACCTTTCTAGACTTCGGACCAGGTTGCAACGTGGTCAGAGCACGCTTTGGCCCTACTAGCATGTAGTACATGCGGCACTAAATAATTTCTTTTATTCCGTATTTAACGGTTATGATATTAGCGAATTAATAACTTGCTGCATTGATATTTTGTGCTTTGTTTTATCTTCTTTGTCGTTTCAGTAGACTTCATCTTTGAACGACCAAGCTGCGACTATTTAATGGCAGACTTCGTGTTGTAGTTACGAGTTCACGTGACACTAAATCATTTCGCTTCCTCCGTTAGTAACGGTTATGGTAATAGCGAATTAATAGTGTGCTGAATTGCTAATTTGTGCTTTGTTTATCTTCTTTTGTCGTTTCAGTAGACTTCGTTTTTGAACGACCCGTTGCAACACGCTCATGGCGGTAACTAGTGTTGTCATTACGAGTTAACATGGCACGGAATAATTTGCCTACTCCGTTAGTAACGGTTATAGTATTATCGATTTAATAATATGCTGAATTTTTAATTTGTGTTTTGTTCTCTTCTTTTGTCGTTTCAGTAGCAAAGTCGACAACGAAGGCATGAACGGCAAAATGGGTGTTGGCAATGTGGCAATGGAGAAAAATTATGTTGACATGGTACTACAGTCCGCCTTTGAACAGATGCGTAGTTGGGTACATTTGGGGAGTGTTCCCCCAATTTTAGGCTGCCCAGTGGGCGTAAGTACCCCCGCATATCCGTGCATGGCTTTCGGGCCTGTAAGTCAGGACGCATGGGGTTTTTACAGGTTCCAACGCATCCATTTCATTATGCAATCTCGCCGCACCGCACCAACCGTCCAACCGTCACCAGCCGTCCCTTTGCATTGCTAACATGGTCCGACCAACTATGATTTACGGGGATTTTTGTGCCAAGTCTGCCAGTCAATCTGTACCGCAGGCAACATGCCAATATTATGGCGGAGATTTTCATTAGAAATCTATCCGTCCAGCCAAGCTATGACAGCGGCTGGTACCGGTGATAGCCGGACCGTCACCGACATTCCGGCGGACCACATGCCAGGCAAACCAGCCATCACCGGACGTCCAGCCGGCACAAGCCAGCTCCGGCCGTCAAGCCCAGCCAGCACCGGCCGTCAAGCCCAGCCGGCACAGCATGGTGACCTTATTGATTTAACAGGCCGACCTGCTACGATTTACGGGGATTTTAGTGACAAATCCATCCGTCCGGCTGTACCGCTGTACCAGCATGGGGACTTTTTCATACCGCGATCTGACCAGGTCGGATTTACGGGGATTTTAGTGATGTATCCGTCCGTCAATCTGTACTACTGGTTACATGTCACTACCATGACGGAGATGTTATAAGCGGCCGGTACCGGTCATAGCCGGACTGTCGCCGACATTACGGCCGACCATATGCCAGACAAATCAGTTGGCATTGCCGGCCATCCATATGTTCACGGCTTCTCCACAAGGGAGATTTAGTGAAAGTGTCAATTATGACGGAATTGCATCATCTATGTCACCTGGTATGCTATACAGATATGCAAGCTGTACCAGAACCAACGTTCCCTCTGAGCGAATGGTAGATGTGCGCGCAGTGCTCGCTGCACTACACAAGCATTACGGAGATTTTTAAAAAAATGACAATTCAGCTGCGAGTGGATGCCTGAGTTGACCAGAACACGACTCAGCACACAGTGAGTGTGACGAAACACTTTCAGCCGTCCACAGATCTGGTCATGGACCTGACTGAGCTTAGCGCCACGGCCGCAGGGGAAAAAATGTATAGGTTGTTGGGAACTTCAGAATGCCCACCACCTCCTACTGCCATTCAAGACTAAACATTTCAGGCATCTGTAGATCTTGAATGGGAGGAAGAGACGATGTCCTTCCTGCTTCTTCCCCAGCCGGTAAAAATTCAGGTAGCTAACTTCCAGCGACGTTCTAGTGTAGCTGGTACGAAAACCCAAGGCAAGAACCCAAGTTTCTCTGCCTTGACACCTCCTAACTCTAGACGTTGACATACCCTGTCCACCGCCAGCAGACTGCCTACCTGTGGGCAGCCGCCACCGCAATTTCAGGACCACTGGACCACTTTATTACCTTAGAACATTTGGGTGATTCAGGTCATTTCGGAGGGACTTTGGACTTCATTTATCCATCCCCTCCCCTGTCACGGATGTATCGTCAGATCGGGAGAAGGATGCCTTTATATATATATATTTATATTTATATTTATCTTAATAAACCTGCAATAGCTGGGGTTTTATTCATGGCTGTTTCTTATCCAGAGGCCATTCATCGACCTCAGCCGCCTCAACCACCCTGATTTTCAATGTGGCGATGGCGTGATCAAGCCCTTGTGCTAGTACCAAGGTTATGGATTACGTCGTTACCCTGTTCTGCTCGACTTCATCTATAGCGTCGGCAGTATAATTGGACGACATCCTCCAGAAACACATGTTATGTTCTACTCTGCTCAAAGGCAGAAACGATCTTATATCACTTTACATCATATAGGCTTTCTCGTGAACTGGATACAGTCCGATCTCTGTCCAGCCTGGATTTTTGGTCCATCTGGGTGTGGAGTTTCTTCCGATCTGAATCTGGTAAGGCTTTCTCGAGTTTGCGATCATCCAGATAATTGCACTCGTAGAGTCCGTTTCCAAAAGGATGCGCATTTTAGCGAGAGAGTTGCAGCTCCTCGGATTATTCAATGCGGCAGCGGACTTGATCCCGCTCAGCCGTCTTTTTATGCACCCTTTACAAAGGACGTTGCTAGTGTAATGGTATAGTGAAAAGAATGTGTTATCAGGGATTCACAACTCTAACACCATTGATTTTTGATGATTCTGAATTTCAACCTATAAAAAGTAAATAAATGGTTATAATGAAAAATTAATAACAACACGTGTTTATATCATTTATTAACAAATACTTTGTTGTTGTTGTAGGGTTTAACGCCATTTTTCAGCACACAATAAGCTATACATGGCAACCAGTATTAATGCTGGAAGAAGAACCTGGGAAAACCCCTGGAAAGAACCACCGACCCATGAAAATAAAAAATACTTATAACAACAATTTCAGGTGCCGAACAATGGAGACCACCAAAATCCTAATGAGTATATATTATTCCGAGTTTTAACTTTAAAATGATATGAGTGGTAAGAATGAAGTGTATGTTAAGGCCGGATATTTCATATCTTGGGTGACAAATATTTTGATAACATTTTCAGGTGCCAAAGAATGAAGTGCATTAGGGCAGGATATTTCATATCTTGGGTGACAAATACTTTCATAATATTTTCAGGTGCCAAAAAAAGAAGTGGTGTTTTCTCACCCAGGATTTGCAGTAACAGTGGCTGAAGAGGTTGCCAGAATCAAACAAATTCCTGTCAACATTGTGTTGAATGCTGCCCGCAAAAACACAAGGGATATGTATGGCATATGACACATACAGGAAGATGATTTGAGTGTTAGATTTTTGCATTTGAATTTTTTGTAAATCTAGTAAAAGAATTGAACGTTTGCGTTATTAATGATCTGCATGTTATTGTGATAGTGTACCAAATTCCAGGTGACAAGTTGAATCAGAAAAGGCAAATTTTGGAAAGCATTGCTGCTCAGGATATCAATATTTTGGCAATTTACTATGCAGTTTAATAAGTATCATCAAATGTGAATAATATCCTCACATTAGGGCTGCAAAAAGTTAATTTCCCTTTGATCCTTCTTTAAGGCCAAGTGTAATTTGCCAGATGAGATTCATCTTTAAGGGGTGACTTGACGTTAGTGAGTCAGAGTTGCACTCTGAAGAAAAAAAACAAGCCAAACTAGTTGAATGAATAAATAGGTAGAAAATATACAAAACCATAAATGAATTGTATTATTTAATAGAATATGTCACAAATAAATAAACAACTTATATTTTGTCAATCTTTATGTAATGAATTCCATAGAAACTCTTAATGATTATATTTATAATTCATTTGTATAATAAAAATCCATGAGTTCTATAATAGGTCGCATACCAGTATAAAAATAATAGTTCAGTCCCAGTTATAGAAAATTTGTATTGTGTTGCTGTTTTTAGTTTCTTCCTTTGCAAATATTTCCTAAAGCCCTTCATAGAACCTCATCATACTTGTGATGTATTCATTATACTGCTAAAATGATTCACTTTGTAATGCATTATTCTGCTCCTTTTACCATGGGGTCAAGATTCTAGTCCTTGGGGTCAAGATTCTAGTCATAGAAAATTTGCTTTAAAGTTTTTATAGTTGCTAAATTTTCCTTATCCCCTTTCATGGATTATCCTGCAAAATGGGACAAATCATTGTAAAGCTAAAACACTTCATTTTGTGATATGCTTTGTTGCCCTATGACCTTGGAGTCAAGGTCAAAGCTGTACAAAATTTGCATTGTGGTTAAAGTGCTTTAGAATATCTATCGCCATAGTACCCATATTCCATAAGACACTAAAGTGCTGATGCATTTAAACATGGTAGAACTATGACAATAGGTGGAAAGGGTGATGTACGAACCAACACTACATCACATAATTGCCTTTGCTCCATCCCACCATCACCATTGTTCCATTTTGCTCTGGTCATTAGAGCAATCAAATGATTGTCCATAAGAAGATTGCATTCTTTATAATTGCTTTTATCATGTAATATGCAAGCATCACAGATGTAAAGCATAATATTCCTGTGAAATTGCTGATCAATCCATAATTGAGAATTGTTGGAGCAACATGTTGATATATGAAAGTTAGAAGACAGATTAAGTCATTGCTGTACAATAATTTGAGCAACAGGTTGATGAAAGTTACCAGACTTAAGGATGGGTCATTACTGTACAGTGTTTTGACAGGACTTGAGGAGAGGTCATTGCTGTACAGTGTTTGGACAGGACTTGAGGATAGGTCATTGCTGTACAGGGTTTGGACAGGACTTGAGGATAGGTCATTCCTGTACAGTTTTTGGACAGGACTTGATAGGTCATTGCTGCACAGGGTTTGGACAGGACTTGAGGATAGGTCAATCCTGTTCATTGTTTGCACAGGACTTGAGGATAGGTCATTGTTGTACAGGGTTTGGACAGGACTTGACGATAGGTCATTACTGTACAATGTATGGACAGGACTCGACGATAGGTCAATGCTGTACAGTGTATGGACAGGACTTTAGGATAGGTCATTGCTGTACAGTGCATGGACAGGACTTGACGATAGGTCATTGCTGTACAGTGTATGGAGCTATATATTGATATATGAACGTAACAAGACCTTACAAAATTCATGCAATTTTTGCCTACCATAAGCAGACCTGCCAACCCTGATGAGTCTATCTCGGTAAGGCAGTTCATTTTTTTCCGTAAGATTAACCATTTTTTTTATAACAAAATATCAATAACTGCTATTGTAAAGCTGGAAAATGTAATTAAAAGTTTGACACATCGACGATAAACATGTTCAGCTGAAAAGTTTGTAAAGAGACTTTATTTATAGCACATACTTTAGAAGTAACATTGCATTTGAAGTTTTGGTATAAAGCAAATTGATATACCAATACTATTGGTATATCAAATTGTGATCCAGCCATGGTGCAGTAAACATTATTTCAACTGCAGGCCTATAGAACATTGATGAATTTCTCCTCATTCACTAATCATAAATGTCATGAAAATAATGATAAAATGTATTATTAGTCGCTGTTTTCTGAATGATATAAAAATGGTACACAATTTCATCAGAATCCTATTTTTTCTTTCCATTTCCCTCTTATGCATAAATAACAAAAAAGCACACATCTGGAGTGAGTGAGAAAAATGTAATGCACTGGATGAAAATATTAAAACTGAACTTGTACCAAGCAACCTACAGTAATATGGTTCATCGTAACGGTATGTTTACACTTTCCTTGAGATCTCTCTACAGTTTTCAATGATTGATACATAGTTGCAATAAACAGTGACACTAGACCTATATGTTAAATTTGTCGCTTACGAGGCACACATACTGTATTGTGCTTGAATCCTTTGTTATTGTTTCTTAAACTTATTATAATCTTTCAAAAAATCAATTATTAATTATTAAATATAAAATTGTCCAAATGGTTGCCCCTGCTCCTCTATCTCTTTCTCACTCACTCTCTGGAGTATTGTAAATAATGGGGAAAATTCATGAAAATATGTGCATTCGGGATTTTCGCTTGTGTCGCATGTCTTTAGACCAGAGAATGATGGTAATGTTAGTCAAGCTGTCGAAAGCAGGAGGAGGAGAGAGAGAATTTTATAGTCTTTAGCAATGATAATTACTGGTAAAGCAGTTGAATGACTTACATGAACTGTCAATATATTAAAATATTTAATTACCTCTCGTTGGTTCATCATTTCACTTAGTTTTTATTCTACACTAATTTCCATATTCCAATACGTTAATGGCTGACAGTACAGGTTCAATGATAAGAAGCTAACCATGTTTGCAGTGCACTACTTTCTTCATTAAAACCATATTTCTTGTTTAAATAATGAGTGTGTCTTATAATGATTTAATAATGTGAATAAAAATAGAAACTGAAAAAGAAAACGGTCAACTTATCAATTTGCATTTGTGCTTGGGAATAAGAACAAAACTAGTAGAACTACATTTTGTAGCGGACACACACTCAGGGACGTGAGGAGTTCATTCACACGGTCAATACATGGTTTCCAGGAGCATAATGTAACTCCATTTAAAGTGCAAATATTTGAATTTGTATGTGATATAAATAAAATATATGTATAGTATGTATGCTGTATCAATGATATACCACTCGTATACATTTTTCATTAAAAGAAAACTGGCATGCCTCGTCATGGAATTGTATAAACCCTTTTATTTATTAAATACATGTACTTGAGGTTCATTTTTGGCGTACAATGATACCTGAGGGTAATTAATGTATATTGTGCCTTGTTTTAAAATAGTGAGTTTGGTCCATCCTATGTCGAATGTACAAAGTGCTTTTGATGGGAATAACCGAATGCTTTCAGTGCACAGGTAATATCTGTGCATAAATATGTCACCGTAGGTAAAACTCTTTACATTATGGATTTTCTTGTCAGTCAGCACTCTACTATAGGGGCTTGTAGAGGTAAAGTTTATTAATTTCTTGTTTATAAGATATCACTAATGTACTATCTCTCAATTTATGTATGTTTGCTATGTAGCTTTGATTTACGCAGTATAATGCACATATTAATTTTCTTGTTTGCATCTTAGCAAGGGATTTATATTAGTATAACAAGGCTAAATATTTAAGAAATGTTTAGTACAGGAGGACATTAAAGTCAACCTGTGAATCCAAATGGTTGATGGATGGACTGGCAGATAGGGCTCAGATGACTAAATTGTCAAGCAGGGCCATTTTAAATTTGATAATTCTTATCGAGCAGAATAGGTTTACTTCTGAACTTGCTGTTTTGTAATTATTGTGCCAGTAATGTAATCTGTATAATTTAACATGTATAACGTTATTATGTTTTATGCCCATGTCATGTATTTTACGACACAACTAAAATTCTACAGTTTGATAGCTGAGTAAATTATATCCATCTTTCCATTGTGTAGCCACTGTGAATCATCACCCCTTGTGTTTTATTTTGTAGAGTAATTTGTAGTTTTTCATTATTACATTTGTGCATTCTTATGTTAATTAATCCAATATTTGGATTAAATATACATGCACATATTCATAATTAATTGATCATTCAAGTCATTCAATATTAAATAGTGGGTGGCCAAGTTATGTCAAGCGCTCTCCATTATGGATCACTGCCATCTCACCTCTGTCTGTGTGTGTTTGATTCTCAGATTCAGACAATGTGGGTATGTGAGAAAGCTTGCCAGTAGCTTCTCATTGGTTGGAGGTTCTTTCCGGGGGTTTCATGGGTTCTTCCTCCACCATTAATACTGGCCGCCATGTATAGCCTATCGTGTGCTGAGAAATGGCGTTAAACACTAAAACAACAATATTAAATATTGTATGTATATTATATCATCGTCAGAAGTGTTTTGTTGTAAATCCGGAAATCCCACCCAGTTATCTTTTCACACTTGTTTCCTTTTTGTGAAAAGTGTATACATCTAGTGGTATAAATTTGACACAACGTACATACAATACATATATTTTATATTTGCCACTAGTATAGTTGCACAAACTCTAGTTCCAAACGATTTACTGTCAATTGCTCGCCGACAATTGCTCGTGGTTAATTGCTCGCTATAACAATTGCTCGCGGGATGTACTGCTCGCCGGTCAATTGATCGCGAGAACAATTGCTCGCCGGCCAATTGATCTCTTTGAAAAGTGCTCTAACAGGTGTAACTGTTTCTGAAATATACTTAGCGGAATAATAACAATTTTAATTATTGTCTACTCAAATACATTCAATAAGAGAATCTACAGGTATATAAGGCAGGACAAATGCTATTTTTCTCAAAAGTAATATTAA
The DNA here is from genome assembly GCA_030141615.1 of Unio pictorum. Classification (NCBI taxonomy): domain Eukaryota; kingdom Metazoa; phylum Mollusca; class Bivalvia; order Unionida; family Unionidae; genus Unio; species Unio pictorum. The sequence goes on from JARLTB010000279.1 coordinate 398,046, forward strand.
CTTACTAGAAATTTACTAATAAAATTTCTTTATTAAATATTATTATACAATTTGTTTTTTTCAAATGGCTCTAAGATTTGCGACTAGCGAGAAAGAAAGCGCAAACTTATTGATAATGGTCATGTATACATCAAAGATAAGTCTAACGATGAAAAAACGTTCTGGAAGTGCGAATATTCTAGAAGCAAAAGGTGTCATGGCCGAGTTCATACGATTGGAGATAGTATTGCGAAAAGGCATGGAGAACACAATCATTCTGGCAATGCATGTATAGCGGAAGTTTTGGATGTCATGCATAACATTATTAACAGAGCGGTCACCACACAGGATGGACCGCAGAGCAGTGTTGCAGATGCTTTAAATCTTGCATCTCAACCAGCACTTGGTCAGCTAACAAGCGTCAATAATATGAAAAGGGTGATTCGACGTGCACGCAAACGTAAAAGAGCAATGCCAGCAAATCCCTTGTCGTTGCAAGACTTAGTTATACCAGATGAGTTTAAGAAAACTCTCAAATATCAAGACTTTTTATTATACGACAGCGGGCAAGGTGACAAAAGAACTCTAATTTTCTCTACTCATCGAAACTTGCAACTTTTAGCAGGATCACAGCACTGGTATGCTGACGGAACGTTTACAACTGTTCCATCATTATTCGCTCAGTTATACACTATTCATGGACTTATTAACAATAATATTGTACCAGCTGTTTTCGTTTTAATGTCGGAAAAAAACTGAGGAAAGCTATCGAATGGTTTTCAGCAAACTGAAACAATTGGAGCCATCAATGAGACCGATATCGGTGGTGACCGATTTTGAAACGGCGACTGTGAAAGCCTTCCAGCATGAGTTTATTGGAATACAACTCAGAGGATGTTTTTTTCATTTTTGTCAGTGCCTATACAGAAACATTCAATCAAACGGTCTTCAACATCGCTATGAAAATGATGCAGATTTTGCTATGCAGATGCGCCATTTACCAAGTCTTGCATTTGTTCCTGTTGAAGATGTAGTTCTAGCATTTGAAAAATTACTTTCACGTGTTGATTTTCCTTTGGAATCACAGCCAGTACTTGACTACTTTGAAGATACATGGATTGGACGGCCTACACGAGGCAACAAACGTCGACCGCCACGTACACCACACTCAATGTGGAGTTGTTACGACAACATTAACGATGATCTTCCAAAGACGAACAACAGCTGTGAAGGATGGCACCGATCGTTTAGCGAGTTGATCGGTGGAAATCATCCAACTATATGGAAATTTATAAGTTTTGCAAAAGGAACAAGGCCTAAATGATGCTAAAATTGAACAATCTTTGGCTGGCCAACCTATACAGCCTCAAAAGAAGAGATACATGGATGCAGCGTCCAGAATCAAAAAGATTGTTGAAACTTATAAAGAAATTGACTTGGTGGATTACTTAAGAGGTTTGTCGCATAATTTGTCGTTTTAATACGTGATATAAAAGTTTGGTATATACACGTATTTTTAAGATACTGGTTGTATAACTTGTCTTTATTTTTAGTAAATGTTAAACAAGTATTAGTCGTTTGGTTCTTCTTAATAATGTTAACTTATTCAGTTACAATTGGCGATCAATACACCTGCGAGCTATTGTTCTCGCGATCAATTGTTATAGCGAGCAATTAGCCACGAGCAATTGACCGGCGAGCAATTGACCGGATACCGTTCCAAACACTATACAGCTAATTTGCTTGTTACTATCTCTCAGCTTGACTTAATTCTTAGAAATTCTTTTCCATTTCACATGACTACGGCAAACAGATCTCTTGTTACGAGAAAACTCAAATTGGCACGTAATGTCCAATAAATGTAATCCTTTCCAGCTTTTATTCTCAAGAATCTGAATACTCCTTTTTATTCTTCTGTGTTGATTATTAATGCATTTCTAGAAGCTTATTTTTCCCTTCATCTTAAACATGCATAGCTACAATGTCGTAGCCTCAACTTGATTTGTTGTGGTTGATGCTATGAACTGATCCCATGTCATGTAATGGAGCAACAACAAAATCATCAAATCAGAAAATCAAAGCGTAGAAATCTACTACATAAGTATAATTATGTTGTGAAAGAAGTTTGGCTTATTTTGAAAAAAATTTATTAAGCCCATACACGATAAAATAAATTGGCATGGTTACACTATCCTCGCTGTGTCTGCCATGACATAATGCGAGACTCATTGATTCCTTTTCTATATAACGCTTGCCAGACCATATTTGGGTATTCTTTGCTTTGTTATTATTAATCAAGTCGTGAATAATGGCTTCTTGGTGGAATTTCAGAGTTACCATAAACGATATTTACTTTTAATGCCCAGAATTACTGACTCAAACCACACCATACTTTAACTACGATTTGTTTATGTTTTCAAATAAGGCTTCAATATCCTTATATGGCACATAAATGAGGCAAAGAGCGGAAGTTATCATTATTTGAACTAATATAGTGGACATCTTAACAAAAGTATCGGATAAGAAAGGTAAACAAGATTTTACAACTGTTTCTATAATTATTTGCGATACTTCCGATATTAATTACTACTCAGTTTATTTAATTATATACCGGTGCAAGGAACATATTCAAATTGTTAGGCTAAAAAAGCGCCATGTTTTGAATCGCAATCAGCTTGCTTCATTGAAACATATTTGCTCATATTAGCACCCTGACCACAAGGTAGGACTAAGGGTAAAAATATTATTACTAAAACATGCATCGCTTTCTAGATGCCATTTTAAAAAAAAATTGACAATTGACAGTTTGATCATGCATATGCTTCACATGAACAAATAGGTGCAGTTTATGGCATCTGGGGTGCTGCTGTAAAGTTAGTCTGGTTCCCTGATTAATATCACTAATTCTAAGATAAAACCTGATCCAAATAAAACGTGAATAAACCAATTATCCGGATTTTTTAGCAATGATAATTTTTCCACAGTTTCTGCTAGTATGTCGTAAGTCTGTTAGGATATCACAAGACTTGCGGCAATATTGTAAGAGTTGGCAGGTCTGCATCAAGTACATTGCAGTTTTTTAAAGTGAGAACTGATATATGTCCAAATTTTATACTACAAATTTATGGATCAGATCCATTATTTGATTTAGAAGGCTGTGTCCTCTCAAACTACCAAAACCAACCTTACGACAGCGTTATAAGAACTCCAGTTTTATAAAGGTCAATATATCCAAACCCAATTTCTTGTTTTCTACGTATTAGCTTCTGAATAAATGGTACTTGTTTTTATAGAACACATTTTTATAGTCCATCGAGTGTCATTTATAAGCTTTTTTCTCTGTACATAGTCATCTTCATAGAACCTACCTCAGACTTGTATAGGTAATTTCTGATTCTGACATTTAATTTTCTGTGCAACTGAAAACTATTGTTGTCGGTCATTTACTGGTCATAGACCAGACGCCTTATGGGATTTTCTGTTGTCTGTCATTTACTGGTCATAGACCAGAAGTCTTATGGGATTTTCTGTTGTCTGTCATTTACTAGTCATAGACCAGAAGTCTTATTTAATGGCCAGTTGTCTGTCATTTACTGGTCATACACCAGACGTCTAATGAACACAAGTGTTATAGTGGCATCAACTGAAAGATATTTGCGAATGGAGCTGATGCATGTCAGCTCAAGATATGCAGCCTGGCATATATGTTCATGACGTGTTGGTGCAATGTGAGACGACTGACTAGAGTAACACCTAGGTTTCATACTGACTGAATAATGTTGGTGTTGCTGATATTTATTGTTTGAGGTAAAGGATGTGAATGAGATAGTCTTTGTGTTGTGATCAGAATGGCCTCAGTTTTATCATCATTCATCTGCAGTATGTTACATGTCATTCATGTTTTCACATCAGAAATGCACCTCTAATCCTTGGATGGTAGCATCAGCTTCAGTTGCGTGGCTAAACTTGTATATTTGGGTGTCATCAGAGTACAATTAGTGAGACTTGGTGATGATCTATGACACTTAAGAGTGGCTGAGTGTATAGAATTAAGGGAACAGGTTAAAGAACAGACCCCTGTGGAACACCACAGCATAGATAAACTTGGCTGGAGTTTATTCCATTTGCAGATATAATTTGTGTCCTGTTCACTAGGTATTACTTAAACCACTATAAGACTGTATTCTGAATGCCAAATACATGCTGGAGACAGACAGTGAAGTAAGATATCATGGTCTATTGTGTCAAATGCTTAGACAAATCAAGGAGGGTGAGGACTAATTTTTCCGCTATCCAAAGCAGAGAGAATGTCATTTACTACTTTTAGAAGAGAAGTTTCAGAACTGGCAAAGACGATATGCAGACTGTAAGTTACTTAAAAGACATTGAATTTAGATGAGATACAAGTTTGGTTAGAACAACTTTTTCTAAGATTTTTTATATGAATGGGAGATTAGACACTGGGTGGTATTTCTTTATATCATTATGGTTGAGTGTTGGTTTCTTCAGCAGTGGCTTTACGATGGCAGTTTTGAAAAATGATGGGAATTCCCCTGATGAGAGAGAGATATATTAATAACATCAGTTAGTGAAGGCAATATTGGGTCTAAGCACTCAAGCAGCAGTGATGTCAGAATTGGATCAAGTTCACAAGACTTTGGTGCACTTTTCATCACGATTGTCCATACTAAATCAATAGAAACAGGTTCAAATGCTCCTAACGGTTATCGCTGAAATTCTGCATCACAACTGTATGGTGACGAATCGGTTGAAATTGTGCCGTCAAGCGAATCTCTAATGGTTTGTACTTGGTCATCGAAGAAATTTGCAAATTGGTCTGGTAGGTCTAGTGGAGAGAAGGTTGTTGGAAGTGGTGTACATTTGTTCCTTGACATTAGTTTGTAAGTTATCTCGAAGAGCTCTTTGCAGCTGGAACTCTCCGTGATCTTGGTACTGTAGTGGGATGGTTTGGCTAAATGGACTGTGTTTGTGACGTTCTTCTTAGCGGCTTCGTAGATTTGTTTATGAATAGTGAGTCTGATGGAAAGCCAAAGACTCTCTGCTTTTCTGCTACACAATGGCAGTTTTGAAAACTGGTCCACATATCTGAATATTTGAACTTTTCATGAATTGATGTTAAACTAAATTTTTAACTGACACTTTTGGGCCCTGGAACAAGAATTTAGTTCTAAGCTTGCATTCATCAAGGAAGATTTACAAATACGTTTTTTTTTAATTTGAGCTATCTTGAAAACAAACAATAGCTGACTCCCAACATTGTTCACTTTCAGATGATAGCATTAATGACTGATTTCTAAAGTAATGAAAAATATCAGATTATTTGATTTGTGAAAGTGTTACTTGAAATATCATTGAGAGATTTTGAATAAGAGTTTGATGTACAACAGACACAGACAGCATATTTCTCAATCCCCTATTTAGTATTTAAATAAATTTTGAAAAGGCAGAATGCCAAACCTAATCAGAATACAGGCAATTTTAAAGTAGAGTGCAATTCTAATTTTTCTCTCAAACAATTCAGACCTAATGGTATCTGGTGCTACAAAACTATATAGCACACTAACATAACTTGAATAAATAAGAATTTAACAAGATATTAAAATGTATGGATATGTATTTGATCAAATTACTTGAACAAGCAGACTATGAGATTGATATTTGATAAAATTACCCGAACAAACAGACTATGACATTGATGGACATAAAACTTAACACAGCATTATGGAACCAGCATAGTTGTCAGCAAAAACTGATTCAAGAAACTGAAACTTTGGCAGAGCCATATTAGTATTAAATTATTTTGGAACAGAGATACCTCAAAGATATTACATATAAACTTTGGAAATTGGACAACCAAAGAACAGTTTCCAAACTTGTTCAAAGTGGAAGATATCTGTGTGTGTGCCCTTTCACATTGCAAACTGAAAGGTGGCTCTTGGCACAGCAATAACCATACATGGATCAGGAACATATTAAGTTTAGAAAAACCAATATGTTAATGCTTATGCAACTAGAGGGGACAACATTTGAGGATTCTGATTTCAGTAGAGTTCTAACAGTGAAGCAGGAAGAAAGAGACGTATTTATGGGTTATGGAAATATTAAACTTTGTGCATTTCTTCCTCTGCCCATACTGCTTTCCCCACCCCCAACTGAAACACTTATTTTTGTGACAAGGGGGAGACCTGTTAAAATCCTGACAGCATCTCTTCATTAGGTCATTTACAGCTTTTTACACTTCATTGTTTCAAAGCATGGAGTACATTGTTTACAGCCACAATATGTGGACTAGAACTTCACCATTATGAGGAGTATACTGTATTTCATTTAATTAGAACTTCACCTGTATGAGTATACTGTATTTCATTTACAACCACAATATATAGACTAGAACAGGAGTCGGCAACCTATTTTACATAGCGTGCCACTTTTTCCTGGACTAATTACAAAATGAACAAGTGCATGCCACCAGTAAGAGAGTAAAAAGCAAGGTTTTTGTCTGCCCTTCATTTGCCACAAAACTTCTTGATGTGCCATACATGCTATAAGTTGCCGATCCCTTGACTAGAACTTAACCATTATGAATGCACTGTATGTCATTTATAGCCACAATATAGGATGAAGAAAAATTAAGGGAAATGAAGCAGACTACTAAATTTTTTACAAGATTCCAAAACCAGCCAAATCTATTTACATACTTGTTTTTCAGAAAGTTTGGAAATTACAAAGTAAGTTCAAGCTCTACTCATATGTTCAGGAGAATTAAATCATACTGTAATAAGACAAAATAATCTTGATTTCAGGGTATTTTTTTTTTACTATAATTATTTATTTAAAAATAATCATAATCTTGCTTATTATTACAAATTATCCATTGATAGATTGGACAGGTGTAGTTTTTAGTAAGTGAGTACATTCAAGATGAAAGCTTGCTTTTTAGTCTCAGTTGTGAAATGGATACTTTAGGTTCTATGGGACTTCTGTTAAACTGGGGGTGGGTTGTACCCTGGAGGTCTAAGGGAATTTAACATGGGGAAACTTAACATGGGTGGGACTATGGACGGGCAAAAGGAATTTAACATGGAGAATGTTGCTGGGGCTGTTTGGCCTCAATGTTAAATTAACCTGGACAAAACCAATGGGGCCGTTTACGGACAATGGAAATTTAACATGGACAAAACCTCTGGGGCTGACATGGGGAATTTGACATGGGATGGGTTTGTATAGGAACTATAGGAATGGCGATGTCACGGTACTGGAAATTGGCAACAATGTCCACCAGGTGTTATATAAAGTTATATGTCCCACCCCGCCAGACGTTATATCAAGTTATAAGTCCCATCCCACACAGCCATATAGCTTTTCACAGCAATATAGTGACAAGGGAAATGGAACAGGTGTGGTGACTTCACGGTACTAAACATCGGTAACAATGTTGCAAGGGCTGACTTCAGTTGGACCAAACAGGGACCACCGGGGGGTGGGGGGTAGTGATAATGCTTGGCGGTATGGTTACGTTCAAATAGTTCAGCGGTTAAACTATACGAATTAAACAATCATTGGCGGGGCGAGACATAGAACTGGATAGAACGCATGGAAAGGCGGGAAAGACCTTTCACGGGGAACTGACCAACAAACACAAACATCGCCTGGCGGGACAGGACATATCACTGGATAGACACACACATACAAAAACAAACAAGTGAAGGAAAACATCCTTTACAATAACTTCACATATTATTTACTATCCATAACAGAAGGAAGAAAAAAAACTAATATCTACTATCCATAGAGAAGGGAAGAAAAAAGTCTATTATCAACAATCAAAATAGAAGGGAAGAAAATAACCCCGTTATCTACTATCAACACAGAAGGGAAGAAAATAACCCCGTTATCTACTATCAACACAGAAGGGAAGAAAATAACCTCATTATCTACTATCAACACAGAAGGGAAGAAAATAACCTCATTATCTACTATCAACACAGAAGGGAAGAAAATAACCTCATTATCTACTATCAACACAGAAGGGAAGAAAATAACCTCATTATCTACTATCAACACAGAAGGGAAGAAAATAACCTCATTATCTACTATCAACACAGAAGGGAAGAAAATAACCTCATTATCTACTATCCACACAGAAGGGAAGAAAATAACCTCATTATCTACTATCCACACAGAAGGGAAGAAAATAACCCCGTTATCTACTATCAACACAGAAGGGAAGAAAATAACCTCATTATCTACTATCAACACAGAAGGGAAAAAATAACCTCATTATCTACTATCAACACAGAAGGGAAGAAAACGCCCATTATATACTATCCACATAGTGTAGAGACAAAGGTTTTGTGTTAAGTAAGAAACAAACATATGTACAAGTTCACACGTAGCAACAATTCCACAAACGTGTGTACACAAACAAAATACACACATACGCGAATTCACACAAACATACACAAAAATGTACGCTCGCACACAGACACTATTTTACAAAGTCAGAGAAACTAAGTGTTTATAGTCGCACTTCTATTTTTTAAACACACCAAGAGCGACTTATTTTGGCAATTGATTATTATGTCTTTTCTAGTTTTATTGGGTAGTCTTGAGAAGGGCTGTTTTGTTAAGAGTTTTGACAATCTCTCTTAACGCCTGGGATTACGTCCTCGTCTGGCAGCAGGCTTTCTGGCATGAATGTGTTTACTTCTTTGGAAGGAGAAGGATAACTCCTAGGTGTCCACACGGCAGTCCACAAAACCTTTGTCTCCTGCTGTTGCTGCTGCTCTCTCTGCTTCTGAAGTCTATACTTCTCCGTCCATTCTTCTTGCTCCCTTTTAAATTCGTCGTTAAGGACCTCTCCTATCAGGTCTTCGACTACTTCATCATCCTGGTATTCTCCATCTCATCAGGCATGCGTATCAGGTTTTGCCTGACACGATGCAAATGGACGTGTGCTTCATTCAGCTTTGCTAGTCTTGAAGTCATCTTGTGTGTAAATAATTTTAGTTTTCAAGGTTCATGGTAGTTCAGATTGTATATTTTGTGAATACCATAGCTTTGCATTTTAATGGGATTGTTTGTGAGTTTTTGTTTTGTATGTTCTTTAATGCAGGACATGTTTTTTTTTTAATGACGTACTATTCTGCTGTACAACCGTTTCTTACATTTTAAAAGTTTACATTGCAGACCATGTGAAATTTTGTACATTTGTATAAACACAAGAGGTAAATATGCAAACCTATCGGATATTTATTCTCAAATGGCAGAATTTAGTCATTCCAGTTTAGTAAGATTTACATTTATTAAAAATACTTTTTGTTGAGTTTAGAAAAGACTTTCTTTTAAAAATAAAATCTTTTAAGAGGTGTTGTCTACTTTATTTTATTTATCCATTCACACGTATATTTTACCTCTTCTGATTATAAATCAGAAGAGCTTATGGGATTGCTTGTTGACTGTTGCCCATCATCATTTGGCCGTGTGACCATTAACACATTTGCTATTCCTATTCCTCCTAAACTGCTTTGGAGCATTACTTTGACACTTGTCAAAATTACTCTTCCCAATGTCTAGTTGGTCATCCATGACAATCGTCATACTCAGCCCCTACTATGGCCACAAAAGCACCCATCTTGAAAACCTTTTTATCTTTCTTCTTTTAAATAGGTGGCTCAGTTATTCCTTAACTAGTTCGCACACTTTTTGTAAAGCATAATTTCACATGCTTTTCTCACAGTATCACTCTTGTGTCATACTTTTGCCATTGGACGTGGTCATGAAGCCAAGAATTATATTCGGGACACATTTCGGTTTTCATTTAACAGCATGTGGCTCAATAATCCGTTAACAATTTCGTGGGGCCATGATGTTGAGAATTATATTTGGGGCACATTTTATTAAACATTTTAACAGCACTTGTGGCTTAGCTATCCCTTTCCCAGTACATACTCAAATATAGTATCACATACTCTACTTACAGCACCACTCTTATCCATGCGTTCTGCTATTAGGTGGGGTTATGAAGTCAAGAATTACATAATACACATTATTTTCGAAATATATTGTAATACATTTGGAGTATGTGCATTTTGGTTATAGCGCTCCGTTTTAAGAAATTCTTACAATTTTGTGATTACTTGATTGATTACGGGAACTCGGTTCTATGGAAATATTTCTTAGACCCAAATAATTAGCCAATTACTAGGAGCAAACGTCATCGAGTTTCCATGATGCCATGGTTTACTTTTGGAAGATTCAGGTCAGAGCCTCATAAATGCCCCCGAGTTCCATAGCCCCTATTTAAAGCTTGTGTTATACATTGATTGTGTGACTCCAGGTGCAGTATTTATAATTGGAAACTGGTCAATTACACAATGGAATAATAAGAAGGGACTCTTCCTTCATCGGTGGGTACCCTTTATGCTTGCACGGTGGCAAATGCGAAGTAATTGTGCTGGCGAAGTGTGGATTAAAACCATGATTTGAGTGGCCTAAGGTGGCATAGTAAAATAGTTCCCTGTGTTAGGGGGACTTGTACAGTTTTGCGGTACGGAAAGTTGATGAAGAGAAACCATACAGATGTGCGGTTGATAGACAATTGGAAAGATGTGAGAACTGTAGTCTTGTACTGATTAAAGTAAACTTATTTATAGAATGGACACATTGGGCTTTCTAATTAACAACAGAAATTGTTTGGAAGTCTTTGGAATTAGGGGAAACTTATTTGTAGAATGGATACATTGGACTTTTTAATTAACAACAGAAGTTGTATGGAAGTCTTTGGAATTAGGGTAAACTTATGACTTCTAGCTGAATCGCGCCAGCGTTTGACATCGCACGGTCGAGTAAAACCCCTGGATTGTTACAATATTATCATCACAGACTCTTCTACATACAGTATCACTTTTAACCAGGCATTCCGCTGTTGGATGAAGCAGAGATGGCAAAATGTAATTAGACATTTTAATATAGTTTTCTTTTGTTCACTTTTTGTTGAGTTCACGTTTGCAATAAGCGAGACACTGTGATCACTTTTCTGCTAGTGGCATCATCAACACAATATCGATGTAAAAGTGTGCGAAATACCAAATTTTCGGTCGATCTATTAATAAACCATTAGGTGGGACCAGATAGCCATTAGTTAGATTTATGAGACACATGGTTCAAAGGAGAGGGATCTGTATAGTAGGATGTGACCGTTGTACTAATTAACCGTGTTTGTTCAGCAGCCGACTGACCGATAGCGACATTTTAAAGTTTCATTTCGCACGAAAAGTGTCAGAATTGAGAAAATGCAGAGATTCTGTTACTTTAAAACCAAGCATGTTATATTGACCATGACGTAAGCGACTTTTAGAGGAAAGCGGGAGAAAATACATTTTTGATTCTGATTGGTCACGGTTAGATAAGGTGTGTGTTTTACAAGGAAGATCTTAGAACATAATATCGCACTAGCTAAATTAGAATTTGGTCTTGAAAATTCCTCTGCAAGAGAGGACAGTGGAAGAATTATTTAAAGGCTCCGAATGTTATTTGAGACAATGACAATCGTCAAGGAAGCGTGGTCGAAAACCGCCAAAACCAACGGTTGAGTGACACACCAAAAACACAAAGGTATTGTCGCAATTTTATGTATATTGCATATAATGTTTGCTTAGTTTACAGGTCTGCATTATTTCGTTTGATACATTTGTATAATTGATTTAATTTGATACATTTGTATAATAATGTGTTTTGTATTATGATTTGGAATTCTTACGTTAATTCTGAGTTAAGAATGACGTAGTGTTAATTAATGTCGTAAAAAAACTATGCTGAGTTATGGATACGGAGTGTTACGTTAATTCTTGAATTTATCATATTGTTTGAATAATGATTGTGTTCTAAGAATTTAATGTATTAAGTTAGTAAGGGATTACAAGAATACATGTGAATTCACCGAATTTTGATTTCATAGATAATTTAGCGACAGTGTATACGATTCAACGCCTCGCTGTGTAATACGTTAATTGTATTAGGTCAAGGCAAAACGAATTAACAATGTATTTACCTACCTACATTTTGAGGACATGAGTTAATTACTAGCCGTAAAGTTGTTATCACTGATAGAAATGTCTGATTGTTCGAACTTGGAATAATGGACAGTCTCAACTGTAACCATTGTAACGAGAGACTTAGGTTGTTTTAATTTTGTTTTGAAAGGAAGAAAATAGTTTGTGGGAAGATCGTGAAGTTACGGGAATAACGACGTAAACTTTGGACAAAGAAACTTGGAGAAACGGGAATTGCAGTGAACGCATGAGACAGTTGACAAGTCCGGATTCAAGCGGAACATCCACGAGTGCAGATTATCTAGAGAGAAAGGGACTTTTAGAACAACATTGGATGGAACAGTGAACGTGGACCGAGACATAGCAGGTTATGAAAATCGAACAAAGCACTGACTTCGATTGACCCACTCGATCCTGTGATGATTTTAAACTATCAGTAATAGAACGGCTAATTTGTTTAATTCTATTTCAAATATTGTAATTCAGTGAAAGTTTATTTCTAAACCGCGTGTATTCCTAATGAAAGGAAGTTTCATAATTGTGTATGTATTTGATTAAATTGTTTGTTTTATCTTTACGGGGGCTCGGAGTTGTTTGTTCAATATGCCTGCTCAGTTTACCATATACATGCTCTTACTCGAACCGGGCAATTATATCGAGGGCGGTCATCTCTTAGATAACGAGTATCAAAGGGGAGTGGGTTATAGTTATTATTATTATATGTTGTAACACTTACCATTTGACAAGTAGGGCTTATACCATATTATACGAATAACGCTCATAACCCGCGAGTAACCTGACAAATTGATCAATGAATTTATTGCAACCAATGTTCGTTAAAAAAATTATATGACTAATTTTTGGTTAAACTTGAACACAAGATAACGACTGCCATAGTTCAAATCAAAGTCTTTAATAAAAGTTCACACTGTCTCAAAAGAGAATATTAACGGAATAAATGTGCCGCTCTTAGATTATCTAGATCTCTCCATATGAGGACTTTTGTTGTGATTACGTGACAATATGGCGTCGGCCTTCGCCTAACTTTGAACTTCGTATAGCGGAGTGCAACGCAGGGAGCAAACGAGGCAGGGAGAGAGGCTATAAGACATGTAGGGAGATAAACATGAATCAGACATATAGAAGTTAAAATTGTCTGCAAATGGAATGGCAAAAATAACATATTTCCTTACCATTCTTTTTGAACCAGATGATAATGAAATATTTTTTTTAATTCATTTTATTTTTTCATATTATTATTCGGTAATGTTTTGATGTTATCTTGATATTTTAATTTTTTTAATTTTTTAATTTTTTTAAAACCTTAATTTAATAAAATTGGATGGTTGTTCCCTTAGTGAAATCAAACGAGATGTTGCTAGTCCAGATCTTTTTTGGTGTTATTGGTTGTTTATTTTGAAATTGTCTTGGACTTACGGTGAACTGGTAGGGTAGTTTTGTCTTATTTTTTTAAAATACCGAAGTCATATCAGCCATATATCGCTGCTTAACCTAGTTATCTAAAGTGTTATGAACTTGTACAATTGACATAAATCTGGTGTCATACTAACCTCATCTTATGATCAGTCAAAACAGTCCACTATTACACCTGAATATTTGAATCAAAGAGAGTGCAGGTGAGCCCTATTTAATATGTTAAGGTTGTTGGCGGAGGCAAGACACTAACCACCAATCTTTCCCTCGAAAATCCAATAGTTATACCAGCTGTACTATCCCAGTAATTGTGACACCATGTCAGGATATATTGTTTTTTTCGTAGCATGTCCTTCTGTATAAAATAGTGAAATATTTAATTCCTCAGTGTGTATTGTTTGTTATGATTTTTGTTGTATATAAAATTGTGATGGATTTAATTAACCCACAGTAAGATCAATTATTGCCTAGCATGGCACACATTTCTTGTAAGGACAAAACAGTCTGGAATAATATTCTCTGTCTTATAATAGTCGGGTCATGTATTGATTCACTTTACCTGGCACATGCACACGATAAAATGCATGCAGAAAAATGTACAAATTGGTGGCCAGATTTATTCTTATATCACAATTGTAGTATTTATTCCAGAAAGGTTTCAGCAGTACCAGAGTAGGTGCTAGCGCGTGCAAGGTTGGTGGGGGAGGGGGTAGAGTTGTGTACAGAGTAGACAAAGTCTGGATATACTGGCGATTCGAAATTGAAACTTGTTCATTTTTCCTTCACATTTTTTTAAATCCAATTTATCTTCAGTGTTAACTGTTGACAGTTTGATGTGTATGATTTATCACTGTTTGTGAAAAAGAAATGATATCCCGTTGATCCCGTATTACAATATCGCATTTATTTACATGATTAATATTTAGCTGCAGTTTCTTAACAATATACATCGTGGTTCATTGGTTCTACTCCGGACAAAGATACAAGTCGCAGAATTCATTTTGTTGTTGTTGTTGTTGTAGTAACCTTGACCTTTAAGAGGCAAATGTGGCTTTGATACGCAACTTGACTCTTCACATGCTATTTACCTTGCTAATGTTTTATTAACATATCTTCAGTGTTTTTAACATTATACTCTGGCCAAAGGTACAAGAAGGAGAATGTCATTTTTCCTTGGAGTGACCTTAAACGCTAGAAAGAGGGCACGTCTTCAGAACGCAACACACTTTTTAGTCATGCTCTATAAATGAAAAAAAGTTCAGTAAATTATATTCAGCTATTCGAACTTTGTACTCCGGACAAGGATACAAGTCAAAACACATACGTACATTTTCCTTTCTGTGAACCTGGCTTTTAGGCTAGAGCTGTGGCGATATTGTACACGTCACGACATTTTATATTCATGGGCCAAGTTAACGTGAAAGTCTCTCCATCCGTCAGGAAGTCATGAGAAGGGACAAGCAAATGATAACTGGCATTCAACACCACAAGATATTAGTTATGAGATGAGACGCAAATGGTAACTGAACACCATCAGATATTAGTTATGAGATGGGACAAGCAAATGGTAACTAAACACCATAAAATATTATTTATGAGATGAGACAAGCAAATGGTAACTGAACACCATAAAATATTTGTTATGAGATGGGGCAATCAAATGGTAACTAAACACCATAAAATATTATTTATGAGATGAGACAAGCAAATGGTAACTAAACACCATACAATATTAGTTATGAGATGGGACAAGCAAATGGTAACTGAACACCATCGGATATTAGTTATGAGATGGGACAAGCAAATGGTAACTAAACACCATAAAATATTAGTTATGAGGTGAGACAAGCAAATGGTAACTAAACACCATACAATATTAGTTATGAGATGGGACAAGCAAATGGTAACTAAACACCATACAATATTAGTTATGAGATGAAACAAGTAAATGTGAACTGCCATTCAACACCATAAGATATTAGTTATGAGATGAGGCAAGCAAAGGGTAACTAAACACCATAAGAAATTATTTATGAGATGAAACAAGTAAATGTGAACTGCCATTCAACACCATAAGATATTAGTTATGAGATGAGACAAACAAATGGTAACTGAACACCATAAAATATTAGTTATGAGATGGGACAAGCGAATTTTAACTGGCATTCAACGCCATAATTATTAGCTATGAGATGGGACAAGCAAATGTGAACTGGTATTCAACACAATAAGATATTAGTTATGAGATGGGACAAGCAAATGTGAACTGGCATTAAACACCACAAGATATTAGTTATGAAATGGTACAAGCAAATGTGAACTGGCATTAAACACCACAAGATATTAGTTATGAGATGCAACCAAACTGTAACTGACATTTAACACCACAAGATATTAGTTATGAGATGGGACAACCAAACTGTAACTGGCATTTAACACCATAAGATATTAGTTATGAGATGGGACAAGCAAATGTAAACTGGCATTTAACACAATAAGATAGTATGATCCACTTAAGAGTTGACTATCAATGGAGTTACTATTGATTTATGGCTGAATCAAGTTTCTGCAAGAAATGTTGGTATATGATTAATTCTTGGCTCGCATTGGACCCCAAACTATTTTTTCCATTTCTTATCATTTGTACACTCTGTTTGATATTGTTTCCTCTTCGCGAAATGTATTTATTAATGGCATATTAACCAAATGCCAGACTCAAGTCGGAATGTACATCTTAAGCCGTATATTCATATCCTCAGTGTCACGTATGAGGATATGAAAGATTTGTATTTTTAAGATCTACAGTATGTTCTAATAGCAAAGTTAAGTATTTTTGTTTTAGATAGCAAAGATAACTGAAACAACTTTATTTATTTATCTTTTATTTTTTTAAAAGGCGTGTGCAGCTCCTAAAATATTGTCTATATACTAATGTTCATCTATAATTTAAAAAAATGGAATCAAAACAAACAAACGAGTGAAATATGTGTGGTATATAATCTTTGCAAGAGATGCCGTTTCTTACCCGTGCATCAAGCGCAGCCAACTGAGAATAGAACAAACCATGGTTCGAAGGCAGGTCCGCATTCAGTTGTGTCATATCTACGAGTTGGAACGGTAATATCTTACATATACACGGCACGCCATCTCAAAGTCGATTCAAACCTCTAACAACATAATGGCAGAAATGTATTACTACAATAATTATGGCAAAATGGTAAATTTTGTTTTTAAACTCTGATCACCTCTAATCTAAATCATATTTGCATCATTTCTTAATAATGTTTTATGACATCACATGTTAAAAAAAATTCTTCTTCAATATATGATGTTTGTGCATATTCATTTATGACTGCGGGCTATTAGTATAGTATGGAAAGGAAGATAGACATTTACAAAGTACAAGAGCAAGTGGAAATAAAATGCGTTAACAAATACTACCTAGCTAAGGATTTACCAGTGGTTACATTATTAATTATGCCGGCCTCATCTAAGTATATGGTAGGAGGTAAAAATTAAATAATACATTGAGCAGTCGTTCTTAATAATTATTTGCTAATCAGTCCTACATAGATTTGATAAACGTTAAATAATAATAATGATAATAATAATAATTATAATAATAATTATTATTATTATTATTATTATTATTATTATTATTATTATTATTATTATTATTATTATTTCAGAAATATGTGGCATCGTTTGCAACAACATGAAAAAGTGGCGAAAAATAATTTGTCTGACAATCGAGTCACTATCAAGAAATCGACAATACTTTTTTAAGCTCTTTCTGTGTATGTGTGTCTGTCTGTCTCTCGTTCTCTCTCTCTCTCTCTCTCTCTCTCTCTCTCTCTCTCTCTCTCTCTCTCTCTCTCTCTCTCTCTCTCTCTCCACACACACACACACACTCTTAGCAGCATTTTAAGTAGAACTGGTTCTCTCCCTTCCCTTGTTAGCAATGCTTCATATACAGTATCTGCATCTGGAGAGTAGCAAATCCAAGAGACAAATCTTAGCATTCTAGTCATGGATACCATTGCTTTTTCTCATAGAATTTGATGCTCACGCACTTCATTATCCAATTTATATTAAGTAATCTTTTTTTGCCATAGTATTTTTTAAAATTTTCTTCTCGTGCATTTTTGTGGTTGAAAGAAATTATACTCAATAAAGTGACCATTGAAATGAAACCGTCGTATGTCCCTTCACAAGTTAATTGAATTTTTTTGGTACTTGACAGTTATTCTATGCAAGTTAATATTAATATATAACATATATAATATCAAGCCATATTTCCAGCCTGTTTTTCCAGTCATTTCGATCTGGTACAAGATATTTCCTCCAGATCTTGGTGGAAATCATGTAAACTGTAATTACTGAACCATCCTTTAAAATTACGCAATGAACGAGGACATATTTGGGACATGACAGTTATTATAACATTAAAGTGTTGGTAGACATGTCCCCAAACTGACTACACACACACACACACATACATACATATATATATATATATATATATATATATATATATATATATATATATATATAACGTGAACATTTAAAAAGGGCGATAAATCAAAGCAAAATGTAAATTTTCACTTTGTAATAGCCTGCCGGTGTTTTGAAACCCCAAACCATGAAAATCTTGATTTCTGTCCTTAAAATTTTTGTTGTAAACTTTGTTTGAAGAATTGCATGGTCCGAGCATAATTATTGGTGTGTCTCGTTATGGGTTGAGGATGTTTTAATCTTGTCTCATTGGCCCGCTTTCACATTGTTAGCCAAAATGTATACTGAATGCTCAAGAAAACTCACAAGTAACTACTATTATTTTGAAGTACATATTTGAATCTTTACCTCTCTGAAACGTGCACATATATTCATTTTTTATTAATTGTACAGTTTCTACTCTCTCCTGGACTACGAGTGTTCCAACCTGGCACTCGACAGCGTCCAAGAAGTACCTTTTTCTCCTGCTCAAGTGTCCTCCTTTCTGCCTGAAGCTTAGCCACCCTCTCCTTCAGATTGGACACTTCTTCAGCAAGGTCGTCTCTCTCCGCCTCCGTGTCAGCCAAATGCTCGCTTATCTCTTTACATTGTTGTTCCTTCTGTTCAAGGAGATCTTTCAATTCTATGATTTGCTTTTCATACGCGTCTGTCTCCTTGTCTGCTTTTTTCTTGTTCTCTTCTAAGAAGACCACGCGGTTTTGTAGATTATTCGATGAGCTTTTTAACTCTTTAACATCTTTCTTTAACCTCTCACTCTCATTCTCCTTTTCTTTCATCTTACTCTCAAGACTATACAGTTCCTCTTCAAACTCTGATTTCACCTTTTCCAACTCAAGTTGAAGTTCGGTTATCTCTCTTCTGAGCTGGTTTTCATCCTCGTCACTTTTGTATTCCATCTTCGTGACCCGGCTCGTTAACTCCTCAACTATGTTCTGGTGTTCCTCAAATTTCTCATGCAGAACTCCTCTATTTTCCTTATCGGTTACTATTTCTTCTCGTAACTCGGCGATATCAATCTGAAGCTGTCTCATTCCTGTTTCGTCTCTAGCAGATAGTTGCCTCTCCATGGTTTCATTCTGGGCTTTCAAGGCGATAACCAGTTCTGACTTTTCCCTCTCCAACTTATCTTCCTTGGCCTTCAGATTCTGTTGCATCTTACGAAGATTCTTCTCTATCTCTTTCAAGTCATCTTCCTTTTTGTCCAGATTAATCTCTTTGGCTTTCACAATCTCTTCTCGCATTATCAAGATGTCCTCTCTTGTTTTATCTTGAGAAAGGATTGGTTGGCTTGAATGACCGAGTTGAGTTTGTGGTCCCATTTTCACTGAAGTGCGATCGAAGTCAGGAGACCTAGCAGCTGACCATTCGCTGATTTGCAGACTCTTCCCTTGTGCGTTTTCGAGGCGTTCTGTAAACATAAAGACATGTCTATGACTGTAAATAGTTTAATCAGTCAAAAAAATCGCTAACATATTACAAGCAGATATCGGAGTTTACAACATTTACTGGTAGTGACATTATACTCCAGTTGCATGACTCTGCATGTTTGACTTAGGGCCAGTCACACATGATTCCTACGCGAGGTAAATACAAAATAAATGATGGAAGTCAAACATACTGTATCCTTGGAATGCCTTCAAAAACATAAAACTGAAGGAAAGTATATGGCTAAACTATTTGAAAGATCTTTCATTTATATCAAATCCGTTTGCAGTTAAGAATATACAAATATGTTATGTCAAATACTGACAGAAAGTCCAAAAGAAAATCCGAAAGAATGGTTTACTGTTTGAAAATAAGGTTGCAATCATGAAATTTGCGGAAGAAGAAAATGAAGACGGTTTGTTAAAAAGGAATTTATTTATCAACCAGTCAAAGAATATCGAAGCATACAATAATCATAGCACGAATGATTATTTAACATGCGCATATGACGTTTTTATACATCAGTTAGACAGGTTGACTTCTGCTCTTCTCAGTTTATATTGTTTACGATATATGTCGTCACTATGTACAAATTACACGTAAGAATGTTGTACAAGATTGCCAGGTATCTGACATACATGTTTCCTCTAGCTTACAAATTGCACTGAGGAGACTGAAGGAGGATGAGGGCTTTCTCTCTCACGAAATTGTGTCTAGGTATGCAGCACATTGATTTGAGGTTGCTAACAAAGTTGTTGTGTTCGGGTGGGTGGGGGTTGGAGGTTTTCAATTTATTGTTTCTTGATCTTGATTTAGAGTGGTTATTGTTGCTGTTAACAGGTCAATGCATGGAGTTTATTTTGTTGGCCAACTGTCAAAAAGCATGTGGTTCATTTAGAGTGGGATATAAATCCGTTCTCAAAACTTATCTAGTTCTGGCTCAGGTATTTCTTAAAGTTAGAGTGAAATTTGAAACTTACGTAACAATGAAAGACAGCGTTAATCAATGTCTTGTGTGTTACCCAATAAAGCAATAACACAAAAGACTCTTGCACGCTTGGCTATATCTGGGTCGTTCTTTCTTGTGCAATTTAAAGGGACAGTAGCTCGAGGCCAAGACCAAATTTATTTGACTCATTTAAATCAGAAATTGAAATCAATGGTCATTAAAAATAAAAAAAATTGAGGATAGTAACGGAGTAGCTGGCAGAGCAAATGCATTATATATATATATATATATATATATATATATATATATATATATATATATATATATATATATATATATATATATATATATATATATATATATATATATGTATGTATGTATGTATGTATGTATGTATGTATGTATGCTTCGTCATTCAGCGTCCATTACAGCGTAAAACCTCTAAAAACATTAAATATTCTCTCCATATATTTCTTTTTATTTTGAAGAATTGATGAATATGGTTCAAAATTTCCAGTTTAAAGTTGAGCTTTTCTGTTCCAAATTGCTAAATCCAGGATAAAAATCCAGGATAAAGTTAGAGCCACTTGTCTTTATCACTTCTACCATCCCAAAACTACAGCACCATATATTTTCGTAAAGTATAAACTACAAAAAATGCATCTTTAGTACGCAGCATATATTATTAGCGTCTACTTAATTGTTCTTTAGAAATTAATCATGGAGAAAGAGATTATAGTCTTGTAAAATACTTCCACGTTTACAATAGATTACTTTCTGTAAGGATTACATTAAGGGGTATTTCATTCTTTCTTTAAAGAAGATCATGGTTTTGATGGTTAAATGGAAAAAATGGTATGTATCAGAGAGAGAGAGAGAGAGAGAGAGAGAGAGAGAGAGAGAGAGAGAGAGAGAGAGAGAGAGAGAGAGAGAAGATAGGTGGGGTGGGGAGAGAACCTTTTTCTGAAGTCGAAGCTGGTGCTCGCGATTTCCGTGCAGATGGTACCTTTCTGTTGTCCTTCTTTACCCTGAAGCTGTCAATAGGAGACATAGTACCATCCATATTGATTGCAAGTTTCTGCACGAGATGTTCGTGCCCACATTCCATCAGGACCTCCAGAAAGTGGTGATAGCGCTCTGTGGTGAACTTCATCACATGAGACAGATAATCCTCCGTACGTTCAGACTCCGGCACAGGTTTAGCGCGCAATCCCATCCAGTAATCCAGGGAAATTAGGCGTCTCTGTATCAAATGGTCTGCAATGTCCCGCATTACGATTGTGTTCTTCAACTCATGCCATTTGCTGGTCAAAAGTTCGTTTAGTGTTTTCTGCCATTTGAGATCCATGACTGTTTTTTGTTTTCTTTTTCTTCACTGAATGCGTTGTTCTTATTCCACGTCTATGAACACAGTAGCTTTAATTAAATACCAGGTCAGATATGTCATATCCAAAAATGACGCATCTTCGACAGTTTAACTTTGTCCACACTATCAGAAATACTTTTTGTGTTGATGCCTCAGTAGTATTTAAAAAGTATCTTATTGTGTTTTCTTTTCGTAAAACCGTTGTCTTCTCTAGAAGCAGGGCCTCGTCTCATCCAAAAAAAATTCAAACATACATTCATATCACCAACGATAATGTAAATTATAATTTACTCTCCATTTTTAAACACATTGATTTAGCAATGACGTTTCTCTACTTAAATCCAAATCTTGCGAGTTATAATTCATTGACAAGGTATTGTATATCTCAGATGAATTAAGTTGTCCCTTCTAAACCACTATGTCAATTCCCTTATTACTTTACAACTCTACAGTAATGAAAATTCTTGAAGTCCAGGTAAAATATTCTTCATGAAAGATTCACTCTATTACGAAATCAGCAACATTTCGCGAATCTTTCGCACAACTGTACTTTTGTTGTTCGTTTTACACATTTGAAGTAATCAGAAGACTTACCTGAAGAAAAAAACTTGAAATTTATCGCGAAATAATATCTAAGACATTCATGTTCATTCATTCGTATTCAGAACAATACCAATATCACCTTTCGGTAAATTTCACAAGCTGGCAAATTTGCCAACACGACCAGTAATCCGAGAAACGTAGTCAGTTATGTTGAACGGGATTTAACTCAAACTGACCAATATTTCCCTTTCTCTGCGTATTACGTCCCTTACGAATATAAATTTGCCTGTTAAATCTTCAGCGGGTTTTTAATTTTTGCATGATGTTACATAATAAATCAAAAACTTCTTGGTTTCTACATTGACCAACTTCTCATCTTGACTGCACATATCGATAATCTATGTGCAATGGTAGTGAAAAGAATAACTATCAAAACTGCGAAAGCCAACTATTAGAGAAGCCCATACGCTGTATCAGCGCCAACCTGATGCAATTCCTTACTCTTAATAATACTTACATAAAATTCCATTGCTTCATTTAAAATATCATTAAACAAATTCTTTCTTGGCCAGCTGGAATGATAGTAAAGACTCTGAATCTGAATAAAGAACGTTATCATTGTTTCCAGAAACAATATGTGCAGATCTTATTCGCTCCATGCATATTCGACGTAGGTTTTGCTCAAATGTATGTACCTCTGTACAGAATATTCTTCATATTTGGATCTGTTGACCAGCCAAGTTCCACATATTTATTTATTTGAAATATGTATGTAAATGAATGTGCGAGGATGCCTAAGTATGTGTATGGTTTATATAAAAAAAAATATTGATTTATTCGGAACCCCTCCTGTTGCCTAGTGGTTAGAGTGTCAGGATAATGTGACTGGTGGGACATCATGCTACATGTCTGCGGCAGGATGCCCCAGTGCTAGACATCACTATAAACTGCCTCACTGCAGACATCGTAGCAATATGACTGAAAATTTGTTAAAGCTACGTTATAAATCCTAATTGTTTTTTTAAACCATAACCCATTACTAAAATTGTGTTATCTTCGTTAAATAAAGTATATTATTATTATTATATTATTATTATTAGTAGTAGTAGTAGTAGTAGTAGTAGTAGTAGTAGTAGTAGGAGCAGTAGTATTGAAAACGAGTAAAGGCGTGTATCGATTACGAGTACATGCGAGACAAGGACATATTTGCTTAAACTCAGTTTACACCGATAGAAGTGTTGTATTCATCGTTGCCACGTGTAGGTATCTCAGAAGAAGATTACAAACGTGCAAAGAAACATTGTTCCGCATTCGATTTCAAAAAGCTGGGCGAATATCATGATGTGTATCTTACTGATGGGTTTGAGAAATTTCATGATACAGCCATGCTCGTGTACACGCTCGCTTCGGCGCATTACTTCTTGTCATAGGGTATGCATTGGGATGCATTATTGTCCAAAACTAAAACAGAACTAAAAATACTCACTGACATGGATCAGTACCTGTTTATCGAGCACTTGCCTTTATAAGCAGGCAATGATACAACCACTTTTGGTTGTAAGTTTCAGTGGATAAAACGTTTACATGACGCTCACAACGAATATATGTCGGCACCAGAAGCGCGCGTTAATTGGTTGTCCTCGCATCAGTGCACGATCATCGATTACTCTGGACGTAAATAACTGAATGTACCAGCGATACCTAGTCTTCTGACAAAACATAATTATGTGCTTCACGTGCGAAATATGCAGTTGCATCTGCGATTGGGTACGTGAGTAACCTAGATCCACCGTGTGCTTGAGTTTCACCAACAAGCTACGATGGCCCAGTATATTCTGACGAATACGGATTAGCACACAAAGACCACCAATGACTTTGAGAAGGACATTTTCAAGTTCATAAACTATGCCGTGTTTGGAAAAACGGAGAATCTGCCCAAATGAATTCGAGTCGATCTGGTCCGTAAGAGTGAGCAAGAATATCAAGAGCTTATCGCTGACCAGACAATTGAATCCAGAAACATCTTTGATGATGGACGTGTTCCCTTTCACAGTAAGAAATCAAAGTTAACGCTGACGAACCAAATTTATGTAGGATCGTCCGTGTTAGACGTCGAAGCTGCTCATATACGAGTTTTACTGCGAGAAGATTAACCAGTTTTATCAGTATCGGGTCAAGATGCTATACACCAACACTGACTCGTTGCTGATGCATCTTACCGACAGGTTTAGTCAATGCATATGATACCAGTGTTTCCGAAAGAATACCCATTGTGCACAAATACGTTTTGCGAACCTTGCATAATCTTTTGATGCCAACTGTTGTTCTTATTTGCATCATCTACCCATTGTGACAATGGTCAGCGTGTAATTGTTGGTGAATAATTTACCTTGCTGATCACGGACACGATCAGGTGGAATACAACTGTCTGAACTTCATTTAGAAAAAAAAAACAACATTTTTTGCACCACTTCGTTGCCTCGTGAATTTAGAAGAATATCATTTACTGAATAGCAGTTTATATCTGTATGGACTTACCTTATGGTCTTTCCCTGTTTCATCAATAGCTACTATCCAATAAATAAAAGAATGCCCCACCACTACTTTATCTTTTATGGCAATGAATGTGCAACGTCTCAGTGAACTTTCAAAAAGAAGATGCGCACACATCGTGCGCAGATCTTTCACCTTTCCAAATATGTGTTCCCAATTATGCATCATGTATCATAGGGTTATTTTAATTTCAAAAGTGATTTCATATAGTCGTGAGTGTGCCTTCGTATATGCAATCTATATCATTGACCAGTTGATGTCATTGCGATCCATCACTTGCTAATAATTATCAAAAAGTTTACTTTCTTTGAAACAGGAAAGGACAATTAATAAATGATACAGCTATGTGTATCCCGCATGAATTGTCAAGCAGGTTCCTTTTCCTTCAAGGTTTTCCTCCAAGCGTTAGTTTGTTCTTAGCATGAATACATATTCCCCGTGATCAAAGCTTTATGCAATAAAAGACTTTTTTAATGACGTCACAGGGACTATTGATGTCAATTATTAGTACGTTATCGTACCAAAATGCAGTTAACACGAAACGGATACATTACTCTAATGGTTTGAAATCCTCACTTGAATACTACTAGTTAATGATCCTCGTCAGAAAAAGGGGCAGTCAGTAAAAATATAGAAGTCATAATTATATTGTCTCGTATCATGTATCGAAAGGTTCTGACAGATTGTTATCACAAATATTACTCTTCTCAACAATAACACTTTCTCAGTTTATATCCGATTGATTTAATCGTAATTCTTACTTAATGTCAAACTAGTTGGACTTGTAGGCTCGAGCTTGTACACGGTTGAAATACAAATTAATTTTTGTGTCTCTTGTCGGCAGAATTTGCATAAGAAAAATTAGTGTTTTTGATGTGTTTAGTTTGTCAATATCGTTTCACGATTTCAGTATTTATGTAGAGAAATTGTGTCGATTTTGTTGCTTTTATGTTTATTTTGCCACCCACGTACAACATTACAACAATATTCGAAATTTGACCGTAACTTACAATAAAACGAAAAGGTTAACTATCAATGCCGTAATTGATATTCAAGAAGAGTTACACTTCTGCTGTTATTTTGATACCTCATCGTCATTCGAAACGTTACATACATTACGATTTTTGTATTTTAATTTATCACACGTACAACTAGCTTAACTGAAACAACACACATTCCTCTTACCCATGACAATAGTTTGAATCTGCATTGGTTTTACAACAGTAGTGGCACATTTCTTTTGATTTTTTAAACATTAATTGATACTTTGTCAACAATTTCTTCTATATATCTAAAATTTTAAAATTGATTGTAAAACTAAAATTTTATTGATTTTTTTTATATACTTATGTTCTAATTATTAATGCGCTAGTCCTTTGTTCCTGACGACCAATTAAACAATAAACATCTATATTTTACGATAAGAAACTAAATTGGTTTAATTGCTTTCTATTCAAATAAAGCTCCATAAAAATAACTGAATCTGTTATTTCGAGCCGTATACTACGTTGCGTTATAAGCAGCAGTTTGTACTATAATAACTTGGGTGTGGTCATTCTTTACAAATTGTCGCTCAGATCATCTTTCACCCTCATTGCTAAGCCAACGGTTCAAAGACTAACACTGCAATGACTATCGAGAACGTGCAACAATGTATATTTGACATATGACTTATTTTCACATAGTTTACAATTCGGTTGTTGTTGTTTTTTTTTTCAGTAATAAAAGCGTCCATGTTCACATAATGAGAGTCAGAACAATGTACATGAGTTTTTAATATTACATTATCTTATCATTTTAAGTAACGCTTTAATGTTCGACTACAAACGAGCATTTGTTATGTATTTAACCATTTTCTAAAACAACTAAGTAATGTAATAAGCATTAAACGTTCAGTAAAAACTGAATCTCATTTTTCTTTTGCAGATGGGTTTAATGATATCATCAAGCCGAAATTCGTGTTTGACGTCTGAGTTGAGAATAAATTAAATAAAAATAGATCAATCTGAAGACAAATATATACTAAGCATTCAAGGAAAGTTTTATTATTATTATTATTATTATTATTATTATTATTATTATTATTATTATTATACCGTGTCCATCTTAGTAAACAACTTCCTTAAGAATACTTACCAGTATTCAATTCCAATAAAGCCTTAACCTACGGACTTTGTTCAATCACTCTAAAGCAAAATAACAGCAATTGGCAGTACAAAATTTAGAATTTCTCTGTCTCCGACTTCAGCATGCTCACACCAACAATGTGCAATTACTCCCTCTGGAGTCCTTTAATTATCTCTTCTCGCAATTGTAACTAAAGTCAGTATTTCTTTCCGAATCACTTGAACGCAGACAATGACCACATATGAAAGCAGTTCAGTGACGAAATTTTAATGTCTTCAATGTCTAAACATACATTAAAGAAATATCAAACAATGACATGTACTAACTACAGAATCATATATATTGACTCGATTCAGTTTCGTAATTCCTTGTTTAAACAAAAACCAAACCTATCACTACTAGGGATACCCTAATTTATATTCAATATCTTGCTCAGCCCCTGTCCCTCACACTGTTCAAAGGTAATCCCTGACAAAGATGCGACTTTGTAACGTCTCCCTCTTAGTAAGAGGGGTAGTTAACTGAATTTAGCTGTTAACTTGGGAATGACATTCCTCGATGTTATGACCCGGTGTGAGTGAATAGATAAAATATCAACAGAGAACTGGGCAAAATTATTGGGAAGAAATAATGCAATACGAGCCCCCTTACACAAGAAAAATGACAAATTTAATTAAACAAATTAATAGTGGCAATTTCAATTCAAGTTATATCAACGGGATTTAAAAGCAGTGTCTAATTTGGATTATTTCATCATCATGACGAGATGTGAAAAGAGCGCAATGTCCACGAATGATTGCATCAATTTCAGCTCGACTGTGTTCCAACGTTTCCTTTTTCCTAGAGTCTTCCTATTCCGACTGCCTCATCCTTCTTGGACTTCACTCGTCACTTTTCTTTTTCCGATCTTCACTCGTCCCGTCTCAGTTTATCCAGACACGTGTGTGTGTGTGTGTGCGCGCGCGCGCGCGCGTGTCCAAAATACTTGAAATATTGGTCCCTTTCAAATGAGTCTGAAGTTACGAAACTGGAAAAAGTGCGTTTATCAATTGCACCCCTTTCATAGTTTTGGACTGTGAACGTTACGTTGTATGAAGTTAGCAAACATTTTAATCTTATCAGATGTTTTCCCCCCTCATTTATAAAAGTTGCCGAGTGCATGATTATGACTGGTGTTCTCAGATGTAGCTGCACCTTTTTCTTTTTCAGCTTACAGTTTCGTTCAAATAATAGTGGTCTTTATCCTGTCTCCAACGCAAATGCTGAAACTTGTCTCAATGTAAACTGTTAAATGCCAGCTTTAGGAAACTTGTTATCAGAGACAGACAGACTGAGACAAGGACAAATATTGACGTCGTGTATTGACAGTCCTTATAGTTCTGAACTAAAAAAGAAAGTATGGTCCTTTTAGCTTACCAGTCCAAGTCAAATAGGATCATCGTTAATCAAACAAGGTTGAACAAAGTCCAAAGACCAAGCTCAGTCAACGTACTCCTGAAAGCAAACAGTATTTCGATACGATTTGTATTCATTTATTCTAAATGAATTGTCAAAATATTGAAATCATTTACCTGGACGAAAGGATGCAAATCATACCAGCTACTACAAATAATAAAATAAAACTCAGCTTTTCCTCGTCTACCGAACTGGATATGCATGTTAAAAAAATATCACACATTGATTCGTGTATGTATATGTGTACAAATAGAGGTACTGACGAGCAGACCGTACTAATTACCTTCCCATCCAAAGAAGGTTGAAAAGTAAGTGGAATTGGTTGCACTCAAGTTAGAACTGAAGAATTTGGGTTGGATAAGATAAAAAAAAAAGATAGTTTTGTGAGAGAAAAAATATTTTATTGAAGCTATATATGCACACAATCGGGATTTAGCTATACAATCAAGAATTACAAATAGAAATTCAATTACAAGTACTTACTCACCATACACTATACTTTTGCTATCGCCATTAACTCAGATAATTGCGTATAAGTCGGGCGAATCTTGTACTCGAGTTTCTACGCTATTCGATTTTGTAAACTCAGTTTTCACACACAAAAACAACTAGACAATGTGATATCGATATGAAAAATATGCTTTAAAAATGAATGATGCAGGGTGACATAAGCGCGAAGAGAAATAAATTTTTGTACGTATGCGCTCAATAACATCTTTATGACAATTATTGATGTTAACAAAGTAAAAATGGAACAACTCACATGTTAGTGCATAACAGTGGCGTCGCTAGGGGAGTGCGGGGGGTGCGGACCGCACCGGGTGACACCATTTCAGAGGGGTGACACCAAAAGAAAAATTTTAAATAAAGTAAGTTTAAAGTAAAAAAAAATAACTATAACTTAACGTTGTTACAGTTCTTAAATACTTTTACCTTCTGACCTTCAATTAATTTGTTTTTGTTCTTGTCATTTTTATACTGTGGACTTATTTTAAGAAGAAGAAATCCATGGTGGAAGTCTGGAGGGGTGACACCATGAGTTTACCGCACTGGGTGACACCAACCCTAGCGACGCCGCTGGTGCATAACATATAGGTTTAAGACATAGAAATTACTTTTTGGTTGAAAACTCTGGGTCCCAAGTAAAGGGCATATTTTTCATACTACTTGCAAAATTAAGGGTATCGTTTGTTTATCGAAATATAATGTCAGCTGTATGTCAAGTACATATGACGCAACCAATTAGTGTTTATATATAGTGTCCAGCATTAGCAGTTACAATGAGAGATGTAGGGTTTAAAGTTGTACGTACATGAAAAGGATAAGATGAGATTCGAATGAAAAAGCGTGAAGCATAATATTTGTGAAGACAATAGAGGTTTTCGTCGAACATAAATTCATTTGAACGCTGGAAATATTATGTCCAGTTGTTAGGTTGCATGAGATATACATTATATAAATGTTTCGTGAAGAAAAGAAAAGAGTAAGAGGGAATGCTGTATTTTTGTTTCTTATACCCTCAACAATTGAAATTTGACATCATAACTTAGTATCTTCCAATTCCAATATATCCCAACCCAATGCCTACAGGCAGTGGCTGGAGCAAAGTTTTGTCCTAGTTGGTTTCAACGGCTGGCATAACACATTATTGGTTATATCATAAATAAGAAATGAGAGCTAAGCGCTTGTCCCAAATACACACCGAGGTAGCCATCTACGGTTGGTATTGGAGGGTATCGGACCTATCACCCTTTGATGACGAATCACGCTGTTTTTATTATAGTAAGAAAAGGTGTTAACTCTGTAATGTTTATTATTCGCATCCATTATGTACCAAAGATTTGCATTTTCGTACCTATAGTGAGTTTATGAAAAGCGATGGACTAACATGAACGAATGGAAAAAAGTAGCAATTTATCTAAATGAATCACTTGCTAACATTTTCTTCATCAAATATATATGAGCTTGAAGGAGTTTTACTTCCGGTCGTCTTCGTCTTCATCTGATGAACTTCCTCCTCCACGTTCCTCCTCCGAACTGTCTTCAGTACGTGAGCTTTGGATGGGATAAATGTACCCTTTGGCATTTAGCTTGGCTTCCTTCATGTATGGTGCGTAAATGTATCCAGACATCGAATTGGACGCATAGGCAGGATAATATGATGCTTTATGTTGACCTTGTGAATCGGAAGGTCTTACTCTGTCCTCTTTAGTTCCTGCCTGATCTTGACCTTCGCCCCCATCCCTGTCGGATGGTCCAACATCCGGTGCGCTTGGGCTCTGGTATCGTCCGGTTTGACCTCCACTGTACCTTGTACCGACTTCAACAGAGGTGCCACCAGCCACTTGTGTGTCTTGTATCCCAGCTGATGGATCCAGTCTTCCAGCCTCCCCATCCACCACTTCCTGCATTTCCCCGTCAGTTTGAGATTCAGGTACGTGTACCTGACCACTACTTGTCTGACCATTGGTCATTCCATTATTTCTTTCAAGTGCAGATTCCCCCCTCTCGTATTCGGCTGGCATTTCTACCGCGTCTGTGACCTGACCTGCCGATCCAGTTGTCCCCAAAAGTTGTCCCTTGCTCTCGGCTTCCCCTTCAGCTTCTCCACCTTCTCCAGCAATTTCCGAAACTGCTTCAGTTGCAGACATCTGATCCTCAGCTCCAGTTACTCCCACGATTGTACTGTTTCCCTCAGCCTGCGAGTAATATGGGGTCGTTTCACCTGTTCCGTCTTGTTCAGAAATCTCTTCTGGGGGTTGGGTATTAACAGTCAGACCCCCATGTGCGACTTCCTGGAACCGGACTTCTGCAACCACTCTCTGCCATGTCATTGGAAACTGGAAAAATTCGTCCAGATTCACAAAGCCGTCATCTGGAAGTACAAATTCATGGTGAATGCTTTTAGTCTGACTATATACCTCACCTCACCGTTTGTTTGTACCCCCATTTCCGATTTAAAAAACGAAAAGCACAAATGAGAATTTTTTAATAAAAAAATGATACACATAACTTAAATCATTTAATATACATATTATAGTTTCAACCTGATTATGCCAGGTGGGACCATAACACCGTTATTGCATATGTGTATCATGCCAACCGGAAATATTCGGTGAAAAAGACGACCTGTTCGCCAGTCGTTTCCAGTTGCTGGACAAGTCCATTTTAAGCGAAGGGTTGTATGCACATAACACATATACGTACATAGAAGGAAAATACAATGTGTTCTGCTTGTGATATTTACAATGTCGAATCAAGGAAAGGAAAAGAATGACAATTACCAATTAGCCTTTCACGTCGATTTTAACAAGCGATGCAATTTCTAAATACACGTGTTCAAATAATATAACTTTAAAATATTCAACATCATGGTAATTTACGGAATAATCCGGCAGTGACCTAATATAATTGACTACATCGTAATGTGGTCTGGGGAAATCACCTTGACTGTTGTATACGAATCATGGGGTGCCGTATTAGTATAGAAAGTTCGTTAGGCATGAAAGGCGCCAAGAATATCAGTGTTAGGGCAGCGTTTGTCATATTCAGGTTAGAAATGAACGAATTGACTAAGTTCTGTGCACATCTTATCACATTAAAGATTTCCATCATTGAAATTGGTAAGGGGTACAAGCAACGGGGAGGTGTAGTCAGATTATAATTCGAAAATCTTTATCAAGCCTTTCTTAAATCATGAGTGATATCCAGATTGCTTTTTTATTTTTTATTTTAATTACATTTCAGCTCTCCCTTACGCTTTCCATATTCAATACACTTAGACCTGACATAATTTACCATTACAGTGAACGGCTACTTAAAGCTCTTTTTATGCTATCAATGTATCGAGAAGCTAGCAGCTGACTTAGATCCATTTGATCAATGTAGACCCGATATATAAACTTAGTCAACAATAACCATAAAAGATTGCTGGTAGCTTTAATTTAATAAGGACAACAAAATTCATTGATTTATCTTATTTTCATAACTATTTAATACCCTGTTAAAGTGACCTTCTAGCTACCTCAAGACAATAATTTGGACGCTATTACTGTTGACAGCTATCTGCCGATCTTCGAGTTTCGCTCCTATTTATACCCCTCTGTGTTATGTCCATTTAGTTTGTATTTGTTAGTTTTTACTCTGTGATTATATGTTATGTGCAATTGTATTTTCCACTTAACCTTGTCCAAATCAAGTTGGTTGTGTACCTGACTTGAAACATATATGTTTGTAAACAAATAATACATAGTTAATATTTCACTATGAATGAGGATTAAATATTAAGATCGTTATCAATGAAATTAAATATGTTTATTTTGATGTTGGTCAAGATCATTGGCGTTTCCCACTGAATAACCTGTTGTACATGCTGTTTACCACATTCTTTACTATAATAATAGTAACAGATTTTATTCATTTACAACTTGTAATTTTCTAGAAAAAACTTTGGACCAACATCCTGCGTCTTCTTTTGTTCCTTGATTATCTTTTAATAATCTTATTTACTTAAAAAGTTATTATTCTTGCATTTGACATCTTTAGCAAAATCATTTGTATTGCAGTGATCCGAGTTTGATTTGCTTGGAATTATTTAATCAGAATTGTATTCTCTGGAGTTACAAGGTGCTCAATAATATTTTGGACTGAAGTATTATCCTTCGCAATAAATGTAATTTTTTTTTTAAAACTTTAATTTGTATTCAAGGAAACATATTATTTATTAAATTTTACATAACATGTTTTCGCTCTTTTTTGATGATTTTCAAACCATAGAGTCGTAATATTAGGACAATAGTCATATGACGTAATTCTGACAAAACATTGCTTGTTCCGGACGCCGAACAGGTCGGATTGTGCCGAAAAGATACGCTTCAACCAGTGGCACAAACTAATTAGCATAACTTGTCGGTTTACATTCGATCAGTAGCAAATAGATAAACATTTTGTATTATGTCCTGTCCGTCAAAGATCAAAGCCATTTAAGTGGAATTCAATTGTAACTTCATCCATTTGTACCTGTGATAGAACTTTTAAAACTATTTGGGATTTAATTCACAACACTCTAAGTTCATTTTAAAGTTTCACTTTGCATTTTTCAAGGAAATTATAAAAATTAATTAAATTTTAAAATTCTTTTTAGTTTTTGCTCTTTCTCGTACTACTTTAAGACCATATGTATATGGTAATTTATAAAGAAAACTGGTCCAAATTAAGAAAATATTTAAAGTTTGTTCTGTAATGCGCACCATTGTATTTCTTTTGCGAACAAATAACAGTTTATTCAAATCAAATAGGCAGTCAAACAAATATGCTTTCCACCGTCATTTAAAATCCAAAATAAAGCGGACTTAGGTTAACTAATCAAAAATATTGACAAATAAACGTGCTTCTTTAAAAAGAAACTAAATGCTACCTTGACTAACTTGTCGTTTGTTGAATATGATTGGGCTTTTTATCAGTACTGTCCTGAGAATAAACAGGAATTTTCACTCAATCTCTAATAAAGTTGATGTAACAACCAAACCCAACCCAATCCCCCTCCTCCCGCCGCCAATTTTTTTTCTCAGAAACACATTGCGATAAGCATTACAATAACCGCAGGGATTATCAAAACTTACTATCGACGTCGGATATCACGAAGGCATGGTCTGCAAATCCGGGCAAATTGGAACCAATGGCGAGCTCTGTTCTTTCTATTAGACTGTTACCATTTTGATCGAGGAAATCAAAGTCAGCTATGGTTACCTGGGGAACCATTACTTTCTGCATGCCTGGCATGTATAGCTTCAACGTTCCTGCAGACCTTAAAATATACAGTGTTATCCTGTATAAATTATAATGCCCCTACATGACAGTGGCATATTTGTTTTATGCTGTCCTTCCGTTCTTCACAATTATATTGTAAGCAAATTATTGTTTTAAGAATAGAGGTAAATCAGACAAACTGGAATATTTATATACATTGAGAGGTCTCCATAATTTTTTTAAATACTAATGAATGTGATCTTATTTCAAGGTCAAAGGGCGATACTTTGTATTAATTGACGAATGGCAGTAACTAAACAAGAAATTACCAATATGAGATCAAAGAACTAAACCAAAAGTTATACACGGATATCTACGAGAGATTCCATGATACAGTTAGCTTTTGGTGACTTTAATCAACGTTCAAGGTCATATATTGAAATTCTATTCCAATATATGGACGAGGAATATTGTAACTGAACTTGTATCAATATATCTCAAAAACTTTGAACTAAACTAGACCTATTTAGATATTACTAAACTAGACCTATTTAGATATTTAGATTTTGTGAGAAGGATCCAAGACCCGATTACAGAGGGATACTTTTGTGTTTGGTGATCAAATCTGACGTAAACAAATAAAGGACATCATCTTGTAATCAAATTTAATATGTGGAAGCCTTATGTAGTTTACACTCTATTCAAGATATCTAGAGGACAATGGATTAAATCCTGACCTAAATGAATATTTATATGCCTTTACATGATCCCATAACCACATCCGATTCTGGTGACCGAGACCTAATTTTCTAAATCACATAAGTATCTCTAATTTGCATTCTTTTTAACAATCTTTAGTAATGTTGCCATTATTTTGTCTATATTAGTCATATCCGTTTAAATCATTTATAAATTACACCTGTTTATAAAAGACTCATCTAAATGCTTACCTTTGTGGCATTTGCAGACAGATTTAATTGCTATTAGTACAGCTTCCTCAACACTGTTATCAAAAGCTGAAGATGGCAGAATATATCATCAGTAATGTTCACTAAGTCATCTTAGAAACAAACGAATATTTACTCCTATGTACAAGTTATCAATTAGTGACTTTCCAAATCTGCTTAGATCACCAGAACTGATATTATGTCAGTTTTAGTCCAAAGATAAAACATGTATTTTTGTCATATAACGACTTTCTGTTGCCCTTTTGACCTAAAAATATCAGATACTTTTGATATCATTCTCTAAATTTGTTTTCTCTATCTTGCTAAATTTGTATAGTCTTTTTGCCATTGCCATGATCAGACGGGGAAACCCGTCTTTGATTTAAAAAACAAATTACTTCTTGTGGTTTTTTTGTATTGTTTCCCTTTAAACAAAAGATGTGATATTTGTATTGCTCTTTGCACTCGTCACTGTGAAAATATCGTCTTTCTCAAACCTTAATTAGAGAAGGAGCGGTGATCGTATAAATATAATCGTCATTGTGTGTAAATATTAACGGGGATGGGGGTAGGGTCGTTGTTAAGCTCTCCAACATTTCCAACACATTAGCGGTATCTGGGGTATGAATGTGGAGATCATTGACATCACGGTATTCTCAAGTTTTGTAACGTCATATGTCTGTCAATTTTTGTAAAGTCATAGGCCTGCCACGTTTTGTAACGTCATAGGCCTGTCAAGTTTTGTAACGTCATAGGCCTGTAAGTTTTGTAACGTCATAGGAATTAGTGCTACTGCAGAAAGTCTAGCTCAAGAGATAATAATAATAATAATAATAATAATAATAATAATAATAATAATGAGGACTTTTTATAGCGCCTAATCTTTAGAAGCTATCCGCGCTTTACAAAATCTATAATGATATGACTACACTACAGAAAAACAAATACCAAAAACCATGAAATTGGAAAACATAAAAACGTGCTGAAAACATATAAGATTCAAAACATTATTAGGTCTCTAAGTTTGTTCCTGCAGTCGAAAAAGGTGAATTTTAAGAGCACTCTTAAAAGGGACCATTGTGTCTTTGTGTCTGATTTCAATTTTCAATTGGTTACACATCGCCGGGCCCCGGTATGCAAAATAACGTTGTCCATATGACTTCGTTGATGATCGACATTAAGGTTTTAAGGTCTTCTTTGCTAACCACAATTTAGCATTTATAGTGAATTTTGTAAACTAATCGTATCAATGCGTTTTGTAAAGCGTATCTTTCTTTCATTGCAAGAAAACGTGAACTGATAAGTACAAGTTTTAATGAATTAAAGGAAATAAAGCTTCGCATATGCTGTTCACATGTAGTGTGTCAGGCCACGTTTTCCAAGTCTGCATAAAACCAGACCCATTTGGTGAGGGTATAGAGAGGACATGAAATATTTTATAAGATATGAAGTAACTTAAAACCAACTCTAAAGCAAGACTGCCGTCTGAACATGAGTAAGCTCTTGTACTGCATTAGGTCTTGGTTCACGCATAATTGCGAACTAAAATATAACATACTCTAAAAATGCTCTTGTAATCGTGGAGATTACGTTTCGTTTTCTCCCCACTGCCAACAAATGTGTGGCATGTGGATCCGATCAGTGCGGATTAAACTCTGTGGAAGCCCTTAGACAGTCGAAATCTCCACCCCACCCCCGTCGCAATTTATCTCTTATAAAAATTATTTTGATCCATTGTCGAAGGGCACCTAAAAAGCGTGGGGCCAATAGGCCGGCGCCTACCCTGCAGAGCTGGTAATTTGGCATTGGATCCGATTAAGAAAATATTTCGAATAAAATCATCGCTCTGGCTTTAACGTTGCATCCTATTTGTGATTCGGAAATAGCGGAACATTATCAAGGAACATGGACTCAGAATTCAAAAAGGAAAATTTCTGGAATTATAAAGGCTTTCGAATCTCACACACGATTTGTTCTGTAATAACAAAGCACGTTAATAATTAAGTACATAAATGGACTACTGTCGATTTAAATGGAATTTAAAGAAAAAAATCTACTTAAAGATGATGCTAAACCAAAAATGAAAGAACATAACACGTATCTCTTAATTACATTTTCAAAAAAATATGTAATAAATAAGAAACAATCTGAGGTTTATATATATATATATATATATATATATATATATATATATATATATATATATATATATATATATATATATATATTATATTTGGCTTCGTTGGGTTTGGTGTTTTAAAGTACTTCAATACGAGTATGTTATCTAGTGTGGAGACACTGGAGTAAAGTACTTTACACAAAGACACGACGGTTGTCTACTACAGCTGATCCGACCCACACCCTTTAGGTGGTGGCTAGTCGTTCAAAATAATCACTTAGCCACTCATGAAAACGGTAAATGTAAAATTATTTTGATGACTAAATATACTAATGAATTTTCAAAATAAATCTCGGTAATGTTAGGATATCTGATATTAAAAATAATCTCAGCAAAGTTAGGAAACCTAACATCGAATTCACATGATTTTCATTTTCCCAAAAATGAAAGAACGAAATTTTTGTGAATAATAAATATACTGCTATATACTGTTATCAGAACCTCGCCTCTCCTACTCAAATACTAGATCATGTTTGTACGATGCACTTTTAGACCAGTGTTTTCTACAATAAGTTAAATGTTATCCAATTAATAATGGATTAAAGTTGTTTTTTCCTGCAACAAATTGAACAAATACCACAGCTGTAAAACAATAATTTTTTTCTTATATAGCCTGTTGTAGTTCTATATGAATAATTATGTAAATATAAATTATACAAATTAACTTGAGTGCATTGTGCCTCAATACGTATGTTGATATTTACATATTTTTAAACTTTTATTAACATACGATTAAATTCTAGGACATATACACATGCGTGCTACTTACGGTGGCTGGAAAAGACCCTCTCCATGGACTAGGTAAGATGGTTGTTCCTCTTGTCCAGGAGGGGGAAGTATATCATTTGTCCGCAGGGCCTCTCCTGCTTCCTCGATTTCCAGTGCCGTTTCACTTAGGGCCCCTTTTCCGCCAGGACCATTAGTAGGAGCTGCAAGGCACGAACATGTCAGTAAAACCAAAGTAAAAATTGTGTGCTCCATGTTGAGCGGCTAAGGCTAACAGAACCAAACGTTCTTGATTTCGCTCAGTTCAGGAAATATCTCTCTAAACACACAAAAGATTTATAATGTCTGCTGTCTGGGAATTTACTTTGAGGATGAGCAATCTCAGTGGTACAGACACCAAGAACCCTGAACAAGGGCTACAGCAAGCTTGCTTTTAAAGTACATATCCAGTCCAACAAAATACATACCAGAATT
The DNA here is from genome assembly GCA_030141615.1 of Unio pictorum. Lineage (NCBI taxonomy): Eukaryota > Metazoa > Mollusca > Bivalvia > Unionida > Unionidae > Unio > Unio pictorum. The sequence goes on from JARLTB010000279.1 coordinate 436,540, forward strand.
TGATCAGATTTGTGCAGCGGGCTTATCTTTTACATTTGTCGGTTTTTGGCTAAAGTACGTTGTTATGGGTTGCTGCTGACAGCTGAATGAAATGTTTGGCTGCAGTTTGTAATTTGAAACCCAATAACCTGTTTGTATGTGCTATATCAACTTGAGGTTTAGGGGGTTGGGGTATGATTAGTGTTTTACGATCTGGTTATTTATATTTAATCACGTTAGAGGAAAATACATTTTCAGAATCAGCAGAAATGTTGACCCAGTCATCGTGATTAATGAAAAAGTGTTAAAATTTCTCTCTCTCTCTCTCTCTCTCTCTCTCTCTCTCTCTCTCTCTCTCTCTCTCTCTCTCTCTCTCTCTCTCTCTCTCTCTCTCTCTCTCTCTCTCTCTCTCTCTCGATCAACATTTCCAAATAACACTGACATTGTTTTGATCTTAATGTCATAGCTTTTCTTATTTATTTTTGATTATTGGCTTCTTTTTTTAAAAGCATATGCGTTAATTTAGCTATAGCCTTCACTGAATTGTTCTTTATTTAATGGTTTCTAATTTAAGTACATGCAAGAAAACAGTTTTGCTCTATTTTTTAAATAAACCAAATCATATAGTTTTCAAACTGGCCATTTATTTTACATTTTGTGTTTATTGGTTTCTATATATATATATATATATATATATATATATATATATATATATATATATATATATAGTCAAGTGCCAAATTTTTCGCCAGTGAAATTCATTAATTAATTCTTAGTCTAGCCGACAATTAACTGTCTTGGAGTAGAGTTTGGACGAAGGAATGTTTATTTAACTGGGTCATGCTGTTAAAATAGTTATAGTAGAACCGAACTAAGTGCATTTCTCACGTATAGCTGTCAAAGTGATTTGAAACAAATGGTAGGGTGATATTTCGACCAAGTGGCATTTTTGGCATTTTGATAGACGGTTTTTCAAAATGTCCGTAGGAATAGCATTTATTCCGATTGGTCAAATGTAGAAGGAGGGTGTGTGTGTGTGTGTGTCGAACCCTAGAATCGGGGAAATATATTCTCTGAGCTTATGAGTTTGAATTAGTCTAAAAACTTCTCTGCAAAAGAGAACCGAAGGTAGAAGTAATTACCAGGAATCCGAGCGGACTTTAGGATAGGACGTTCGTAAAATATTGGGTTCCAGGGGAAAAAACTGAATGTGGAACGATTGTAAGACGCCAAAAACACAAGGTATTTAACTCAAATTCACATCTATCATGATGTAATTTATGTGATGTTTTCTTTGTTACAGATGCATAATGTATTGATACTATGATACAAATAGTTCGGTATTACATTGATTTAATAACGTACTTTGATATGATGTTTCTTCGTTACAGATGCATGATGTGTTCATATTTTTGATAGTTCGGTATTACATTGATTTAATAATGTATTTTTGAATTCTGAATTAGAATTTTCAATTTATATACTTAGGTAGGTTAATGGGTGGTGTAGAAAACCCGCTGTGTACATTTATGATTGGAAAGTGCTACATTAATTTTGAATTTATCATATTAGTGAATATGGATTGTGTGTTATGATATATTACCTCACTTTACGTAATGATTTACGGGAATATATGTGACTTTCCCAAATTCTGATGTCGATAATTAGTAGTATCACTGTATTGATCTGAAGACTTGTGTAGTATTTGCTAGCCGTATAAAAGTTAACACTGATAGTAAGATCTGATTGTTCGAACCAGAAAGACGGACGGACAATCTCAACTCTTAAAGCATAACAAGATACTTAGGGCGTTTTACCCTTTTCTTTCCAAAGGAAAATAGTTTTGTTTGGAAAGAGTGAGAATTAGCGAGAAGTCAAGAAAAGGAGGGAAAAGAAGTCAAGAAAAGGAGGGAAAAGAAGTCAAGAAAAGGAGGGAAAAGAAGCCAGAAGTCAGAGTTGTGGAAATCCCACGTTCAACCAAAAGGTGCAAGCTAAAGTCGTGACCCACGCAGAAGGAAAAAAAAAACAGTCGACGAACAAGGTCATGGTGAATCACCCAACAGTCCAATGTTAATGAACACTCGATTTCATGATGAAATTTACTCTCAGTCATTAACGGCTAAATTCATCTATTTTATTAGTGTTTGAATTTTTAATTAATGTATCCATTATTTTAAAGCTTCGGTTTTGAAGTGCTTCTGAACGAAGAATAGTCAGAAGGAAAGAAAATTGTAATTTATTGTGTCATTCTTTTCTTAATTGTATTTTAATTAAATTCTCATTTTATCTTTACGGGGGCTCGTGTGTTGTCTTGTTCAAGATACTATCTCAGATTACCATATCCATTCTGACGGGGAAAATTACACCGTAGAGGTCATCCTTTAGATAACGAGAATTAGCGGGAGGCGGTTTCGAGTGTTGTTTTTCCAAGTTGCGCAATACCTGACCAGGGCTTGTGCGATATTGTACTAATAACCCTTGATACCGAGCCAGCCGTTACATACATACATATATATATATATATATATATATATATATATATATATATATATATATATATATATATATATATATATATATATATATATATATATATGTATATTCCTCCTTCGTTTTTATTTCTATATTGAGTGCTTTTTTCATTTAATGTATTTTGTTATCCCAGATGGAAGTACCATTATTCCCCCCCCCACCAATGTTTCTGAGAAAAAATGTTATTCAAAAGTTTCTTATGGTAAATTCTTATCGTATTAGAAAAATATTGGTAAGAATTTTGCAGTTTGGGCTTTATCTATTAAGTTAATATATCTAAAGTATCAATTGTTATCTGTGGTTTCCTGATTTTGCTTTTATCCATAATTATTAGGAATTTACTCTTTCTTCCAAGGAATTTTCTAACTTTCTAATATGAGCTTTAATTTTTTCTGGGTGATTTTCCGTCTAATTTGCTATAAAAGTATTTCAGTTGGACTATGCTTCGTTTGAGATACCAGAGATTTTCCTGAAGAATGAATACACTTTTAATAATGTAGGATATGATCGTGATTTGTTTTATGAAGTTGGTGTTGTCGCAACATTTTGTCCTCTTTGTTATAATGTGAATATTTTTTCATTCATTATTTAGATCGTGAAATTGGAAAAACATTTTGATATAGCTCCATTAATTAGTGCTTGGAAATTATATATCGCTGAAATAATTTTATTGAGCTAAATATGGTGTCACGGGGTGGTTTGGAGTATATGTAAATACTATCATATTTCCTCCACGGTCACGGGGTGGAGTGCTTCTAGCTTATTGGGTGTAATATAAGTGGTAAAACTTACAGATGGAAATCAATATAGAGATCTGAGCAGATAAATTGAACAAACAAATACGAGCCCCCGTAAAGATAACAAACAATTTAATCAATTACGTAAGCAATTGTGAAAATTCCTAACATTAGGAATATACTCTGCTCTTAGAAATAAAAATTTCTTTCATTTAATTACAAGAAAAGAGCACAATGTCCACGACTGATTGCATTACCTTCATCTCGATTGTGCGCCAACGTTTTCTATTTTCTCGAGTCTTCCTATTCTGTCTGTCTCATTATTCGTGTCAAAATTACGTCTCACCGCACTCCACTCTCTTTTTTTATTCAACATACATCTCCATGTTACATCACATTAATACGTCCAAAAAGCTATTTTCTCCCTTTTAAAAAATATAAATAAACAAACTAAGCTCCTCGTTATATATGATACAGGTGAGAACTTTCATTCCCGGCTCGGAATCAAATATTTCTTTCAGTAGTAAACAGATGATAAGGCTATTAATCGACTCCACATGTCCTCAAATGACCGTAGTTAGTCGAATGGCTAATTCGTCAAGCATTAACATCACTCAATAATACAACCAACACGAGACCAAGCGGTTTTGAGCCCGCAACAAGTACTTAGTTACATCATTTCACACTCGTTCTAAATCATACATTAAATCTAAATTCGGTGAATTCACACGGATTCTAGTAATCATATTGACTACTGTAATGCATTATATTCCTAGAACTTAGTGTTTATGCAACCACGACAACAAATTAAACAATTCGTCAAACTTATCTAAGAATTAATGTAAGACTTTCTATGCTTCACTCAACCTAGTGTTTATGCTAACACGATAACAAAGTAAACAATTCGTTAAACTTATCTAGTAATTAATGTACGACATCCTATGCATAACTGAACATCACTGTAATTCAAAAGCACGTTATTATAAAGATGTATTAGATAAGATTCATGTAAGGACCTATAGACTCAGCAAACATAATATAAATGGCATCAACAAATTACATGGAATTGTGACACTATACCTTTGTGTATTCGTCAATCCAAACAGTTTCGGCGGATTGCCTGGACCACACTTTCGTACGAGGAAATTTCTTACAAATCCCACGGATTCCTCTGATCTTGTCTTTGTCCTTTTGCAGGAAAAAACTCAGACTGATTACAATTTCAATAAGATATATATATATATATATATATATATATATATATATATATATATATATATATATATATATATATATATATATATATATATATATATATATATATATATATATATATATATATATATATATATATATATATATTGTTACGTGCTTAGGCTCGAATAAACAGTAACATAGAAAGAATGAAAATAACAAAAGCTTGTAAAAACTTAATAAACAATTTATTGAGCAAAAATATTTTCCAGAAAAGACAAATAAACTTACGGTTTTAAGAATCAATTTCAAAATTAATCCAAAAATAATTCAAAATATAATCCACTAGAGAAATTGCAAAAGTCCTGGTAATAAAATGTCCAAATAATTCCAAGTTCGAATCTTAGTGAAGCATCCAAGATGAAAGACAATGTCACGTAATGAGGTCAGTTCTGGTCTTATGAAATTCAATGAGCACAATTATTTTCCAGATAAATAAAAAAAATAAATCCTCTTCGTCCATGCGAATTGAAATAATTTACAGTACAAGGTAATTGAAAATAACTAAAAACGACACAACTAAATATTCTAACAGCCCAACTTCTACTAAATAGTTCGCTCTAAAACTTCATTTATATACCTGTTTTTACGTAAACAAGGAAGGGGTCACATGATCTTCTAGAATCTTGCAGAACAAATTTACGTTCAAAAAATCTCGTACACACCGTATGACCCAACTAAAAATAGAAATATGTTTATAACAAAGCTCCATAATGTCCTTGGAATCAACCAATCATTTTAAAAGCTTGTTTACAACTCAACACCTGGTGTTTGTTTGTAAAGTACAGGTCACCTCCCAATGAATGAATCTTAAACTTAAAATGTCAAATTTGAATCTGACAAACAAACAATTAAAATATAAAATAAATGACCCAAATCAAATATACGTAACAATATATATATAGTGTATGTGTGGTGTGTGTGTGTGTGTGTGTGTGAGAGAGAGAGAGAGAGAGAGAGAGAGAGAGAGAGAGAGAGAGAGAGAGAGAGAGAGAGAGAGAGAGAGAGAGAGAGAGAGAGAGAGAGAGGAGGTAATATATCACGAGCAGTGATTGGGAAATGACCGGAAACACCAAGTGATGTGGACATGCCGGCAATCTCAGTACGATCGTTCACTCCATCATGTAATATAATTTGTTCTATCATTATTAACATAATAGCAAGTTGTATTTGGTATAATTTTGTAACTGTATTTCTGAGAGAAAATCATTCAAATATTATGATCGGTTTCATTTTGTTTATATAATGTATAGAATTGTTATATTTAACGAGGGGGGGGGGGGCTTGTGCTATTCCGTTAAATATCTCTGCCCAGATCAGATATGACAAAAAATTAAAGCTACGTTAAAAATTCATATTGCACACACACACACACACACACACACACACACACACACACACACACACACGTCAGATCTCCGTTATTCCGTCCTGTAATTTCTTATTTTATTTTATTATTTACTTTATCTTGGCAATAACCAAACACCATAAGGAGTAGGGGCAATCAAACATCTCCGCCACCTGAGACATAACTCAACCGTAGCTTGAACTGAAAAGTTGACAGTTTTAGCCAAATAATGAGGAATAGGAACGCTTGCAAGAACAATATGAGACTTTACAGTGCGTTCTATACCCTCGAAATACGCTGTTACCATCTAGAACCTCAGTCCCGATGCAATAGCCTAATATTTTATGGATTTGATTAAATGAATGACAAGGAAACCTGGGAACAATACGATGAAAAAATCAAAACATACATGCGAGAATCCTTGAGATGAGTACTGATCAAGTACAGAGAGATCGTGCACATTGTTAGTGGTGCTAAGCCACGACCAATTATTGCCAAATTTACGAACTCTAAAGATAAAAATGTGCCGTCAACTCTTAAGAAAAATCAGAGATGAAAACGTACAAACTGGCCAGTTAGCACCCAATCATATATGGCTACACCCAGAACGTGAGAGACGATAAAAAGGTGTTGGTACAATTAAGAGTTTTGTGGGTTTTTGTAAATTGAACGACGATAAACTCAGAATAAAACAAAATTAATTTCTTATAATTGCAATTGATTATAATTTTATTTATTTATTTATTTATTTATTTATTTATTTATTTATTTATTTATTTATTTTTAAGAGTCACGTTTACTAAGCCCCAGCTATAAAGTCATGTATAAGTTATAATCTACCTGTCTTGGAAAGATTACCCTGGCGTTGTGTTTGATCTCTAAACATTGCCGCGGGTTTAGTGTTGAAATCTAAGGCAAGATTACCATAATAAGCCAGAGACCGGAAACTTGAGTTGGAAAGCTACCGATCGCATCACTTAACAAGGGCTACCGTTATTACACCTATATGTTTAAGATTTGTTCAAGGATCAAAGGAAAGTCTACGAGGTGAATGAGGCGTGTCTTTATCCGTCCCTACATTGACAGACAGCGAGAGGGACATTGTTCGCTATGTTTGATTTAATCGCTCCACAACACAGGGATATCCAATCAAAAATTGAGATATATGGCGTCATTACAATTCAGACCCGAATAAAACATTTCAACTTGTAAGAGAAAATTTAGTATTCGCCTTGACGGACTGCTGATCAAAAGAGTTGACTCCGAGACGAAGCCACTCGTAATTTGGCGGCAAAACTTAGAGGTAGAGTCTAAGGACAGACAAAACTTCGAAAAGGAAGCTTTTAAGGGAACTCAATTTCTGGTTCCATTGAGTCCAAAGTCTTCAAGAGTTGGAGATGGAAGTGAAACGAGCAGAAACAGTCGAGGTCGACTGAAGCGCAGTCGTTGGGTGAAAATGGATTTGAAGGAGAAGGTATCTAAATAAAGTCGATGAGGAATAGAATGAATTTGGAAGATGGTCGGGAAGGAAGATGAGAAGGAATTAGGAGAAATAGGAGGGAGAGAGGACACAACAAATGAGTAAAAATACAAGGACAGGTGGAAATCAATCTCACACTGAAAATCAAGTGATGCAATAGGCTTATTGAAGGGTCGAGCAGATAGAGTGTAATTGGAAATTTTAGTCATTTGGTTATTTACATGCATTTGTTATTAAAGTTTTGTTCATTGGATTTTGTACATTTAACCATCTAATCCTCGGTATTGCTGACTGGGGCTCACATATTTACATCTATGTTTCACTAAATTTAACTTCCAACAAAATATGGCCTAAGTTAGACTGCTATAATAGTTTACATAAAATATTTGGAGCACCCAACCCCATCCTTAACACTCGAACATAAAGATTTGTCCTATCAGTTTTAAAGCCCACTAAAGCGTATGTATTCTTGCTGAGGCCGCTGCTACGTAGCTATTTATAGAAATGGGGATTCTCCATCTGTATCGTAATAGCTACGTCAATATCAAACAAAACATTCTACCTATGGTAGGCGATCTAAGGTTTTGAACATTCCACAGTATCGTCTTAATCGTTTATCTAGATTGGCATATGTGATCTGATTACGGTAAATATTCGATATTCAAAGCAAAGGATGAGCTATCTTGCTGACATACGAATGAACCATGAATTTGACGCTAGTATGAGTTCAGTGTGACTTGGCCGAACACGTGAGTAGCCAATTTTCTCAACTTTGATTCTATTTTCGTGTTGATTAACAATTTAGACTACTTAAAAATGAAATTAAGACTATCGGTAAATGATTATATTGATAGGGTTCTACTAGTCTAACATTGCAAGACATCGACATTGACAGTTACGATGGGGATGTGTAGCGGATCTCCCAACTCACCCCACATCGTAACTATTCAGGTCGGCGTGTTACATTATAGGACTGGGAATCCAATTGTAATAATTTTAGTCTTTGAACACCTTCCTCCCAATCACTATATCAATTTAGTAAAATTTTCCAAGATTCTTATTTTTCCAGCTTTTCTTTTTTAAATCTGGTCAAAGAAAAATTCTTTATATTCAGAAAAACAGCAAAGATGTGTGTGAAGTGTCGACTTTTTGAATAAGTATTGAACCTTAACATTGATAGGATTTAACATTACGATTTTATCTCACTTAAACCTGAGAAGTCCTTCGACCTTTCTCCCATGTCAGTGTTAAAACTTCAAAGGGCCCAGCGTTCCTACGCAATGAAATTGACCAGATATCTTAGTATGGGAAATCGACAGCTGAACATCCTATCCGTGTCACATAGTCATCTTCAAAGAGAAAGGTTATATAACGTAATTCAGAGATTCTGACTCACGAAATAAATAATTGCCTTCGGAATTGTTTTAGAAACCATTGCTTATGATTGGTCAGAGTCATATTAAGGTGCACACCTTGGAAGTAATCTGAATTTAAAGTGACAACCTTGGTCAAAATTCTTTAGTCCGGAAGTTCATGAGTGAGATGTTTGGGTCCGAGGATGCCTTAGGAAAATAATAGTACTTTCATTGTTAAACAAGAAGGGACCAGGTGTCTGTTTTGTGAGAAAGACAGGGTTTAGTGCTGGGTGGCACAAATTCTAAAGATAAAAGCATTAAGGTACGCAATATTAATTTCTATTTTTTGATTGTTTGTTTTATGAAAATGTGTTTGATACGACTAGGTTCCATATTATGAATGTTTTTGATTAATTTTTTTTTTTTTGTCTCAGGGAGCTCGCATTACATTTTTGCTTCACAATAATCTTGCCCAGTTCTCTGTTGATGTTCTATCTACTCACTAACACCGGGTCATAACATCGAGGGAGGTCATTTTCCCTAGATAATGTAGCTAAATCCAATTAACTACCCCACTTACTAAGAAGGAGACGTTACAAAATGGTGACTTCGTCCGGGATTAACTTTGAACAGTGTGAGGGACAGGGGCTGAGCAAGATATTGAATATAAATTAGCGTATACATAGTAGTGATAGGTTTGGTTTTTGTTTAAACAAGGAATTACGAAATTGAATCGAGTCAATATATATGATTCTGTAATTAGTGCATGTCATTGTTTGATATTTCTTTAATGTATGGTTGGACATTGAAGACATTAAAATTTCGTCACTGGACTGCTTTCATATGTGGTCGTTGTCTGAGTTCAAGTGATTCAGAAAGAAATATTGCCTTTAGTTACACTTTCGAAAAGAGATTATTAAAGAAGTACAGAGGCAGTTACTCCTTCTGTAGTTACTGCCCATTGTTTATGCGAGCAAGCTGAATTCGGAGAGAAATGCAAAATTTTTTACTGCCAAACGCTGTTAGGTTGCTTTAGAGTGATTGAACAAAGTCCGTAGGTTAAGACTTTATTGGAATAGAATACATTTAAGTATTCTTAAGGAAGCTGCTTCCTAGAAGGCAATACGAGTTAGTAAATGCTTAAGCTAAGTAAATTGATTGGTGACACAGTCAAGTAGACTAGAATGGCAACTGATATACAGTTAATAAAAGAGTTTAAGTATATTGGTAAAGACGAGCTCCGCTATGAAGGGACCCAATTACCGGAATTTGTAGAGCCGAGTTTCAAGGAATATAGAAAACAGCTGGCGACAGAGATAGAAAATATTTTGCAAGCTGAGGAAACCTAAAGAATTAGAAAAGCCGAGAAGAAAGAAAGAATTAGACAATCCGAGGGGAAAAAAAGAATTAGACAAGCTGATGAAAGAGAAAAAAGATATAGAGCTAGCAAGATTGCAGACCGATGAAAGAGCCAGCGAGAGAGAACATGCGTTAGGCATGAAGAGACAAAGTTTCGAAGTGGAATCTAGGATGGGCGGAAAAAACTGAATGAACATTCAGGGCCCATAATCAAGAGGTCAGAGGATAGAGAATCGTCAAGATAACATTGCCGATGTTTAACTACAGAGACGAAATCATCGATAACTTTTTAACTCAGTTTGAAAAGTTAGCTTTAATCCATCAGATACCCAAAGACCAGCGGGCCATTAATATCTGTGCATTTTTGCACTGAGTTTCCAGCGATGTCTATCATAATATGGTACCGACTGAAGTAAATGATTACGACGCACTCAAGAAAGCGCTATTAAGGCTGAAAGTTTTGATGAAGCCAAAGAACGATGCCAAAATGTCTCAACTTGCACGCTAAGTCTTTTCAGAATTCCACAGAAGAGATCAAATCAACGCATATCTATATTAAAACTGTATTTTAGTTTATTGTTTTGTTTTTCTCCTCTAGCTATATTAAAGATCACAAATATATAATTATATTATACAAGTTATGTTACATCTACATATTTCTCTTTTTATTTGTTATTTTATTTTTGTCTTTCCTTTTACACACCACTGTGTTCTATAAGTAATTTGGCGTTACAAATTATTGCAGTTTTGTTATGTAATTGTAGTTATAATGGTCTATGGACTACATAACCAAAAATATATTGCCATTGTTCTGATCACGCTACAAATACTCCACCCATCATATCGCGCATCGACATCCCCTGCCTCCACCCCAAAATAAATCAAACCAATCACGACTGAAATATCAATCAGCCGAGCGTATATTTTTCTGTGGAATATTTCAAAGCAAAGAAAAGCAAAAGATGTCCAATACTACTAATATTAATAATAATAATAAAGATAATAATAATAACATAATGAATTGTCAAGCACATGACAAGATTTCCTAAGTAATCATGAGACAGCATGTCCAACAACTGGGCCATTCAAGGCTCCGCTGGGCTACTCTGGCAGCTTTTCGACGCTTTTTCTCAGAAAGCGACGAGGAAGAAGGGCGACCGTTGCGTTTTATCTCTTTCGTACGTTCGCCATTTTTTGTGTTTGCTGATATTAAAATTGTTTACCACGTGACTTTTAACCCGTTCACTACACCCAGATGCCGTATCAATTCATGTGATCACGTAGGGTTTTCGTAGCAGTTCAAAACCTGATAGTTCCAATTAATGATGACATTGTCTTAAACGCATTTTATTTTCGTTCATTTATCAATTAGATGACTGAATCTTCACAAACCTTACGCGTTTTATAAGCCGACACATTAAAAATAGTTCAATGGTCACCCCATAAATTACAGTCACTCTGCACCATTGTACCTTGAAGCGAGGATGTTTTATTTTTAATATGATGGACCCCACGTGAATATAACAGGGTGTCCTTCAAATAATCATAATAAACATTTCATATTTACATTCTGATCTTGACTTGAACTATTTGCTGTCACCCGTGCATCTCCATATTTCAAAATGCAACAGAGAATAAGCAAGAACATTTCAATGAGATATACTAATAACAAATAAATACTCATTTCCTCTTACTTGCCAAAGAACATCAAATATAAATTACAGTCACTCTGCACCATTGTACCTTGAAGCAAAGATGTTTTATTTTTAATATCATGGATCACACGTGAATATAACAGGGTGTCCTTCAAAAAATCATAGTCGCTTTTTACAACATCTTTAAAACCATTGTTAAACGCAGGAGTACCGCGCCAATATATGAATACGTTTAAAATATACAACGTACATATTTTGCTCTGAAAGAAGAATCGTCGGTGCTAATTGACACTTTAAAAAATCGCAGATTACAGAAAACATAGAGTGGTAAAATCACTGTATAATAGGAAGAACTAATAGTTTCCTCTGCATGTGGCGAAAATAAATGGCATCATGTAGTCTTACATTACATGACGCCGTATATGTTTGTGTGATTCGAATTTGTAACGTATCTTGATCAATGTTTCAATCATATCACCAAGAAGTCTGCAGTGCGGCAGTTTATAAGTCCAGCACTAAAGCATCATGCCACAGACATGAGACAGTCACATTATTCTGACACCAAGCGGACCATTCCTAACATTAACTTCATAATGCTGAGTGCTAAGATGACATTTGTTATTGTATGATGTGGAAACCTCATTATATGATGTGGAAACCTCTTTATATGATGTGGAAACCTCTTTATACGATGCGCATTTGTATTTTTATGCTGTGCGAACTTCTTTATATGCGGTGCTGGCGTTCCAGAGCTGTCTTATGTGACAATTGTACCATTTTATTATTATAAGATTTAGGCATGATTCAGCCGTGCTTCAAACCCGCGGCCTCCCGCATCCAATGTGGACGCCAACCACTTAGGCCACACAGTTAAATCAACATTTCATATTTACATTCTGATCTTGACTTGAACTATTTGCTGTCACCTGTGCATCTTCATGTTTCAAAATGCAACAGAGAATAAGCAAGAACATTTCAATGAGATATACTAATAACAAATAAATACTCATTTCCTCTTACTTGCCAAAGAACATCAATTCGGTTAAAACAAATTTCAACAACTGTAGTAGTCATTGTACTTACGTGACATGGTGGAAGTTTTTGTATAAAGGAAACAGCTAAAAGTAATAAACTCTCTCTCTCTCTCTCTCTCTCTCTCTCTCTCTCTCTCTCTCTCTCTCTGGTCCATCAAACTTCAAGACTTCGCAAAATGAAAATGTCAGGATAGAAAAAACGGAAATATTGAAAGTTTTCAATGCGAAGTCCAAAATAACTGGACTAGACATAATGTTCATAATGCTTTGTAGATGGCTCAAACAAATAGCGACATCATGAGTTAATCCAATATGCATTTGGTTTAAACATTTCGATTACTTCAACTATTTCAAATTCCAAAGTCTAAATAAAGCTCTGAATAAGACATTTTGTTCGAAGTATTTTGTCTAAAGTAACGTGTTAAAATGAATTTGCATAATATATTAGAATGCAAAACGTCAAAAAAACGAGCTCCTTGCAGTTTTTATCGCGTTTTATATTTGAACTTTTCAAACACACACACACACACAACCCCATATATATATATATATATATATATATATATATATATATATATATATATATATATATATATATATATATATATATATATATATATATATATATATATATATATATATATATATATATATATCCAATGATTGTTAATCGTAAAACTGGATTTACAAAATAGCTATACCGTTTCCAAGCATCCAAAGCAATCCGCAACTAACTTAATGTCAATAAGAGTGACACAAGATCATTACTTGGCTCTAGTCTGTCAGCCTTAATATTTGGTTCTAGTCTGTCAGCCTTAATATTTGGTTTTTCGATTACACTAGCTTGTACCTTATTGCCTGAAGCTACAAACCACACTTTGAGCATTATCAAAACAAAGGTCACAAAGTTTAAATTGGACGGCCAGAAAAGAAAACACATGGTCTAATCATCAGTATTCCCAACTCAAAGGTTACATGACACCGTGAGAAAAATTATTTGGGGTAAGCGAACATGTTTTAAAGGGATCCCCTTATGCTTAACGTGTACAGACTTTCTTGGCGTGTGCTGTAGCCTACGCCACGCAGAAGACAATAAAAGATAAAAGATTTAATGATTAATGAAATTGCCAGTTTTCCCATCTGCTCACTGCTTGACCACATTATTTACCATGGAATAAAATACTTAACGAATTCAACATAACTGCAGCATTAGGCTTACTGCTGTATATTTTCGGTGAGGTGGTACAGAATCTGTGCCAGAACACACATATACCTTTTAATATAATACCATAATAACATGATATTTGAAGTAGGACTTATAATGTAAATGTAGATTATAAAATGCTAAAACAGTTAAATTAAATATACATAATAGTTGTCATTTGCAAATGGCTATGTCTGAGCCTATGATTATAACACTGTAACTGCGGTGCAAAGTCCCAAGAATATACCAAAAGAAATGAAATAAATATCCATTCGCGTGTTTACAAACTGAACGACAGTAGAGTTCATGTTCTACCAGCAAGATCTATTTATGTACAACGCAAATGATGAAAATACGTATAATGATGAAAATATGTATAATGATGAAAATACGTATAATGATGAAAATACGTATAATGATGAAAATACGTATAATGATGAAAATACGTATAATGATGAAAATACGTATAATGATGAAAATACGTATAATGATGAAAATACGTATAATGATGAAAATACGTAAAATAATGAAAATATGTATAATGATGAAAATACGTATAATGATGAAAATACGTATAATGATGAAAATACGTATAATGATGAAAATACGTATATAATGTTGAAAGGATCTTCAAATGCAAAAATAATGAAATGATAAAAGAATGTACTCCTGAAATCGAAGCGACATGGTGAATCGCTTAACGGTTGGGAACAAATAGAAATCATTACTCCATTACCATGAATAACGGAAGTACGATGCATGTTAAACTTCCAAGAATGGCAAAAGTGCAATGACAGAGAGCAGTACCAATGTTTAATAATACGTATTTTACAAATGTCATTGTACTTCAAATCAGAGTGAATCTTCGCATATGTCATTGTAAACATATATAAAATTTTAGCTGATGTATGCGATTTTGCTTCATATTGAATCCGTGGCATGTGTCAGAACGCTATTTAAATGCCTCTGGTAGGGATATGCTTGATTACTAATGAGGTTCCGTTTTGATACCATTGTCAGGGGACACTTCTCAGAGGGGTAAATCTTTTGCTCTGTTTATATAAATGTCAAGAATTGTAAAGTTCCAGTAACAAAGTTCGTCCTTCTTGAAAGATTGGTCATAAGTTGGAAACTTTAATGAGATCGGTACATTAATAGCAATGGGAGAAAAATGTAAAATTTCCTAAATTATATAAGGTAGGAAAGGTTGTTAATAAAGGCGGTTAGATAAACCTGAAGTAATGATTTGGGGGTGTTCCCTAGGAGAAGTCTCATGTTTTAATAAGAGGTTATTCTGCAGAATATAGGGTATAAGGTTTTGCTCAAGACGAAAAGTCCAGGTAAAAGATTGTCGAAAGGGCGTATAGTTTATAATCTATGACATATACTTATCAAGGGTCTAAGGAACGTTCTGCGAAAGGGAAAGAGAAGTGATCCTTAGCGTTAAGGTACGGTGTCTTGATTTCATATATAATATTTCTTATATCGATCAGTTAGTAATGATAATTAGTTCTAATGACGATTATATTAATTTTATTCTGCTATGTTAATGTATCAGGACTGTGTGTGTGTGTGTGTGTGTGTGTGTGTGTGTGTGATTTCGATTTTTAACGTAGCTTTAAAATACTTTAGTCATATCTCTACGATGTCTGCAGATTGCATAGTGAATATCTAGTACTGGGGCATCATGCCGCAGACATGTAGCATGATGTCTGACACAGTCACGTTATCCTGGCACCATGCCGACCAGTCCTAACACTAACCTCCTAGTGCTAAGCGCCAAGTTAGGCTGCTGCTAGTAACATTTTTTTGTAAGTCTTTGGTATGACTCGGCCCGGGATCGACGCCACGACATCCTGTATCCAAACACCAATGCCTTCATTTATGTTTATTTTGGCACATCTTAACGGACGACACTGCAGTTACCTTTGTCATGACTCTGTGTGTGTGTGTGTGTGTGTGTGTGTGTGTGTGTGTGTGTGTGTGTGAGAGAGAGAGAGAGAGAGAGAGAGAGAGAGAGAGAGAGAGAGAGAGAGAGAGAGAGAGAGAGAGATGGATTTTTAACGTAGCTTTAACAATGTTTCAGTCATATCGCTACAATGTCTGCAGTTTGGCAGTTTATAGTCATGTCTAGCATTTGGACATCATGCCGCAGACATGTAGCATGATGTCTCACCAAGTTACATTATACTTACACCATGTCGACCAGTCCTAAGCACTTAATGCTAAGCGCTAAGCGAAGCAGCTGTTAGTAACATTTCTTTTAATAAGTCTTTGGTTTGATACGACCACGGATCGAACTCACGACCTCCTGCATCCGAAGCGGAATTTCTAACCACTAGGCCAACGGTGTGATTGAGATAGATTATATATATATACTGAACTGACCCGGCTTCCTGACAACATCCGCCAGCACTGCCATCAAGTAACTCAACTCAAGAAAATGAAAAATGTCATCGACTGCCTATATGTACACTGACAATTTAGCAAAGAGAATTAATTGAATTGGAAACAAGACTTAAATCGTATTCATTTTAACATAGATATAAATCATAGTTCAATGAATGAATGAATGAATGATGAATGAATGAATGAATGAATGAATGAATGAATGAATGAATGAATGAATGAATGAATGAATAATAATAATAATAATAATAATAATAATAATAATAATAATAATAATAATAATAATAATAATACTTTTTGTTGCGATCTTTGATTTTGAATATGTGCTACAGTAATGACTGTTAGCTTTGTTTTGATGAAAGTTCGAGTTCCTTGGCTTTAGTTAGTTTCTCATTTATATGTGCGTGCATGTACAGAGACGGGGAGGAGGTGCCATAAATATTAAAGGGTGGGGTGGGGTGGGGGGCTGACCGTATTCTTAGTGATATGTTCATGTTTCAACTTTAATATAACTTTAAACGTACATCTGTGTGATAAAAGCGATCTCTTTGTTTTCTTGATACAGATCTCTGTTTCGATTCCACTTCCAATTCCTCCTCGAAGTCTTTTATAACAACATCAAGAAAATTCATTCTCATTTTTATGTGGACGGAATGATTAAATCTTATAGTGGAAGACAGATAGGCGGATATATGCATCGATATATATCGTAATGGTCACCAACGCTTGTCCATCTAAATGCATGCACATACATTATATTTACACACACACACACACACACACACACACACACACACACACACACACACACACACATACATACATACATACATACATACATACATACATATATACATACATACATACATACATACATACATACATACATACGACAAAGTCATTTCTTATTATCAAGTTTTATTAAAAAATTCTCGCACAATCTTCGTTTGAGACAT
The DNA here is from genome assembly GCA_030141615.1 of Unio pictorum. NCBI lineage: Eukaryota > Metazoa > Mollusca > Bivalvia > Unionida > Unionidae > Unio > Unio pictorum. The sequence goes on from JARLTB010000279.1 coordinate 453,842, forward strand.
GCATACAAAAGTAAAAAGCATCATGTGTTACATTTAGTATGTTTAACTAGAGATATAAAAGTCATTTTAAAAATATTTCAGCCCTTACTTTATTTTAATCTTACATGTAAAAATCTCATGAACTAAAAACAAACTACCATCAAGTTACTGTCCATTCTTTGTTTCTTCTTATTGACAAATTGTTTGATTTCAATATAATTTCTTGTGTTCTCTTTAAGTTTATCGTCTTTTTAAATTAAAACAAACAATGAAATATCCGTATGCTACAATCTCGGATCTCATCAATTGATTGAATGGCAACGATCTCGGATCTCAAACTGATCGGCTAAACTCTGTGATCTTTGCATGGAAGGTTACAATAAAAATTAAGTTAGAAACACTGTAGAATGTTTTTTTTTTATCTCAATACTTTTTACCATGAAACTGCATTAAACATGGGTGACTTATATTTGTATGCATTTAGCTATTTGTCGAGTTAAGAGTCACATCATACATATGTAAAAATACATTTATAGTATATGCATATTTTGTCGGTTCTCTTTCCGGGTATAAATCAATATGTATAACTTCTAATTTATTTCACATTTGTCATTATTTCATTACAATGCTCAAAACGTATTTAGCTTCATTTTAGTAAATGTAATCAACGCAAATAAATTATTTTAGTTAACGTAATCAAAGCAAATTAAAGTATTTTCTTTAATTCATATCGGTATACACACAATAATTTTTTTAATAAAAAGTACATCTTACATTTTAAGCTGTTCCCAAAGGAAAATATGTCATAGAATTAAGTATGGACTCCAAGCTATTAAGATGAGAGAGAAAAATCCATTACTACGTGGAAAATTAAACATGTTTAAAATGCCTTGTATGAAACAAGTTTATATCATGGTTGTAAAAAAAAAATGAAATGACTGCATACTATAACTCGGAATCGAATTCGTTCTCCAAGCGACATCTAATACATGCGGACAGATAAATACTGGGTTAATTGTACCATTATACATCGACTCTCAGATAAATTACGTCACTAATGATTTCGTGAAATCCACAAGTAGATAGCGTTTTCATACAATATATGTCTACCTTGTGTAAAATTGAAATTTTTCATCATTTATGCGTTTAAAAAACTCAACATTATTGCAACACAATTTATTAATATTAGTGTTTTTTCAGATGTACTCTTTTGTTGTTTCTTCTTGACTTAATTTCAAAGTTACACAAAATTTAAATGTGTTTACTCTCTTTACTTTTCATCGTTGTCGTCTGTATCGTCATACTCGTTATCACCATTCCTTTTGCCGCTTTTGTTTTTATCTTTTTTATCTTCTTCTTCATTGCTCGATTCTTCATCATCATCTTCTTCCGACTGTGCAACTGCCATTGTACCTTCTTTCTTTAGATCTGGCAAATATTTCTTTTCCATACCAGCTGATTTAGCAATTCCGTTGTATTCACTGAATTTGGATTTACCATACAATGAGCTACCCATTTCGCGAGAGACTCCTTGCTCAACATCTGCTTTTACCCATTTCTGGCCATCCCAACGATGATATTGTTTGGCATGCCCTTGTGCCTTCCCAGGCCACGAGACCGGTGCAGTTTGTGGATAACTGTGTGCTACTGTGTGACCATGGATTTTTCCACCAGGATGCACTGAAACTCCAGACTGAACTCCGGCTGTACGAGTTCCAGTGCTTATTCTGTGATGAACTCCATGCGACATAGCGTGTCCTCCCATTTTTCCGGCCTCAGTTACAGCATGCCTTCCTGCTGACCCGGCAAATGCTGCTTGACCATTCTTTTGACCGTGTAAACCTATCTGACCATGACCTTCAACAGATCCAGGGACACCGCTCGGTTGGCCACCAGATGACCCGGCTCCAGTTCTCTTTTGATCTTTTTGCCCTGTAGCCATTCCTGCCTGGCCTCCAGTTGAACCAGCAACAGCCCCTTCCCTATTTGCAGTCGGCTGATCTCCATTTGACACGACCCCAGTTCCTAGTCGACGATCCCCGGCCATATCTCCAGTTCGATGACCTATCATTGAACCAGTTCTGACTTCATCTTTTCTTCCTACCTGACTCCCTGCCTTCCCATTCGCCACTTCCTTTTGCCCTTGTGTTACTTTGGGTAGAGCAACAGATTGACCCCCATTTGCCTGATCAACAACGCTAACATGTGCTCTGGTAGAAGTGTCGGTAGGACCAGAAGGTTGCTGATCAACAGCTGTTAGACCTGTGGTGTTCTGCTCAGCAGATGGAACGGTAGTGTTGACATTATCTTCTGGTAGAGGTGATGTACCATCTGATTGACCCCCATTTGCCTGATCAACACCACTAACATGTGCTCTGGTAGAAGTGTCGGTAGGACCAGAAGGTTGCTGATCAACAGCTGTTAGACCTGTGGTACTCTGCTCAGCAGATGGAACGGTTGTGGTGACATTATCTTCTGGTAGAGATGATGTACCATCTGGGCTTGCAGTATATGTTTGTTCTGCTGCTGGTGTCACATCCAGTTGACTGGTCAAAGTCTCAGAAGTACCTGGTCCACTGTTGCTAATATTTTTCGCGAAAAACTGTTTCTCAGCAACAACTCTTCCCCAACTCAGTGGATGCCTGAAAAATTCCTGTGTATCCACGACTCCATCAACTGCAAAACAAAATAAACAAATAATGTAAAAACACGTTGGCTTTTTATTTTATTTTTTTAAATTGTACAGCGCCTGCATGTTTTAATGACCAATACTATACAGATGAAAATAGTATATTTATTTATTTGTTCAACATATGGCTAATTCAGCTATTCGACTAACCTTATATGTTAGATAAATATACAGTATAGAAACAGCTGACAGTGAAAAGATTTGACAATCATGCTGACTTACACAAACTCTGTCTGCTTAAATGGTATTATGGACCAAGTTAAAAACCAAATAAGTTTATTAGCTTAGTGCTAGCATACAATCCTATACCAATAATAGACTGAAACTGTTTTCTATATTGAAACCGCTGTATTAAATTTTTTTCTCTCCACAAAACTAAGACCCCACCCACACACACACATGGTAAACCAAAGACGTCTTTAGTTGACCTGGATATTAATATAGTCATTTTGCTAGGAGATACAACGTTTATTGTATCTGTTTGAAATTGTCGTCGAAAGGAAATTTGGTTTGAAGTTATAGAGTATGAATCATTCGAGATAATCGTTCTGGAAGAAAAATATATTTCCTTGCAAGGCTTGGTCCAAAGCATATTAATCCCCAACGAATCATCCAACGCATATAGTTTTCTTTGCTGCAGTCAAAAATTTTGAGTGCGGTTACATGGAAACTTAGTCATAAACTTAGTCTCGATCTAGTCTTAGGGATTTCATACGGACTATTTGCTACTCCGCTTGGGGGATAGTTATGTATACTGAGACAGATTGAAGACGATGTTCCTAGTGTGCGTTTTAGAGGTATCCAAAAATATACTCAACCAAGATTTTGTCAACTGAAATTTAATGTTGATCGAAACCAGACTAGTTCTGGTCAAAGCAATTTGGGGCTAAACTAATGATTGAATCAGTTAATTTGAACTTGTCATTCAATTAGTTTAGTTATTTAAATTCTTTTTTATTTTAATTTTAGTTTTAAGTTTGCTCTTTCGTACGATGCTAATGTTTCTCAAGTTTCTTTCTTCATTATAAGTGATATTTTCTTATCTGATATAGTTAGTTTTGGTTTCCAGCTTTTGCTTACATGTCTGCCATTTTGCCGGGTTTATAGCCATGTGTTAGAAACACGGTAGAATGGGTTAATTTTTAAGAAGGGCGTGACATAAATAATGGATTAAAAACCACACAAAAAATGGTAAGATTTGCTTTCATATAATGAAGAATCGGGAAAATAAACTATAAATACTTACAATTCCTGTCTGATATTTGGAAAGCTGCATTCCGATATAACGGATTGACGTTGTTTTGGCCCAGAAATAATTCTCTGTAGTCCAGGAAACCGTCGCCATTTTGATCTAGATAGTTGAAATCATCTGGCGTCAAAAGGGGCATAGTGCTCGTTTCTGATGTGTTAGACGCCACCTCCGGCCTGAGGATAAACCATTTGAAAGATAATTTTATGATTGAGAAAACAATATATATTCAAGTGTTTTGTGATATTTACGTACTTATTTAGCGTAGAATTATGTGTTTTAGGAAACCAAACTTATATGCATTACAGTAAAGTTCGTATGCTTAGAAATACATTTATATGCAGTAACAAAATACTGTAAATTCAATCATTTTCGTGGAACGCGAATTTTCGGAATCTCATCAGTTGCTACAAACCATAAATACAGGGATGCAATCAACTTAAATGCATGTTTTCACAATAAACCAATTCGTAGGATCAATGCAAAGAAGCAATTTAATTTTTGTTGTCTGTTATAGTTGATTCATAACATTGGAAATTAGTCATGCTTTACCACACGTAGAAATATAAAAAATGTATTCTGTTGTTGCTGTTTCATTAGCAATGCAAGATGGTAGCACATCATGACGCGAGCCAATTGTTAAGAACACGAGAATGAAGAATTAGGAACAAAACATAGGCGATGTAATTTAATGGTGTTTGTTCAAATTTAACACGAAACGTAAAAAAGTATTGTCCCACTCGGGACTTTCGAATTCTGACTTTGACGTTCAAACTTGTAAATGTTCTATCTCAAAGTTGCCTGTTCACGAATTACATGTACGTTAATTGCAACAAACCTGAAAACGAAAGACATCAGACTACAGACAGACGAAAATATGACTCCTCCCAACTCTTTGTCTTAATTTGTTGAAATTAAACTGTGATTTACAATAGAATTTGAAGCTGTCCTTGTACACATGTGGATATTTATTTAGCAGCGTTAATTGAGTGCATAATTCTGACTGTAAAATAATATTTATTTAAAATAAACTCTTGGACAATGTACTAAAATAGAAAAGTGCTCTATTTCGTAATGCAATTTTAGATAACCTCCGTATATTAGCCATTCAACTCACTAAATTCAACTAACTGAATTCGAATGCCTGCTGCAGTAGCAGGTAAGCATGTGGACTAGGCAAATAGTTGACTCTGCATATCTTTTCTTTTTTTTTTAAAAAAATTAGTATGCTCAAGAATATTAACTTGTTGACATTTAATATAATTTATGAAACTTATTTCTGGTGGGATTTATATATTTTTTTTATTAAAAATGTCTCGCAGAGTGCATGCACAAGTTATTGATTTCTTTATGAATATTTTCCTTCTTTTGATCAGCGGTACAACAAGCAGTAAGAACCCTTTTAATAACACGAAAAGATTACGAAAAGATGATTACGTTTGACGTCATTATTTGCCAATTTAGACGGCAAAGCCTGGCAGCCCATAATACTCCTACTATTAATCAAAGTCAGGTCCACAAATTTCAATCTTTGTAAGTTTTTAAATGAATGTAAAAAACACATTAAAGAACCAGACTTGCGTTCTCTTCAGTCATCACCATTTTAGTGGGAACTATATGAAATATATTTACAGTCTGAAAAGTTTATTCTAACTGTATGTGCAGCTATCCAATAATACAAATATTGTCAAAATATCTCACCGTGTATACCGGGCCTTGGATAAGAGTTTCATAAGCATGGGCGCCCGCACATAGGGGCAACAATTTCGCTTTTAAATATGTTTTGGCCCACCCCCAAACGCTGTTTATGTTAAAATGTAATGATTCTTTCAGGAGAACTAGTTTTGTTGGCATCAGCTGTTTAACTTCATTAATTTAGAAGACTCAGTTATCATTAAAATTGTATTATTTTATTGCTGAAGTATCGGCATATGTTAAATTCAAACTTTATAAAATATTTAAATAGATAAAACAACACAGGACATGTACATGCATGGTCAAATGTAGTTAAGAGGTGTAAACTAGACGTTGATTCTTAGATAAGTTCTGTACCGGAAACACAAACAAATATTTAAAGATGACTAGATTTTATAACACTGTTGTACTTACAGGACACTGCCAGAGACGCCCGCCTTTTGTTCTGTAGTATCAGCTTCTGTCCCAAAACTTGTTGCTTCTGGTTCCTCATTTGTTGGCGTCACAGCTGTCGGTGGTTGTGATTCGACGATAGCAGTTGGAAGCTTAACGGTAACAGCATTGTCGCCTTCTTCGCCAACTTCACCGCCTTCAGTCAGTCCCTGCTCTTCGCCTATTTTACCAATTTCCCTTGCCTCACCCACTGCACCCTGAACCCCTGCCTCGCCCATTTCACCCATTTTCCTTACCTCGCCCACTTCACCCTGCTCCTTTGCTTCACCGGCTTTTCTTTCTCCTCCTGTTTCTATGGCCTGGGCACCTTCATTTTCACCACTCACTGCTTTCCCATTACCTTTGGGCGCTGCGTTTGCAGCCAGAATTAAATACAGAAGCAAGACGACGAGTTTAATTCCCACCTTCATGTCTGAAAATTTAGTCAACTAGTTATTTTCAAGAATAGAACAGAACCTCTTCTGTTTTCTGTTTCTTTGCCAATATCAGGGTTTAGGTACCAATGTTTTGGGCAATAACAGCGTCCAAGTACGGGTCCTTTATATTCTTAATGTCTCTCTACGTGTGACAACAAATACTGATGGAGCTGAGTAACGTTTTCAGAGTCATAAAGTTTACTCATCGAAACCTATAAGACATATTATCAGCAGGCTACGCGAACAAGTTTATGAAATGTGTTCTCATAACGAGATCGACTGATAAATACTAGACGAATCAGGCACAGTTTCCGTACATAGTATCCATTTTCTGATAGGACGTGAACCATAGCAGACGTGATAGCATTAGTCAGTTGCTGGATATTTGTGTGGATTTCCAGGTGTGCGCTGAAATATATGACCTACTTTATTTTGACCGTGTTTATTTTTATCCAAAAGCAGATTTGAAAAATGTTTCGAGGTGATTTAATTTTATTCTAAACCCAGAAATACTTTCTATTCAAACATTCGTAGAAATGTTATGGTTATTTTTTGTTTCAAAAAAAGACATTCACAACAAATTACCGTGATGAAAAGAAGAAGAAATAGATTATTATTATTATTATTATTACATACATACATACATACATACATACATACATACATACATACATACATACATACATACATACATACATACATACATACCACGTTACGAACCACTGCCATCTCACCTCTATCTGCGTGGGTTCGAGTCTCGGGCTCGGCCAACGTGGGTAAATGAGAAAGCTTGCCAGAGAGAGAGAGAGAGAGAGAGAGAGAGAGAGAGAGAGAGAGAGAGAGAGAGAGAGAGAGAGAGAGAGAGAGAGAGAGAGAGAGAGAGAGAGAGAGAGAGAGAGAGAGAGAGATTTGTTAAAATTTATAATATCATGACTCGTGATTTTTTTCGAATGGATCAGTACAGTGGCTTTGTTTTGGTACAAATTCCACATTTTGAAACCAATGTAAGTTGTATCAAGAAATGTGACTCACTTCTTAGTGCTTCTATAACAAAGGATATTTTATCTCTCTTACTATGATAGGCGATTTGGAGAAAATCGCATGCGAGTGAAAACAAATAGAGAAATATACAGATGTGCATTTATAAGTTCTAATGCGTTCTCAGAGGTAATAATGGAAATCTTTCATTCACTGTAAATAAATTTTGAGAAGGGCGTGACATTTTATCGACTTTTATTGTCATGAAAATATAGAAAGGAAGTAGTGAAGACTGTTACGAATATCTGCTCTTAAAATAAGAAACAGAACAACAAGCTTTGTAACTTAACTTAACATTTCCCTTGAATACAAAGTGAATTTTTTTTTTTTAAAAAAGAATTAAATCCAACAATAATCCAAGAATGAAAGACACAAGTCATAGGAATAAAAGGTCCTGAATTAAACAAACTCCATATCCCGAAGAGATCCAAAATTGAAGTCCAAAAATTAAAAAATGTTAATCATGTTAAGCAATTTGCAACTCAATTTTGTACAAGGTCAAGTCCAGCTAGGAATGTTACATTACAGTAACATGTAATGAAATTATAGAAAATTAAAACTAACAGACAAATAATTAAATTAAATATTCCAAAGAAGACAATATACACAGAGCCAGAGTATGATGAGTAAATAAAATTGTTAAACTCCTTGGGCTTAAAACATAAATTCCATAAAGTCTATCCAAGGGATTAATATATAAATTCTATAAATTCTATTAAAGGACGTAAAAATAAATTCTATAAATTTTGTCAAACGTTTTTTCTTTCTTCTTCTATCAATTATATCAAAAGCTTAAAACATAAATTCTATCAATTATATTTAGAGGACGTAGAAAAAACATTCTGTCATTTCTATCAAACGTTATTTCTATCAATTCTATTAAAAGGTTAAAAACAAATTCTATAAATCTATCATATGACTAAACATAAATTCTATAAATTATATCAAATGACTTAAAATATGAATTATATCAATGCTATCAAAGGCTTTGAAACTGTATTCTATTAATGCTATAAAACAGAAATTCTATCAATTCTATCAAAAGGGTAGAAACTAATTCTATCAATTCTATACAGGACTTAAAACGTACATTCTATGATTTCAATCAAAGAACCTATAATATAATTCTTTGTATTCCATCAACGGACTTAAAACTTAAATTAATAAACTCTATCAAATGGCTTGAAACATGCATTCCATCAATTCCATCAACTGATTTGGGATTGTACACCAAGATCTATCAGCGGAACTGAACGATCCCGTCGACCAATTCCAGTAGTGCTCCGTTGATGAGACAAGAGTTGGATGTGGGATAACAAAATACAGTTTCTATTTTCCCTTTCTACATTTTATCCAACATAATTTGGAGATAGTAGTTTCTGATGTTTATTCAAAACACAACAATAGCATAGCGTATCGATAAGTCACTTATACCGTTGTCTTTCATTTACAAACCGAGCGTATAGTTTACCATGAAAAAGAAATAGCACATTTGCATGTCAATTTGTAGGATATACAAAAATATTTTGAATAGGAATAAAGCTTTTAGAAAAATTTATTGTGTCACGAAGTGTGACACCCGATGCCATAGTTTTCAACAGAGACATGTTTCTGAATCACCCAGTTAATGTATATATGACTGTGCAATTTGTCCCTGCTTTTTATGCTTTTGAGTCATCACTCAGATTGTATAAATTAATCAGAATGAGCAATTATATTTATAGTGTTAGTCTCTTCGACTATAAATTATATAAAATTTGCAAACGTCTCTGAACGATTCACACAATTATATCATTTTGTTTATAATCTCGTTCTCCTAGAAACTAAAAGACTTTAATGACGTACACAATAATCTGAAGTCATTCTGAAGAAGGGATTTGCAAAACCTATCACAGATTTGACCTGTTTACGTTGTCTCTTTTAAACAATTATCTAGTTATAGGCCTTAAACAATGGATCCAGATCTCGGACAGATAATTATTCATCATTTACATGTACATCGGACAGGTTTACGTCCAATATGCAGACGATCACTTTGTTAAATGTCTTACATCAAATATATAAATTTACCTTCTTTATTCAAATGAGAAAAATGTGATGAACTAATTTTTTTATTAATTATCCCAGGTTTTCATCAAATTAGGAAAACGTACATTCCTTTTTGTCATTTTTATAAAACACAAACCGACAAATCTATAAAGTACAAACTGTTGATCCCTGTGATAAATATTTGCTGGTCTCTATTCAAAAGTGAATCACTGATATATCACCATCCTTAACATTAATCTTTCCTACGAATCTGATTTGCACGTGTTCGAACAAAAATGTTTTCCCTTTTTCTAGTATTATCCAAAACATTATGCCTACAGTATTATTATGCTGCTTGTATAATTCTTTTTTCTTTTTTTTTAAATTATTGACAAGAACTGACAATATTCGCTGTATTATGTATCATATCGATGATATTTTTGCTCTCTTACAGTATTTGTAACACTTTTTAATTATAATACCGCTGAAGAGCAATAATATGTTTGCTACATGTATGCAGCCTTGAATTATATGAAGAAAGAAAGGAATACTGCCATATCGAAAACAAAATTTAATATACACACCAACCGGTTTTCATACAAGTGCACGTTTAATTTACTTCCTAAAATTAGGTTTCGCTATTTTTCCATCATTGAAGCAATACGGTTACTTTGCTTATCTACCTATAACAAACTACAGACACAGTCGTTTGTTTTATTTTTGGAGATGGGATGAGGACATTTGTTTTGTTGTTGTTTTGCAACTTCAAGGTGTATTTAACAAGTTATGAATATGTGTGCGCCGTACAACAATGCTCTTAATTAACTCTTAATTAGTCAACAGTAAAAAATTAAGTGCATTCTCAAGACACTCCCCATGTACTCCCCATGCTGAATATACTTTCTTAGTCTCATTATTCAATTATTAGATCCCATTTTTTGGTATGTTGTTCATACACTGGAAACCTGCACCACATGGCGGTGTTCAAATTATCCGCTTTTCAGTAAATCTTTAATAACGGTGTAATGTGGTGCTGGCGGGTTATCAAAGTGTTATCAGTACAATATTGCACAAGGCCTAGTCAGAGGTATTGCGCAACTTGGAAAAACAACACTTGAAGACCGCCTCCCACTAATTATCGTTATCTAGAAGATGATCTATACGGTGTAATCTGCCCGGTCAGTGAATATAGTAATCTGAGATGGTACTTTGAACAAGACAATACACGAGCCCCCGTGAAGGTAAAATATGAATTTAATCAAAAATACAATTAAGAAAAGAATGACACTGTGAATTACAATTACTCTCTTTCTGAATACACTTAGTTCAGAAATACATAGACTGAAGCTTTAAAATAATGGATACATTCATAAGAATCCAAACATTAATGAAAATAAATGGAATTAGCCGTTAATACTGAGAGTAAATTTCATCAAGGAATCGAATGTTCATTTAACATTGGACTGTTGGGTGATTCAAAATGACCTTGTTCGACGACTGGTTCTTTTTTTTCTCTTCTGTGTTCGTCTTGACTTGCTTGCCCTTTTGTTGTAAGCGGGATTACACAACTCTGTTTTTTGACTTCTTTTCCGTCTCTGAATTTCGACTCCTTCGCTCTTTCTTCAAACAAACTATTTTTCCTTGTAAAAGAAAAGGGTAAAACGCCCTAAGTATCTCGTTACTTTCAGAGTTGAGATAGTAAGTCCGTTTCCAGGTTCGAAAAATCAGATCTTACTATCAGTGTTATCATTTATACGGCTAACAATTACTATACAGGTCTTCAGATCAATAGAGCTATACTGCTAATTATCGACATCAGAATTCGGGAAAGTCATATATTCCCGTAAATCATTACGTAAAGTGAGGCAATATATCATAACACACAATCCATATTTACTAATATGATAAATTCAAATTAATGTAACCTTTCCAATCATAAATGTACACGGCGGGTTTTCTACACCACCCATTTACCTACCTAAGTATATAAGGTAAAAAATGCTAATTCAGAATTCAAAATACATTATTAAATCACTGTAAAACCGACTATCCATACAAAATATGAACATATCATGCATCTGTAACAAAGAAACATATAAAAGTACGTTATTAAATCAATGTAATACTGAACTATTCGTATCGTAGTATCGACACATTATGCATCTATGACAAAGATAAACAGCATATACATTACATCATAATAAAGGTGAATTTGAGTTAAATACCTTGTGTTTTTGAAGTGCTTCTGTCGTTTGATTTCCCGGCGGACTTTCCTGAGCTTATTATTACGAAGGCACTGCTGTAAAATTACCCCCGGAGCCTTTATTCCGGAATTAATGATAGTAGTTCAACACTGCTTTCTTGCAAAGCGCCTTCCAGAAGACTGATTTAAACTCATTAGCTCAGAGAATATATTTCCCAATTCTAGGTTTCGACCCAACCCTCTGTCCTGTACATTTGACCAATCGGCATAAATGCTATTTTTGCAGACCTTTTGAAAACCGTCTTTCAAGATGCCAAAAATGCCACTTAGGATCGAAATGTCACCTTATCATTTGTCTTAATCATTTTGTCAGCTTGTACGTGAAAAACTCGTAATTTTAAGCGTGTCAAACACCCAGTCCATTTCCACTCTAAACATTGTTAAAGTCTGACCGAGGTAAACTAACATTCTTTTGTCCAAACTCTACTCCAAGACAGTTGATTGTCGGCTAGCCTACGAATTAATTATTGGATGTCACTGACGAAAAATTTGGCACTTGACAAACGGAATGCAACCAAAAATAGCAAGGAACTAAATTAGGGCTTTAAGGTTAACTTGTCTAAGTTTGGATGCTGTGCTCCTTCATAACGTATGACGTAAGAGCGGATGTATGGAATAGATGGATACCTCGGGTACCTGTTTATAAAATGGAAGTTCGGTAGCTTTCACTAAAATAGTGAGCATAAACTCCGTCGGCATCCAAACTATCTTGAGCGATTAGTAGTCTCTGCTCCTGATCTTCAATCCAAATTGTATTATTTTCACATGATTAGGGTTCAGACAGTAATTCCATGTTTCGTCACCTGTGACAATCTCATTCAAATGTTTCTGGTCACTCTTTTCAGATTTGACGAGTATCTTCTGTTCGGTGACTTTAGCCAGAGTCTGTTTATGATCAACCGTCAGGAAAAGTGGGACCACTTTGCACAAACCTATCTGAGTTTCAAATGATTCTCTAATATATTAAAAGCATGTGACGAATAAATACCCTTGATAATATAAAGATCTTCCACTGATATTCAGCAATTGCTTCCTTAACAGCAGCCACGTCTTGATCGTAAATGGTTTTCCAGGGTCATCTTCCATGGATTCGAGACCATTTTTTAAACAATGTAACCACCTCCAAATTGTACGACATGACGGAGAATTTCATCCGAAATCTTAATCCAAGTCGGAGAGCACCGTAACAGCGTCATGATTTCACAGTGTGCAATCTGTTGCACAATTGCATAACTGTCATCCCTTTACGGCATAAGTTGTTCCTGAAATTTGGTGCAGACGTCATCATTTGCGGAAAGAAGCGTGGTCATCTTAAGTTACGGCGCTTAAAATTTTTTGAGATACTCATAATTACAGGTATAGAGATATTTTGGTTTGTCAATACGGTAGCTGGCAAAGTACTACTTTTGTATTGTTCTCACATGATTAACTAATTTAATCTCTGTTGAAGAGGAAAATATGAATACATTGCTTGCCTGTGGAGCTCATATATACCTAAATGGTGTCCTTAAAATAAAGGGTGCTCATTCTTTGATTTAATATCCTAAACACATATAACATCAAACCATATTTTCTCTTAAGAAATTTACTTTTCAAATCCGACACTTCATAAATTCTGTTTTCCATTTTATCAATTTAGTGTGCACTTAAAGTACAAATTATATGAGTGAGGACACAACATGACTCAGGCAAGTATTTGCTTCTTCAAGTCATCAATTAGCCATTGTTTCTTCAAGTGTCATCAACATGTCATTGATTAACATGTCATTGATTCTTCAAGTGTCGTCGTTTCTTTAAGTATCGTCAACATGTTATTCTCTCTTCAAATGTCAACTCAACAATATTGCATCATGTTTTCAAGTATCATCAATATGACATTGTTTATTGAAGTGTCATCAATATGCTATTTTTTCTTCAAGTGTCTTCAACATGTCATTGACTCTTCAAATGTCTTTTAAAGTGTCATCAGCATGTCATTCGCTTTTCAAATGTCAGCAATATTGCATCATGTATTCAAGTGTCATCAATATGTCATTGTTTCTTCACGTGTCATCAATATGTCATTGTTTCCTCAACTGTAATCAACATGTCATAGTTAAGCCTCACCAATGAATAGGTCATTATTTCCTCAAGTATCATCACTATGCCATTATTTCTTCAAATGACAACAATATGCCATTGTTCCTTCAAGTGTCAATAATATGTCATGGTGCCTTCAAGTGTCAACAATATGTCAACAATATGTCATTATTTCTTCAAGAATCAACGACATGCCATTGTTTCTGTAAGTGTAGAAAATATGTAGTAAATATGTCATTGCTTCGTCTAGTGTCATCAACATGTCATTGTTTCGTGTAGTGTCATCAATATGTCATTGTTTCGTGTAGTGTCATCAATATGTCATTGTTTCGTGTAGTGTCATCAATATGTCATTGTTTCGTGTAGTGTCATCAATATGTCATTGTTTCGTGTAGTGTCATCAATATGTCATTGTTTCGTGTAGTGTCATCAATATGTCATTGTTTCGTGTAGTGTCATCAATATGTCATTGTTTCGTGTAGTGTCATCAATATGTCATTGTTTCGTGTAGTGTCATCAATATGTCATTGCTTCGTGTAGTGTCATCAATATGTCATTGTTTCGTGTAGTGTCATCAATATGTCATTGTTTCGTGTAGTGTCATCAATATGTCATTGTTTCGTGTAGTGTCATCAATATGTCATTGTTTCGTGTAGTGTCATCAATATGTCATTGTTTCGTGTAGTGTCATCAATATGTATTTGTTTCGTCTAATGTCATGAATACCATTTGTTCTTCACGTGTCATCAAGATGTCATTGTTCCTTTTAGTGTCATGAATATGTCAGAGCTTCTTCAATTGTTACCATTATGTCAGTTTTCTTTAGCGTCATCAATATTTCTTCAAGTGTTTTCAATGCCATTGCCTCTTCAAGGGATATCAATATGCCACTATTGCTTCAAGTGTCATCAATATCATTGTAATTTCATGTTTTATCTATATGCCATTGTCTCCTCAAGTTTCATCAATATGTCATTTTTTCCTTAATTTTCATCAATATGTTAAAGTTTAAGTCACATCAATAGGTCATCGTTTCATCAAGTGTCATCAATATGACATTGTTTCATCAAGTGTCATCAATATGACATTGTTTCATCAAGTTTCATCAATATGTCATTCCTTAAGCATCCTTAAGATAACATTGTTTAAGTAACATCATTATGTCATTGTTTTTTCAAGTCTCATGACTATGTTACTGTAAAAGTATCACCAATATCTCTTCCAGTGACAACAGTGTATCACTGCTTAGGTATTCTCAATATGTCAATATATCATTGTTTCTTCTCGGGTCATCAATATGTCAGTATTTCTTCAAGTGTTATCAATGTCATTGCTTATTCAGGTGTTATCAATATAACACTGTTGCTTCAAGTGTCATCAATATTTCATTGTCTCCGCAATTGCCATCAATTTGTTATTGTTTCTTCAAGTGTCATCAATGTGTAATTGTTACTTCAAGTGTCATCACTAGACGAAACAATGTCATTTTTCTTCAAGTCATCAATATGTCATAGTTTAAATGTTATCCAAATGTAATTCCTTCAAGGTTCATATATATGTAATGTTTTAGGTCTCATCAATTTGCCATTGTTTCTTCAAGTGTCATCACTTCTCAATATATCATTCTCTCTACAAGTGTCAACAATATCTCGTCATTTCCACAAATGTCATCAATATGTCATTCTCTCTACAAGTGTCAACAATATCTGATTTCCACAAATGTCATCAATATGTCATTCTCTCTTCAAGTGTCAACAATATCTCACCAAGTTTCATTAATATGTCATTCTCTCTTTCAGTGTCATCAATATGTCATTCTCTCATCAAGTGTCAACAATATCTCATCATTTCCTATAGTGTCATCAATATGTCATTCTCTCATCAAGTGTCAACAATATTTCATCATTTCCTCAAGTGTCATCAATATGTCATTCTCTCTTCAAGTGTCAACAATATCTCATCATTTCCTCAAGTGTCATCGATATGTCAATGTTTCGTCAAGTGTCATAAATTATGTCATTGTTATGTCTCACCAATATGTCATTGTGTTTACAAGTGTCATTTATATGGCATTGTTTCATCAAGTATAACCAACATATCATTATTTCGTCAACTATCATTAATATGGCATTATTTCTTCATGTGTCATCATGTCATTGTTTCTTCAAGTGTCATTGACATGCCATTGCTACTTCAAATGTCATTAATATGCCGATGTTCCTTCAAGTGTCATTAATATATCATTGTTTCCTCAATTGTCATCAATATGTCATTTTTGAAGTTTCATCAGTATGTCATTGTTTCATCAAGTGTGAACCATATGTCATTGTTTCTTCAAGTGTCATCAATATAACATTGTTTCTTCAATTGTCAAAGATATGTCATGGTTTCTTCAAGTGTCATCAATATGCCATCATTTCTTCAGGTGTCATTAATATGTCATTGTTTCATCAAGTACCATAAATATGCCAATGTTTCGTCAAGTGTCAACGATATGTCATGTGTTTTTTTCAAGTGTCATCAATATGCCATTATTTATTCAGGTGTTATCAATCTGTCACTGTTTGCCATCAATGTGCGCATTGCTTCTTCAAGTGTCACCAATATGCCATTGTTTCCTCATTTGTCATCAATACGTCACTGTTTCTTTACGTCTCACCAATATGCCTATGTTTCTTCTAGTGTCATCAATATATCATTGTTTCATCAATGATTCTTAATATAACATTGTTTCTTCAAGTGTCATCAATACGTCATTGTTTTTATAGTGTCATTAATATGTCGTTGCTTCTTCAAGTCTCTACAATATGTCAGTTTTCTCAATTTTCATCAATGTGTCACAGTATAAATATCATCGATATGTCATTGTTTCTTCAAGTGTGATCAATATGTCATTGTTGAAGTCTTGTCAATATGTCATTGTTTCTTCAAGTCTCATTGATATAATATTGCTTCTTTTAATGTCAACAATATGTCATTGATTCTTCAAGTCTCATGAATATGCCGATGTTTCTTGAATTGTTATCAATATGTCATTGTTTCTACAGGTGTCATCAATACGCCATTGTTCCTTCTAGTATCATCAATACCCCATTGTTCCTTCTAGTATCATCAATATGCCATTATTTCTTCTAGTATCATCAATATGCCATTGTTTATTCAAGTATCATCAATATGCCATTGTTTCTTCAAGTATCATCAATATGCCATTATTCCTTCTAGTATCATCAATATGCCATTGTTTTTCAAGTATCATCAATATGCCATTATTCCTTCAAGTATCATCAATATGCCATTATTCCTTCTAGTATCATCAATATGACATTGTTTCTTGAAGTGCCATCATGTCATTGTTTCTTCTAGTATCGTCAATATGCCATTGTTTCTTGAAGTGCCATGATGTCATTGTTTCTTCTAGTATCATCAATATGCCATTGTTTCTTGAAGTGCCATCATGTCATTGTTTCTTCGAGTTTCATCAATATGCCACTTTTTAAGTATCATCAATATGTCATTTATTTTTTTTACGTTTCATCAATATGCCATTTTTTCTCCACGTTTAATCAATATGCCATTCTTTTTTCAAGTTCATCTATATGCTTTTTCATATGTCATCAATATATTTCTACTTCATCAAGTTCATTCATATCCAGGGGCCCCGAGTGGCCGAGTGGTCTAAAGCGCTGCCCGTTACGGACCACTGCCATCTCACCTCTGTCTGCGTGTGTTCGAGTCTATCATTCGGCAAATGTAGTTATGTGAGAAAGCTTGCCAGTAGCTTCTCGTGGGTCGGTGATTCTTTCCGGGGTTTGTCCGGTTTTTTCCTCCACCATTAATACTGGCCGCCATGTATAGCCTATATTGTGCTGAAAAATGGCGTTAAACCATAAAAACATCATTCATATACCATCATCAATATGCCATTGTTTATTCAAGGGGCATCACTAAGCAATAGCAAGTGACACGCCTAAACAAACATGCAGCAGTGTATAGAGATTAGTAATGAGTTTATAATGAGTGGATCGAAGGCTCACACAATTTAAACACTTAAAATAAAAGCATATTTTACCAGAAATTTAGACATCGAATTCTGCGTTATGAAGTTTTTATGGGGTGTTTATGAGGGGGTCGGGATTTGAGGGGTGGGGTGTTTTCTCTCATCTGATTATATTTATCTTTATCACATCATTTGAGTAGTTATTTGCGGAAATAATACATCAATATGGAATTTGTCATATATAAGATGAAAGCTTTGCAAAACTCGTACAAATACTTTAATCTTAACAGAAAAAAAAAAATTTCATATACACACCAACCAGTTCTCTTAAAAATACACATTAATTTTCCTTCTAAGATCGGGTTCAGTATTTTTCCATCACTGAAGCAACAAAGTAACTTTACCTAGTTATCTACCATAGACTACTGCCAAAATTGTTTTAGGGGTTATTTTGCAATTTCAAAGGGTAATTCATAAGTTCTGATTATGTGTTCGCTGTCCAAGAAAGCTCTTAATTATCTCAATTATTTCTTAGTGAACGGTTGTTGTTGTTGTTGTAGGGTTCAAAGCCATTTTTCAGCACAAGATAGGCGGCTATACATAACGGCCAGTATTAATGGTGGAGGAAGAACCAGAGAACACCCCAGAAAGAATCACCGACCCACGAGAAGATACTGGCAAGCTTTCTCACATACCCACATTGGCCGTATCTGAGACTCAAACCCACGCAAACAGAGTTGAGATGGCAGTGATCCGTAACGGAGAGCGCTTTAGACCAGACAGCCAATCGGGGCCCCAGTTAAGTAAATATTCAGTACTCCCCGTGCACCTGTATACACTTTCTCAGTCTGATTATGCAGTTACTAGATGATATGTATTACTCACTCTTTAGTATCTTTAGTATATTGTTCATACATGTCTTTATTTCTTCATGCAAACTAGTCTGGTCCCCTGCTTAGTATGCTCCCATGCGTTGCACTTTAGTATAGCGGATGGGAGCATACTAAGCAGGGGACCAGACTACATGCAAGCGTGAATTAGTGTTTGTGTGTGTCTTTGGCAGGCTTACAGACTAGTTTAATAACAGACACTGTGTTCAATTTTCGACTCTAACTTAACGTCAGCTATTAGTACTAACCGACGCCATGTGTATCCATCATTTTCAGAGACGATTCAGATACGAATTAAAATTTATATTTAAATACTATATTTAATCACGATTTTGTTATTCTTTAAAATGAGCAATTGGTCGTAGAGCATTACTGGTTACAATTCTGTACGGATGACACATAGAAACGGTCATTTACGTTTAGTCACAGTTTTCATAATTCATGTAGTAAGCTAGGTATAACAGTCCTAAATGTTAAATTATTGCTGTTTTGAGTTGTTCTGTATGCATTTGTTGATGGCACCTCATTCATTGTATAAATACACACTGCATAGTTTACATTTGACACATCTTAAGCTCTCTTCATCCTGATGTGGAGAGAGAGAGAGAGAGAGAGAGAGAGAGAGAGAGAGAGAGAGAGAGAGAGAGAGACAGACAGACAGACAGACAGACAGACAGACAGACAGACAGAGATGAGGGGGAGAAGGAAAAGAGGAAAAACGAAAAAAAATGTGCCTAAATTTGGAAATACAAGTTTGAAGACATTGCATAATGGCAGTATTACTTCGTCGTTGGGGAAGGTAATTCATGTAGTTCCAAAATTTGGATGAAATTTAACACAATATCTAAAAAAAAAATTTAATGTTTAGTCTGTGTTGATAGTAGATAGTGTGTGTGTGTCTGTGTGTTTGTGTTCGCGATCGTTTGTGTAGATAGTGGATATTGCCGATATTTCATTATCCTTCTGTGTTGATAGCATGTATTGTTTTTTTTGTCTTTTCTTCTGTATTGATAGTAGATTGTGTGTGTGTGTGTGTGTGTGTGTGTGTGTGTGTGTGTGTGTGTGTGTGTGTGTGTGTGTGTGTAGGGTTTGCGTGATAATAGATCTTGGTGTTATTTTCTTCCCCTTTTGTGTTGATAGTATGTATTGAGTTTTTTCTTCCCTTCTGTGTTAATAGTAGATTGTGTTTCTGTGTGTATGCCTTTCGCGTACCCTTGCGTTGATAGTATATATTGGGGTTATTTTCTTTACATTCTGTATTGATAGTAGATAGTGTGTGTGTCTGTATGTGCGTGTGTCTTTGTATCTGTGTGTGTGTTCGCGTACCTTTGTCTTGACAGTCCTGATATTGGGAATATTTTCTTCCCTGTCTCTGTTGATAATATATATTTAGTGTGTGTGTGTGTGTGTGTGCATGTGTGCATGTGTGTTCGTATATGTTCGTCTGCATTCGCGTGCATTGTGTGAATAGTAGATATTGTGAGTTTTTCCATTCCCGAGTGTACGTTTTCTTACGCATGTGTGGATAGTAGATATGGGATGTATGGGGTGTCCTGGAGGGGATAACACCTCTGGCTGGCTAAGCAGTTGTACTCCTTCGGGTGTAGCTCGTACACCTGGTCAACGGGCAGAAAGACGATTCCCCGCAAAGTGCTGTGGAGCGTTAACACATTAACCCCTAGCGACGACTTTACGGGGTATGAGGTAGTAGCCTACTTCCATGGTCTGTAGCGTCAAGGTCATATATGATACACTAAAGTGGGTGGTATCATTGAAAAGTAGACAGATGTAGCTCTACAATGATAGCAAGTAATCTGGATATCTTAATTGTGTTACAAAATATAGAGGGAAAAACCGAAGTTTTTGGACCCGTTTTTTTTCACCCAAAAATCGCCCATGGTCGGGTTCCGAATTGTGTCCAGATTTTAGACTTTATGACCTCAGATCTACGGCAGACCGGTCTGAGACGCACACAGACAGGTGAACCTGTGCAAAAAGTAGGATAAAGTGGACATTTTGAATAAAGAGTCTTCTACATACGAAAATTATGGGTCCGTTAAGCAAAAAAAAAAAAAAGAAAAAAAAGAAGTCCGATTTTTGCCCTTCTGCTCATGCGCCAGTAAACTAACCAATGAAAAACATTTTCTGTATCATTAGTTACCATTTGTCTAACAGATTATTGTTTGGAAATCGATGGATTACGATGTATTTAGAAAAAGTCCCCAAAATATGTTTCCTACTCGCATTTCATGCGAAAACAGCAAAAACCTCCAGGGGTTAATGTGTTAAACAGTCACTTTTCATGATACCACAAAATTTGAATATTCCTCGCGTATTTAATCACTTGTACGTCAACACTGAACATGAATTACAAATTTTGCCATTCCGGGACAATTTTCTATTTTTTTGGTGAAAATTCTTGTTAACAAATTAGCCCCTGGCGACGACTTTATGGGGTATGAGGTAGTAGCCTACTTCCATGGTCTGTAGCGTCAAGGTCATATATGATATACTAAAGTGGGTGGTATCATTAAAAAGTAGACAGATGTAGCTCAACAATGATAGCAAGTAATCTGGATATTTTAATTGTGTTACAAAATACAGAGAGAAAAACCGAAGTTTTTGGACCCGTTTTTTTTTCACCCAAAAATCTCCCATGGTCGGGTTCCGAATTTGTGTCCAGATTTTAGACTTTATGACCTCAGATCTACGGCAGACCGGTCTGAGACGCACACAGACAGGTGAACCTGTGCAAAAAGGAGGATAAAGTGGACATTTTGAATAAAGAGTCTTCTACATACGAAAATTATGGGTCCGTTAAGCAAAAAAAAAAAAAGAAAAAAAAGTCCGATTTTTGCCCTTCTGCTCATGCGCCAGTAAACTAACCAATGAAAAACATTTTCTGTATCATTAGTTACCATTTGTCTAACAGATTATTGTTTGGAAATCGATGGATTACGATGTATTTAGAAAAAGTCCCCAAAATATGTTTCCTACTCGCATTTCATGCGAAAACAGCAAAAACCTCCAGGGGTTAATGTGTTAAGAGCACGTCGAGATACATAGGACGTCCTGGTCATCCACTGTACTCAAATATGTCCCAAGCCGTCTCGACGTTGTCTTGCTGCTTGAACCAGATGGTTTTGGGCGAGAGAGTGAGGTCGACGGACAGCGCTACTCTTCCTCACTTTAAACAAAGTCACAGCGAAAGTCATTCTTGTCATTCGATTATCCCATTTCATCAACCTACTAAAGTCCTGTGTCGACAGGCAAGCGACGAAGCGGCAGGTGTGGGTACAATGGCAGCAGTAGCCACAAACCTACACACAAACAGATCAGACCATTAGGGTCGTTCACCAATGACATAGAGCAGCAGTGGAGTCCGGCAGCCACCGAAGTGACAGAGCAACTCTCTTCTGGAATATACTTCACATCTCCATGGTATGAGGAAAAGCCAGGAAAAGGTGCCCTAAACATTGCCTGCTCTAAACTTCCCTTGACCGCATACCGCGGATGGCGGGGGCCCTACTTCAGCAGTCAAAATACAAAAAAGAAAATGATGATTGTTCCTCTTACACTTGGCACATTAATGAGACGATGCGGAAAGACCACAGAGGAGAACCGCCCTAATCGGAAAGGAACTCACCAAATACAACGTGGATATTGCTGCCTTTGAGCGAGATGTGGTTTTGAGGAGAAGGCGAGCTCTGCGAAAGGTGCTCCGGATACACTTTCATTTGGAGCGGCCGAGGTAGTGAGTAAGCGACAGACCCATGACCATGAAACTCCTCCTCCTGTCTAGACGAAAACACCTTACCATCATCAGTTGGTATGTTCCAACCATGACCAACCCAGATGAAGTGATGGTCAATTTATATGAGGATCTTCACTCCATCATTGTTGATGTTACAATGGAAGATTTCAGTGAAAGAATAGGCTGTGATCACGTTGCCTGGGATAGAGTACTAGGAAATCACAGTGTGGGTCACTGTGAATGGGCAAATTTCTGGCGATCCGTCACGAATACATTAGTTGAGACCAAATAACCATTAGTTAGATTTATTTAGACAAGCACGTGTCACACCGTGTCTGCCGAGTACAGTAATGTTTCTTTATAGTGGGACTGTTGTTACTAATTAGAACCTTTGTTTATTCAGCAGCCAGACTCACTGCTAGGGACATAGTAAAGTTCAATTTTCATGGGAGAGTTGTCAAACTTGAGAAACCGCAGAAATTCTGTTACTTCAAACGACCAGGCCAGGTGACCCGGCTTAAGCGACTAGGGGAGAAAGAGTGGGAACTATATTTGATTCTGATTGGTGACGTTAAATAAAGGGTGTGTTTTCACACAAAATTTCATAGGATTTAATATCGCCTTATCGAAATTAGAAATTAGTCTGAGTTTTCCTGCGAGATGACAAGAGATAAAATTCACTACAGACTCCGAATGATATTTGAGAGAAATTCATTCGTGATAGTGTGGTCCAGGTAAGCGGCCAAAAACTGTTTAGGTGACGAAAAACCACAAAGGTATAGTGTCACAATTCCATGTAATTTGTTGATGCGATTTATATAATGTTTGCTTTAATCTACAGGTCTTGCCTGATTTCATTTGATACATTTGTATAATAATGTGCTTTTGAATTATAACGATGTTGAGTTATGAATAGGAAGTCTTACATTAATGCTTGGATACGTTTGACGTATTGTTTAATTTATCATCTTGTTTGCCTAATAGTTAGGTTCTAAGAATTTACCGGTAATGCCTTATATGTGAATTCACCGAATTTAGATTTCACATATGATTCAGCGTCAGGTGTTTTGACTAGAAAGCTCGAATGTATTCAATTTATTTGCTGTGTAAATTAAGGCGAGGCCAGAATTCAGAGTCTCCAGTATGGTACGTTAATGTGTAAGGTCAAGGCGTAACGAATTAGTGATTCGACTAACTACGGTCATTTGAGGACAGATGTAGTTGATTACTAGATGTATCATCTGTTTACCATTGATAGAAATATCTGATTATCGAACCAGGGATAATGAAAGTTCTCAACTGTATCAATTATAACGAGAGATTTAGGGTGTTGTTTAATTTTTTTGTAAAGGGAGAACATAGCATTTTGGACGTATTAATGTTACGTAAACTGGGACGTATGCTGAGGAAAAGAAACTAGAGGAAATTGCAGTGAGACGCATAATCCAGTGGTGAAATCCGGCATCGTTCTGATATAATACGTGTTCAGAGGGTGTCCTGAGACGGATGGTAGAAATTATCGTAGGGCAAAATTCTGAACAGCAACAGAGCAACGGAGACTGTGGATTGTCAGGTTATGAAATCAAACAAGGCGTTGACTTCGATTGTGTCAGTCGATCCTGTGATGATCTAAAGCTATCAGTAACAGATCAGCAAATTTATTTAAATCTATTTTGAGTTGTTCTTGTAATTCGTTGGAAGTTTTATTTCTAACGCAGAGTGTGCGGCATTTAGAGAGCTGCTCTACGGCATAGCTTCAAAAATCCAAGGCCCCTCCACCAGAAATCATCAAGACCGGTCTGATGAGAACTGTGACATGATCAAGCAGTTGCTGGACGAGAAACACCGCTTCCTTCAAACTTACTTCAACAACCCCAAGTCCACCTCTAGGAACGATGCATACAACAACATACGCAGAACTGTACATCAGATGCTTCGCCAGATGCGAAACATATGGCTGAGCAACAAAACTGATGAGATCCAGTGATACGCAAGCCAGCATGACATAAATAACTTCTACAGTGCCCTGAACGAAGTGTATGGACCTACGTCCTTTGGATTATCACCCCGTCTCAAATCAGAATGGAACACACTAATTACTGACAACGATAAGATTGTTCAATGATGGGCTGAAAACTTTGCATCCATCAATGATGAAGCTATCAGTTGTCTCCCCGAATTACCCATCAACGAAGCACAGGATGACCTTCCAACGTTGCTGGAGACACAGAAAGCGAGACATCTGCTCTTCAATGGCAAATCACCTGGTTCAGACTCCATCCCAGCTGCAGTCTACAATAAACGGGGAACAGCTCTTGATAGAAAAGCTCCACCAACTGTTTTTACTTATGTGTCAACAAGAGACGATCCTTCAGGAATTCAATGACGCTTCCATAGCCATGCAAAGGGAACCGCCTTGCCCTCTACAACCACCTGGGTATATCCTTACTCTCAATTGCCGGAAAGATACACGTTAGAATCCTACTGAACTGCATCACTATGCGCCTTGACCATGGGCTACTGCCCGAACGCCAGTGTGGATTCTGAGAAGAATGTGGAACCATCGACATGATGCTTGCTAAGAGGCAGCTACAAGATAAATGCCAAGTGCAAAACACCGACCTTTTCTCAATCTAAGTCGACTTGACAAAGAAATTTGATACTATCAGCCGAGAAAGGTTGTGGAATGTAATGGCCAAGTACAGATTTATATCCATGGTGCAGCATTTCCATGATGGCATGCAGGCAAGAGTCCAGGACAATGGAGAGACATCTGAGCCATTCTCAGTAACAAATGGCGTCAAACAGGGTTTCGTTCTGGCACCAACGCTGTTGAGTCTATTGTTCTCCGCCACGCTGACTGATGCTTTCAGAGACGGAGAGGTTGGAGTCGGCATTAGATACTGTAGAGATGGAAAACTATTCAATCCAAGGACGCTTCAAGCAAAATCCACGGTCATGACAAACATCATCAGGGATCTCTTTTTTAGTGATAACTGCGTCCTCAAAGCCGGCTCAGAAACAGACCTGCAATGCAGCGTTGATAAGTTCTCCAGCTCCTGCACAAGCTTTGGTCTGACCATCAGTACAAAGAAGACTGAAATACTGCCGGCTCCTGGACAGCCCTATGATGAGCCAAACATCACCATCAATGGCCAAAGACTCAACGCAGTGAACCGCTTCACCTACCTTGGCAGCACACTGTCACACGTAGCTATTGCCAGAGCCAGTGCAACTGTCGGCCGATTGTATGCCAACGTCTGAAATAGAAGAGGCATCAGCATCCAGACCAAACTAAAGGTATACATGGCAGTTGTGCTGGCAACACTAATCTACGAATACGAAATGTGGACTGAATACCAACGTCACACCAGGAAGCCGAACCACTTTCACACCAAAAGTCTCAGGAAAATCCTCAACATCTACTCGCCCAAGCAGGTCCCCTAAGCATCTAAACCATCATGATGCAGTGGCAGCTACGTTTGGCGTGCCATGTACGCATGCCAGACCACCGGCTGCCTATGAGACTCTTCTTTTGTGAGCAACAGCAAGGACAGCGGTCCCACATTGGTAAGAAGAAACGCTTCTAAGACAATCCGTGCAAGAGTTAGCCTCATCAGCAATTTTCACACACAGAGAACAGAACCAGCCCCTCAAACCCTCGGATGACTAAAGTGGTCCTCGTCGAATCGACATACGAACAACATACACAACATATATTGTGGGTTTTCCCTTCCCGAAAGTGTGTTTCAATGCGTTTTCGTGCGTTTGTGTGAATAATGATTGGTTATTGTTGTTTTTTCTCCTTCCAGTGTGTTGATAGTAAATATTATGTTTATATGCATTCGCGTACGCGTGCGAATAGTAGATATTGTGTTTTGTGGATAGTAGAGTGTGTGTTTGTATGCGTGCGCGTACGTTTTTGTGAATAGTATATTTGGGTTGTTTTTATTCATCTTTCTTCTGTGTGTATAGTATATTTTTTTCCATCCCGTTTGTGGATATCTGATTTTGTATTGTTCTTTTTTGCCCTTCTTTCCGTGTGTGGATGGTAGATTTTATGGTTTCTTTTATCTTCTTTCCGTTTGTGGATGGTAGATTTTATGGTTTCTTTTATCTTCTTTCCGTGTGTGGATGGTAGATTTTATGGTTTCTTTTATCTTCTTTCCGTGTGTGGATGGTAGATTTTATGGTTTTTTTTATCCTCTTTCCGTGTGTGGATGGTAGATTTTATGGTTTCTTTTATCTTCTTTCCGTGTGTGGATAGTATATTAGGTGTATGTTTGTGTGATAGTAGGGCGTGTGTTTGAATGCGTGCGCGTGCGTTTTTATGGATATTATATTGGAGGTGGGTGGGTGTTGCCTCTTCTCTCTGTAGATAGTATATTTAGGGTTTGTTTTTACCTTCCCCGTGTGTGGAAAGTAGATTTTTTGGTTTGCATTTTTCCCTTTCCTTGTGTGGATATTATATTTTGTGAACTCCATGCGACATAGCGTGTCCTCCTTCCCGTTTGTGGATGGTAGATTTTGTGGTTTGTTTGCTCTCCATTAAGTGTGTGAATATTAAATTTTGTGTTTGTTTTTCTCTCCTTGGCGTGTGTGGATATTATTTGGGACATTTGTATTTTTCTCCTTCCCGTGTGTATATATTATGTTAGGTGTGTGTTTGTGTGGATAGTAGAGTGTGTTTTTTATGCGTCCGCGTACGTTTTGTGGATAGTAGATGTTTTTTTTAAATAGTAAATATTGGGGTATTTTTTATTGTAGATATTGGCTTTTTCACCCTTCCCTTCTGTGTGGATATTATATTTGGAGTTTGTTTTTCTTCCCTCTGTGTGGTGCGTGTGTGTGTACGTTTGTGTGTATGTGTGGACGCGTATGTTTGTTGGTGTGTGTATGTATTATTGGTCTTTGTTTGCCACTGTAAAACTATCTTTATTTTTATCAAATTCATTTCATCTACATACATACCTATAGTATCGCGTATTCAGGTCAGCCACTTGCAACACTGTTGGCATTATTTCCCTAGCGCTCAGTACAGTGACCTCATTAAAGCTGGACATTTTGAAACTATAAATATAGATTTGTGGTTGTTGCAGACGACAGCGATGGACTGGAAGGAAGTGACACATGATCGAGACACAAGTGGAGGGAACTGGTCAGATGCTCATGAGCACAGTGCCTCAACGATCACACTAGGTCAGGAGACATATATATATATATATATATATATATATATATATATATATATATATATATATATATATATATATATATATATATATATATATATATGTGTGTGTGTGTGTGTGTGTGTGTCTGTGTGTGTGTGTGTGTGTGTGTGTGTGTGTGTTTTCACTCCTCCATAGGCCTGATCAGGTGGTCGAAGCAAACAACAAGTTTATCGCTATGATTTACTTCGATTTCCCCAGAAGTGTTTGCTTTTATTTCGTTTTGTATTTCCCCACAAGTATTCACCTTTTTAAATATTATTTTGTTGTTGTTTTATGAAGACAGTATTTACAAAGTCTTATTATCACCTATCATGTACACACGTTTGCACTAAGGTAAATCCACTAACTTAAAGTTCATATGTCTGATGAAAGCATTCTCTTTCTTTTCTCGATATCTGTTTCGATTCCACATCAACTCCCTCATTGCAGGCATAAGATCGAAGTCTTTTATGACAACATCACGAATATTATTTCTTTAAATATGAACGGATTGACGGATTTATTAAATCACAGAGAGGAAGACAGATAGGTGGATATATACATCAATATATATCGTAATGGTCACCAACGCATGTCCATCTAAATGCATGCACAGACATTATCAATGTACATATTTACAAGCGCACGCACGCACGCACGCACGCACGCACACACACACACACACACACACACACACACACACACACATACATACATACATACATACATACATACATACATACATACATACATACATACATACATACATACATACATACATACATAAATACATACAACAAAATGATTAATTATCATATAAATTTTATTAAAAGATTCTCACAATCTACATTTGAGACATGCATACAAAGTAAAAAGCAACACGTGTTACAATGTTATGTAGTATCGTATAGCTAGAAACAGAAAAGTGACTTCTTAATCTTTCAGCCCTAACATTATTGTAGTCTAACAAGTAAAAACTATTAACTAAAACCAAATTATATTCTAGTTACTGTCCATTCTGTTTTGTTCGTTTTACTAATTAACAAATGGCTTGATTTCAATATCATTTCATGTACTCTTTTTAATATTTCCGTATTTTATAATTTAAAAAATAACCAGTGAAATATCCCTATTTTAGACGTATACTACGATCTCGGATCTCATCATCTGTTTGGCTGGCTACGATCTCGGACCAATCAACTTTTTGGCTGGCTACGATCACGAACTATATCAACCGATTGACTGGCTCCGATCTCGGTTCTCATCAACTAATTATCTGAACAGTGTTATCTTTGCAAGGTTACAATAAAAATGAAGTCAGAAATAATGTAGAATGGGTTACTTTTATCCCTATACCTTTCAGTGGAACTGCATTCAAAACATATTTCGCTTCATTTTAGTTAATGTGATCAACACAAAATAAATTATTTTTAATTAATATGATTAACGTAAAATAAGGTATTTCTTTGAATTCATATCGGTATGCACACAAGAACCTAAAAAAAAATAGCACATAGTACATGTTTTGCTGTTTCCAAAGGCAAGTATGATACATCATATAATTAAATATGGACTTCAAGCTATAAGGATGAAAATAAATTCCATTACTGCGTGGAAAATTAAACATGTTTAAAATACCGTGAATGAAACAAGTTTATTTCTTGGTTGTAAAAGAAATGAAAAATGGCGCATACTATAGCACGAAATCAAATTCGTTCTCCATGTGAAATGTATACATGCGAACAGATAAATATTGCTGCAATAGTATCCATTTACATCGACTCTCAGATAAATTAGGTCATTATTGAGTTCTCGAAATAGTAGACATCGTTTTCATACAATTTTTGTCTTTGTTCGTTGTGTAAAAATAAATGTCTTCATCATTTAGAACTTTTTTTTAAATGTACATTTTTGCAAAACAATTGAACAATATTAGTATTTTCTCACATGTGTTCTTTTCTTGTTTCTTCTTGACTTAATTTTAAAGTTGCACGAAATTTAAATGTGTCTACTTTCTATCCTTTTCATCGTTGTCGTCTGTATCTTCAGACTCGTTATCACCATTCCCTTTGCCGTTTTTGCTTTTATCTTTTTTATCTTCTGCTTCATTGCTCGATTCTTCATCATCCTCTTCTTCCGACTGTGCAACTGCCTTGGTACCCTCTTTCTTTTGATCTGGCAAATATTTCCTTTCCATACCAGCTGATTTAGCAATTCCGTTGTATTCACTAACTTTGGATTTACCATAAAATGAGCTACCCATCTCATAAGGGACTCCTTGCTCAACATATTCTTTTACCCATTTCTGGCCATCCCAACGATGATATTGTTTGGCATGCCCTTGTGCCTTCCCAGGCCACGAGACCGGTGCAGTTTGTGGATAACTGTGTGCTACTGTGTGACCATGGATTTTTCCACCAGGATGCACTGAAACTCCAGACTGAACTCCGGCTGTACGAGTTCCAGTGCTTATTCTGTGATGAACTCCATGCGACATAGCGTGTCCTCCCATTTTTCCGGCCTCAGTTACAGCATGCCTTCCTGCTGACCCGGCAAATGCTGCTTGACCATTCTTTTGACCGTGTAAACCTCTCTGACCATGACCTCCAACAGATCCAGGGACACCGCTCGGTTGGCCACCAGATGACCCGGCTCCAGTTCTCTTTTGATCTTTTTGCCCTGTAGCCATTCCTGCCTGGTCTCCTGTTGAACCAGCAGCAGCTCCTCCCTTACGTGCAATCGGCTGATCTCCATTTGACACGACCCCAGTTCCTAATCGACGTCCCCCCGCCATACCTCCAGTTTGATGACCTGTCATTGAACCAGTTCCGGCTCCAGCTTTACTTCCTACCTGACTCCCTGCTTTCCCATTCGCCACTTCCTTTTGCCCTTGTGTTACTTTGGATACAGCAACAGATTGACCTCCATTAACCTGATCAACAACACTAACATGTGCTCTGGTAGAAGTGTCGGTAGGACCTGAAGGTTGCTGATCTACAGCTGTTAGACCTGTGGTACTCTGCTCAGCAGATGGAACAGTTGTAGTGACATTATCTTCTGGTAGCGGAGGTGATGTACCATCTGGGCTTGCAGTAAATGTTTGTTCTGCTGTTGGTGTCACATCCGGTTGACTGGTCAAAGTCTCAGAAGTACCTGGTCCACTGGTGCTAATTGTTTTCGCGAAATTCTTTTTCTCAGCAACAACTCTTCCCCAACTCATTGGATGCCTGAAAAATTCCAGTTGATCCACGACTCCATCAACTGCAAAACAAAAAAAAAAATCATGTAGAAACAGTTTTAAGAAAACATATTTCACAGAGCCTGCATATTTTAATTATCAATACTATATAGATGAAAACATTATATTTAATTATTTGTTCAACATATGGCTAATTTAGCTATTTGTCTGACCTTGTATATTACATAAATATATAGTGGAGAAATAACTGATAGTGAAACGATTTGCATGATCATGATGTCTAACAAAAACTCTTCCTGCTTTTGGACCCAATTAAAAACCAAGAAATATTGTTAGCCTACTGGTTATGAACCCAATTAAAGACCATGGAATTTTGTGTTAGCCTGGTGCTTTTGGACCCAATTTTGTGAAGGGGCAAATTTCTGGCGATCTATCAAGAATACATCAGTTGAGACCAGAGAAACATTAGCTAGATTTATGGATGCACGCACGTGTCATACCGCGTAATGCCTTGTACAGTGTTGTTTCTTTATAGTGGGACTGTTCTTAATAATTAGAACCTTTGTTTATTCAGCAGCCAGACTGACTGCTAGAGACATTGTAAAGTTCAATTTTCGTGAGAAAGCTGTCAAACGTGAGGAAACGCAGAAATTCTGTTACTTAAAATGACCAGGTCAGGCTGACCCGACTTAAGCGACTTGGGAAGAAAGAGCGGCAAAAGACAGTTTATTCTGATTGGTCACGTTAAATAAAGGGTGTATTTTCACACAAAATTTCATAGGATTTAATATCGCATTATCGAAATTAAAATTAATCTTGAGTTTTACTGCGAGAGAAAGAGGTTCACTACAGGCTCCGAATGCAGCTTGAGAGAAATTCCTTCGTAATAAAGTGTGGTCCAGGCAAGCTTCCAAAAACTGTCTGGGTGACGCAAACCACAAAGGTATAGTGTCACAATTCCATGTAATTTGTTGATGCTATTTATATAATGTTTGCTTTAGTCTATAGGTCTTGCATGATTTCAGTTAATACACTTGTATAATAATGTGCTTTTGAATTATAGCGATGTTGAGTTATGCATAGGAAGTCGTACATTAATTCTTAGTTAAGGTTGACGTATTGTTAATTTGTTATCGTGTTTGCATAAAACACAATGTTGAGTTACGAATAGGAAGTCTTACATTAATGCTTGGATACGTTTGACGTATTGTTTAATTTATCATCTTGTTTGCCTAATAGTTAGGTTCTAAGAATTTACCGGTAATGCCTTATATGTGAATTCACCGAATTTATATTTCACATATGATTCAGCGTCAGTGTGTATTGACTTGGAAGCTGGAATGTATTCAATTAATTTGCTGTGTAAATTAAGGCGAGGCCAGAATTCAAAGCCTCTAGTATGGTGCGTTAATGTGTAAGGTCAAGACGTAACGAATTAGCAATTCGACTAACTACCGTCATTTGAGGACAGGTGTAGTTGATTACTAGCCGTATTATCTGTTTACCATTGATAGAAATATCTGATTATCGAACCAGGGATAATGAAAGTTCTCAACTGTATCAATTATAACGAGAAATTTAGGGTGTTGCTTAATTTCTTTTAAAAGGGAGAAAATAACTTTTTGGATGTATTGATGTTACGTAAACTGAGACGTATACTGAGAAATAGAGACTTGAGGGAAGGGCAGTGAGACGCATAATCCAGTGGTGAAATCCGGCATCGTGCTGAAATTCTATGTGTTCAGAAGGTATCCTGAGACGGATGGTAGAAAGTGTCATAGAGCAAAATTCTGAACAACAACAGAGGAACGGAGACTGTTGACTATCAGGTTATGAAATCGTACAAGGCGTTAACTTTGATTGTGTCACTCGATCCTATGATGATCTAAAGCTATCAGTAATAGATCGGCAAATTTTTTAAAATCTATTTGGAGTTTTCTTGTAATTCGGTGAAAGTTATATTTCTAAAGCAGAGTGTATTCCTAATGAAAAGAATTTTTCACAGTTGTGTATGTACTTGATTAAATTGTTTGTTTATCTTTACTGGGGCTCGTATTTGTTTGTTCAATATATCTGCTCAGTTTACTATATCTATGCCCATACTCGAACCGGGGTAATTATATCGAGGGCAATCATCTCTTAGATAACGAGTACTAAAAAGGGGTGGGTTATAGTACTTAGTATTATTATATTTATACAACCCCGTGACAGGTGGGGCAATAATCTATAATAAATAATAAATAATCATCATCATCACCACCAGACCCACCTCATATCACAATTAATAGCCAAGGTATTTTGTTAGCCTAGTGCTTATAGACCCAATTAAAAACCAAGGAATTTTGTGTTAGCCTAGTGCTTATAGACCCAATTAAAAACCAAGGAATTTTGTGTTAGCCTGGTGCTTTATGGAACCAATTAAAAACCATGGAAGTTTGTGTTAGCCTGGTGAATATGGACCCAATTAAAAACGAGGAATTGTGTTAGCCTAGTGCTTGCATACAGTCTTATACCAATAAATAAACTGAAACTATTTTCTATATTGAAACCACAGTATTATATTTTTGTCCGCAACACCACGATGCCCCCCCCCCCCCACACACACACATGGTAAACCAAACGTCTTTAGTTGATCTGGATATCAAGATAATCATTTTGCCAGGGGATACAAAGTTTGTTGTATTGGTTTAAAATTTGTGTTTCGGGTGGAAATTCGGTTTTAAAATTATGAAGTACAAATCCTTCAAGATAAATCGTTCTGGAAAAATATATTTTCTTGTAAGATTCGGTCTAAAGGACACTAATGCTTAACGAAGCATCCAACACACATAATTTTCTTTCCTGCAGCAAAACGTTTTGAGTGCGGTACTTTGTAAACTGAGTCCCAAGCTGATCTTAGGGATTTGATATAGACTATTCGCTCACTCCCCTGGGGGATAGATATGTATACTGAGTCGGATCGAAGACGATGTTGTTCCTGGTGTGCGTTTTAGAGGTATCCATTAAATTTACTCTAACAACTAAAATTTTATGTTGATCGCAACGAAAATAGTTCTGGTCTAAGTAATTTGGGGCTAAAGTTAATAAATGGATCAGTTATTTTGAATTTGTCATCAAAGTTATTTAAATTCTTTTGTTTATTTTTTTTTAAATTTTAATTTAATTTTGCTTTTTTTGTACCATGATAATGTTTCTCAAGCTTCTTTCTTCAATAAAAGTGATATTTTTTCACCGATATAGTTAGTTTTGGTTTACATGTCTGCCATTTTGCCGCGTTTATAACCAAGTGTTAAGCTTGGCTTTATTTCGTTGAAGAAATATCGTTTTGTTATATCTTAAGTCACCAAAATACAAGAACAATCACTAGCTGTGAAACAGGTTGATGACCATACGCATCCAGGATCGAAAGTACTTAGGAAACACCAAAGGCACCTGTATTAATCAATAAATTCAGAAATATATGACATTAGCAGTCTATACAACATTTATCCAGAATGAGCGCTGAAATGAAGAGCGTGACCTTAATAATAGTTTAAAAGCCAAACACAAAATGGAAAGATTTGCTTTCATTTAATGAAAAATCGGCAAAATAAACTGCAAATACTTACAATTCTTGTCTGATATTTGGAAAGCTGCATTGAGATGTGACGGATTGAAGTTGTTTTGACCCAGAAATAATTCTCTGTAGTCCAGGAAACCATCGCCATTTTTATCTAGATATTTGAAATCATTTAGTGTCACAAAGGGCGAAGTTCTCGTGTGTGGTGTGTAAGGCGACACCTCCGGCCTGAGAATAAACCATTTAAAAGACAATTTTATGATTCAGAAAAATTGATACATTCAATTTAGCGTAGAATTGTGTGTTTTAGGAAATCAAACTTAATATGCATTGACCGTGAAGCTCGTACGCCTGCAAATACGTGTGCGTACCGTCACTAAATACTGTAAATTCAATTATTATCATGAAGCGCCAACTTTCGAAATTTCTTCGGTTGCTACAAACCACGAATACAAGAATGCAATCAACTAAAACGCATGTTCTTACAATAAACCAACTCATAGGATCAATGCAAAGAAACAATTTAACTTTTGTTTGTCTGTTACAGTTGATTCATAACATTGTAAATTAGTCATGCTTTACCACACATAGCAACATAAAACATGTATTCTGTTGTTGCTTTTTTCATAATGCTGTCAAAAGCAAAGAGATACAATCAAGCAGTCAAGAAGAAATTTATATGAAATTCTAGACAAGAGAGTTTTAAGTAAAACTAATGATAATTCATTGACATTAATGATAATTCATTGGCATTAATGATAATTCATTGGCATTAATGATAATTCATTGGCAATGCAAGATGGTAGCACACGTGACGTAAGCTACATGTTAAGAACACGAAAATGAAGAATTAGGAACAAACCACGATGCAACTTAATCATGTATGTTAAAATTTTAACACAAAGCGTAAAAATGCATTGGCTCACTCGTGACTTTCGCATTCTGAGTTTAACGTTCAAACTTGCCAATTTTCTATCACAAAGTTGCCTGTTCACGGATCATATATATGTAAATAGCAGCAAACCTGAAAACGAGAGATCTCAGACTACAGACAGACAAAACCACGACTGTTCCCAATTTGTTGAAATTACGCTCGGAATTTACGACAGAGTTTAAAGTTGGCCCTTTACATGTTTGGAGATTTGTTTGGCAAGATTGTGTAGTATACGATCTGTCTTTTGTGTGAACAGTGGCAATTGAGTGCAATATAATATTTATTTAAAACAAACTCTTATAACAATGTACTGGGAATAGAAAAAGCTCTATTTCTTCATACAACTTTAGATAACCTCTGTAGATTAGCCAATCAACTCGCTAAATTCAACTAACTGAATTCAGATTCCTGCTGCAGCAGCAGGTAAGCATGTGGACTAGGCAAATAGCTGACTCTGCATATCTTTTTTTAAAAAATAGTAGGCTCAAGAATATTAACTTGTTGAAATTTATTATATTTTATGAAACTTATTTCTGGTGGGATTTATATATTTTTTTTAATTAAAGAAAAATGTCTCGCAGAGTGCATGCACAGGCTATTGATTTCTTCATGAATATTTTCCTTTTCTTGATCAGCGGTACAACAAGTAGTAAGAACCGTTTTACTAATACGAAAACATTACGAAAAGATGATTATGTTTGACGTCATTAATTGCCAATTTAGACGGCAAAGCCTGGCAGCCCATAATACTCCTACTATTAATTAAAGTCAGGTCCACCAATTTCAATCTTTGTAAGTTTTTAAGTTGTTAAAAATACATTAAAGAACAAGACTTGCATCCTCTTCAATCCGCACCATTTTAACTGAAACTATACGAAGTTTATTTACAGTCTGACAAGTTTAATCCAACTGAGTATGCAGCGATAATAGAATACAAATATTATCAAACAATCTCTCCGTGTATACCAGACCTAGGATATATTGTTCTATCATCATGGGCGCCCGCCCGCACATAGGGGCAACGATTTCACTTTAAAATGTTTCGACTCACATCAGTAAAATTTCATAGCTGACCACCGCATGTTTTCCCAGCCCCACCCCATAAAAATAATTTTGCCGGCGCACCTGCTCATAAGCCTAATTCGTTTACAATAAGTCTCTACTTTTTAAAAATTTAATGATTTTTTTCAGACTAGCCTGTTGTTGTTTGTTTTTTTTTTTGTTGGTTGCATCAACTGTTTGATTTCATTAATTTAGTAGACTCAGTTATCATTAAAATTGTACTATGCTATTTTTGAAGTCACACCATATGTGAAATTAATACTTTATCAAATATTTTAAAACGAGTTGAGTAGTCAGCTCAGAACATGGACATGCATGGTCGAATGTGTTTAAGAGGTGTAAACTAGACGTTGACGCAAAGAAAAGTTCTGTACCAGAAACACAAGTAAATATTTAAAGATGGCTCAATTTTAAAACAATGCTGTACTTACATGACATTGCTAGAGATGACTTACCTTTGTTTAGCAGTATCAGCTTCTGTCACAAGGCTTGTTGCTTCTGGTTCCTCATTTGCTGGCGTCACCTTTGTCGGTGGTTGAGATTTGACGATAGCAGTTGGAAGCTTAACGGTAACAGCATTTTCACCTTCTTCGCCAACTTCACCGCCTTCAGCCAATCCCTGCTCTTCGCCGATTTCACCCAATTCCCCTGCCTCACCTACTTCACCCTGTTCCCCTGTCTCTCCAATTTCACCCTGTTCCCCTGCTTCGCCAGCTTCACCTTGCTGCCCTGCTTCACCTGCTTCTCCTTCTCCTCCTGCATCTCCTGCCTCGGAACCTTCATTTTCACCACCTCCTGCTTCTCCATTACCCCTGGGCGCTGCCTTTGCAGCCAGAATGAAATACAGAAGCAAGGCGACAAGTTTAATTCCCACCTTCATGTCTGAAAATTTAGTCAAATAGTTATTTTCAAGAATAAAACAGAACCTCTTACGGTTTCTGTTTCTTTGCAAATAACAGGGTTTAGGTACCAATGTCTTTGGCAATAACAGCGTCCAAGTACGGGTCCTTTATATTCGTAACGTCTCTCTACGTGTGACAAATATTGATGGAGCTGAGTAACGTTTTCCGAGTCATAAAGCTTACTCATCCAAACTTGAACTTGTAAGACATATTATCAGTAGGCTACGTGATGATGTATGCAAGTTTGTGAAACACGTGTTCTCATAACAAGAGATCAAGTGATAAATACTAGACGAATCAGGCGCAGTTTCCATACATAGTACATAGTATCCATTTTCTGATAGGAGTGAACCAATAACAGACGTGATAGCATCAGTTGCCTGGAGATTTATGTGGATTTCCAGGTGTGCGCTGAAACTCAATGCATATATATATATATATATATATATATATATATATATATATATATATATATATATATATATATATATATATATATATATATATATATATATATATATATATATATATCATGACTCGATGACAAATTTGATTCAAACAAAACCTGATCAAAATGTCCCTCCATAGTGTTGAGAGAAAGGGAAATAAATACAACAATAACAATAATAATTTTTACACACAAACTTATATGCTGATGATTAAGATTGGACTTATCTAATATACATAAAATTTATAATGTTCTTTAGAACATCCTACTTTAAACAATTGCAAACAATATGTTATGGCATATAAAACAAATGCAATAGATATAATAAAATGCAGAACATGCACGCACAAATAACATATATACAACGCATTATCTAAATAAATCTAAAATTCAATATTCCAAATTTTAAATAAACTTTTAAGACTAGGAAAATAACCACATGATTCTGAACTAGATAGTGCCTCATGTATAATGACAGGGAAATTATCAACAAAACATTCATTCACACCCAGACAAAATGACTGGCAAAATCACTACTAACAGCTTTTAAAAAAACAGGGAAATAAGGAAAGGAAACCAACCCTGGGACAAAGTTTGTCCTAAGGGACGGAAATACAATCCTTGTTTGAGGCATAGAGAAAAGGAAACCAGAATATTTGCCAGCTCAGCAATTTTTCTCAAATACTCACTTGTCAGCAGAGATAGAAAGTAGGAAGTACATTCTATATGTCCTTTATGGGATAATACAACTTTATTAATATGATAAACAAAACAAAGAATAACCCTTGCAAAAATAATATAAAATAAAAAAATATAAAGATAAATTAAAAAAATTAAATTAAAAAAAAATACTATTACACAAAACTATATCACGGGGTGGACAGGGAAACCTTACACCTAAACTACAAATTTAGTACACAAACAAGGGTGTCACCCTAAGGACCAAACCAGCTATATATGCTGGAAATGGGACGAAGGGTGTCAACACTCGCAGATTTGAAACATTTTAACAAGTGATTTAATTTTAATCTAAACCCAGAAATGCTTTCTTTTACAGAACATTTGCAGCAGCTTAATGTCTTTTGCTTTTAAAAACAATCATAACAAAATTACCGTGATGAAAAGAAGAAGAAAAGATGATGATGATGATAATAATGATAATGATTATTATTATTATTATTTGAATTATTATTATTATTATTAGTAGTAGTAGTAGTAGTAGTAGTAGTAGTAGTAGTAACATTATTAATATTCTTACTGATGATTTTGATTCTAATGATAAACGAAGATGAGAAATAACAACTGATAGTTATTATTATTATTATTATTATTATTATTATTATTATTATTATTATTATTATTATTAGTCGAAGTAGTAGTAGTAGTAATAGTAGTAGTAGTAGTAATATCGGTATTATTATTGTCGTTATTATTATTAGTAGTAGTATTAGTATTATTGTTATTATTATTAATGCGTTTTTATTATTATTGTCATTATTATTATTATTATTATCATTGTCGTTATTTTTATTATTATATTATTGTCGTCATTATTATTATTATTATTATTATTATTATTATTATTATTATCATTATTGTCGTCATTATTATTATTTTTATTATTATTATTAGTATTAATATTGTCGTCATTATTATTATTATTATTATTATTATTGTCGTCATTATTATTATTTTTATTATTATCATTGTCGTCATTATTATTATTTTTATTATTATTATTATTATTATTATTATTATTATTATTATTATTATTGTCATTATTATTATTATTATTATTATTATTATTATTACAAGGTTTGGCTCAATTAATCAATTAAACCGTAGTTGGATTTAAGGCATAATGAAAGTTCCATAGATAGTTTTCTTTTTTTACTACGACAACTCCCTGGATTACGCTCCTGAAGGTTTGCGATGTAGACTAGATTTGATGGTCATTCCTATACGTCCTGAAAAAGGATTAATGGAATCAACACAATACATACATACATACATACATACATACATACATACATACATACATACATACATACATACATACATACATACATACATACATACATACATACATACATACATACATACATACATACATACATACATACATACATACATACATACATACATACATACATACATACATACATACATACATACATACATAATATACAAACATAATTCTTTTCAACGGCAAGTTTTGGATAGACAGTTAGGTGATCTTAAGAGAAAGAGATGGTTGTATGCTCATGTATACAAAAATCCATACGAACACTACGTATATCAAACCATACAAATTCTATATTGATTAATAATACAAAGTAGCATAGGTAGGAACAGTTTTAAATACTAATGTCCCTTACTGTATGGCTAAAACATAAAGTAAACCATGGACAATCAGAGAGAGAGAGAGAGAGAGAGAGAGAGAGAGAGAGAGAGAGAGAGAGAGAGAGAGAGAGAGAGAGAGAGAGAGAGAGAGAGAGAGAGAGAGAGAGAGTATAGTAATTAGCAGGATATTATCAATAGTTTTTTCTTTTTAAATTTGTAATATCATCACTCATGATTTCTTCAAATGGATCAGTACAGTGGCTTTATTTTGGAACAAATTCCACAGTTTGAAACAGATGTATTGGGAAACTAAGTTGTATCAAGAAATGTGACTCACTTCTCAGTGCTTATATGACAAGGGAAATTTTATCTCTCTTACTATGATAGGCGATTTAGGAAAAATCGCATGCGAGTGAAAAGCAAATAGAGAAATATACAGATTTAGGGAAAATCGCATGCGAGTGAAAACAAAGAGAGAAATATACAGATTTAGGAAAAATTGCATGCGAGTGAAAACAAAGAGAGAAATATACAGATGAGCAGTATTGAGTTCTAATGCGTTCTCAGAGATAATAATGGAAACCTTTCATTCACTGTAAATAAATTTTGCGAAAGCCGTGACATTTTATCGAATTTTATCGACATGAAAATACAGAAAGGAAGTAGTGAAGAATGTTATGAGCCTAAACTCTTAAAATAAGTAACAGAAGAAAAAGTAAAAACTAAAAGGTTGGTAAAATTTAACAAATAATTTATTTCTTTCAATACAAAGTAAAACATAAGGTAAAAAAGAACTTAGGATAATTATGTCCAAAAGCAATCCAAAAATTAAAGACACAATTCCTAGTAATAAAAAGTGGTGAATAAAACTCAGTTCAAGTCCGAAGAGATCCAAATTGAAAGCGATGACATGTTTGTTTCGTTCTGCGAAGTTTTTGATATGTCAATATTGTCTTGCTGAATCACAAAAATATTATTCCAGGATTGAATTCAGTATGAATTCCAAATGAATGTTTTTCAGAGAAAATAGTCACTTGAGTCTATGCTCCCAAAATAAGTAACATAATGAAGACAACATGCTTTGTAAAATGCAACAAAGTGAAAAATCTGAACATAAAAACTTATAGTAATGCGGATTATATCCAAATAAAATCCAAGAATTTAGGACTCAAGTGGGGGTGGGTTGATTGGAGGATTGTACCTTCTTTCAAGGTGTCCGCTTTATTCGATTCTCGTTAGTCACCCTCGGTGTTATTTCCCGGATCGAGTAAATATAAATATAAGTGTGACATTTATAGGAGGAATAAATAAAGATCTGAGCAGTATATATATATATATATATATATATATATATATATATATATATATATATATATATAACAAAATAACGTGAGCCGACGTACATGATAACAACAATTTAATCAATTACATAAACAACTGTGATAATACGTTACATTATGGGGATACACGTCTTTTTGAAACAAATCATTCACCGAATTTCAAACACAAATGTATTTATATAAATAGCCGATCTGTTTTAAATGATAGAATTATATCATCATATAATCAAATGAAAAATCGAAGTCATTGAATTGCATAACTTCATAACCTACTTTTTTTCGGTTCACGCCAACTTAGCTATGGCTGTTTTTCTCGGTCCTTTCGCTTTCTCCTTTTCCAACCTCTACTGTCTCGCTTAGCAGGAGAGAGGGCGAACAGATACTTGGCTCAATCGTCATTTGCCTAAAACATAACCTTCCTACGGAAAGGGACCCTGGTGATGACTCTTCTGGTGCTACTACAGGAAGCGGTTTAGGAAATAATTCTATCACTTGCCCTGACAGTGTCATCGCTGACGTGGATAAACTAGACATTTTCATAGGAGGAAAACGCGCTGGAAATACTTCGCGTGAAATTATCAACGAAATATCTGATATTTGTCGACGATTATTTACCGGTGGTATCATAGACATCAACACCTATCGTGAATTTATCGATTAAATTACAGATGACTAAATCCCTTGACACATAATTTAGATCATGGTGAATGATTAAATAAAATGATCGTACACAGAACTTATCGTAGACCAAGATTGATCAGAGTAGTAAATTCACGATTACCAGTTTATGAAATAACCTACAGAGATGGACTTGGTGATGTTGTTCGGAGTTTATTTACCACGATAGCCCCAAAACCAATGCCAATTGCAAAACAATTATCTATCAATGCTATCGATGTTATTCGCAACAAATCTCCTAGCGCAATCGGTGATCTTGCCGGTAAAGCGTTTTCGGCGATCAAGGACAGAATTTTACGGTTGTTACGACGAAAAAAAAAACAACTGAAATTACCATCTAATGAAGTTATGCCTGCAAATTAAAGTAAAATATTAAATCAGGCCGCAACCCAAAGATTAATGGATTTAGGTGATGCATCGTTAAAAGAAAAAGAAGATAACATAATCGCTAGTCTGAAAGTAGGAAGTGGTCTTCGTAGACAATTACAATTTAGATCATAGTCATTGTAATAAAATGTTTAAGCGTGAAATTGATACAGCCATGGATATGGGTGAACCAGTTCGTTAAAATGAATCCCTGCGCGATTATCAATATTATTATTACGATGCAGTTGAACCAAATTAACGTGGGAGAATAGAATTAGGAGTTCAAGATACAAGTCGGTATTTCTTACCCGATGAGGAATTTATCGAAGTCGTAGGTCGACTTATAAAAGCAGATAATACAGAATATGGAATCGGTGACAGAGTTGGTTTGTTAATAATGGCATCATGGCGTTATTCAGCAGTGCTACTTATATGATTGATGGAAAACATATCGAATCATGTCTGGAAAATGTTGATATTGCTACGACGATACTTGGTCTAGCAAGATACTCCGATGACTATTCAAGATCAGCCGGTCCATCAATGATGTTTACAAAGGATACAAATGATCATCC
Organism: Unio pictorum; assembly: GCA_030141615.1. Lineage (NCBI taxonomy): Eukaryota > Metazoa > Mollusca > Bivalvia > Unionida > Unionidae > Unio > Unio pictorum. The sequence goes on from JARLTB010000279.1 coordinate 496,991, forward strand.
AGAAAACAGAAATGTAACGATGAATGCAGCTGGAACTGAAGTTGCGTTAATGAATAAAAATTTCAATCTCGGATTCACAGCACTAGTATCAATGTTAAACGCTAACGAGATGTTTTATGTGCGATTCCATTATCTCATATCTTTGGATTTTGCAGAGATGTTAGGAAGGATATGTTCGGTGCTAAACACACTGTGGTACTTAACAGAAAAGAATCCGACAATGATGCAATCTGGCGAGCCGGAGGTGATGCTGGTAAAGTAGTAATAACAAAATTATCATTGTGGATACCAGTAATGGTTCCATCTGTCGAAGAAGAAAATAAATTGCTTTCTTTCATGAATCAAGGTGGATAATCACTGATATCATGGAAAACCATGACTACAGATAGTAATCAAGGTAATGCTGATGGTTTATTAACATGGGATATAGCAGCACAACAAGGGGTTTCAGCACCACGAGATATTTTTATCGCATTTCAAGCAAATGTACGAGTAAATAACCAGGAAACAAATCCGATGGTATTTGACAAACTTAATCTTACCGAGGTTAGTTTGAGAATAAATGGACATCAAGAACCTGCCGAGGAAGTTACTTTGAATTTTGAAATTAATAAAGTTGCATGTGCATATATTCGTTTAATATCATTTATGGGGCGTGATCTAAATGTAGATACCGGTTTGAAAATATCACAAAAAGATTTCACAACATTATATCCGATTTATTACTTTTCACTGGAACATTTAGATTTATTCAGACAATCTGTTGTTGATATATATTTTCGAGCTCAAGTAGGTTTTTTTACTCCTGGTGCTGTAGGTCCACCTGTTGTTCCTGCTGGTTTCAGAGCGATTGCTGTTATACTTAGCGACAGAGCAGTATTACTCGAAGGTGTTGGTGGACGAATGCGAGTCGTTGATGCATCCATAGAGGACATGTAATTAAATCAACCAAGTAAATATAAAAATGTCGAATAATCATGTATACGCAACTCTGACTCAAGGTAAGATAAACAAAATTAAATCAAAAAATGCAAATCAATGTGGGGCAAAAAAACGTTAAAGAAAAAACAAATGAGTGGTGGTCCAAACAAATTATCTTTAACCGGTAAACAGCTTAAACGTTTCAAAAAAGCTCTGGTATCAAAAACTGGAGTTCAACTTGAATTTTCTCTAAGTGCCATCAAAGATATGATTAAATCAGGAGGTATATTTCCACTTCTTGCAGCAATACCAGCATTAATTGCTGCGGCCGCACCTGCAGTTGCAAAAGCAGCTGCGTTAGGTGCTGATGGAACCGCCGCTGAAATGGCATTAAAGAAAGCAACAGGAAAAGGGTATTAAAGACTTACAGGAACATAATAACACCGCTGTTCAATTTTGATCTGATAAATGCTGCTAACAAATTAAACATAAAACATTTTAGAGGAGTTTTTATGCGCGATCAATTACCGGAACAACCACATCACGTTGAAACCGGTATCATCAATCTTCGATTCGAATTCCGGTCCAGGAATTCACAGGGTTGCACACGCAATTGATCCACGTGGATTGTTTATTTTGATTCGTACGGATTATCACCACCAGTTGAATTTTTAAGTTATATTAATCAATTACCTGCCAAGATTTGTTATTCAACGTTACCGACACAGATAATGACAGATCCACCGATATGTAGTCGTGCATCCATCGCTGTACTTGATGCGATATCAAAATCAACTAAACCACCTCATAAAGTTGTACATGAATACACAAGTACTCGTTGGACAGGTATTTAAAAATTGTGTATATATATATATATATATATATATATATATATATATATATATATAATGATTGATATTTACGGAAGATCTTTTATCAGAAAAACCGACAGAGGAACCGATAAAGATTTCGACGCATCAAAATATGCAACTAAGGAAGACCTTGCTGATATTATGAACCTAGCTGTGGTTGACCGAGATGAAGTTGTTATTTTTCAGGACAAACACGGTGTGTTGAAAACAAGTTATATTAAGTGGAATGATATAGTTCGTAGGGTAGGTATATCGATAGAATATATCAGGAGTGAGATTATAAAAAATGTTCAAAAACGATTATCAACGTCAGGTGGTGTATTAACAGGAGAACTGTCCATGAACGGAAATAAAATAACTGTCTTGAGAGATCCAACATCAGATGAAGATGCGGCAACAAAAAGATACGTTGACACTGTTGATGGTAAATTAACTACGTTTAAAACCGAACATGATGCCGTTAGTAGTAAATTATCCACGTTAAAAACCGAATACGAAACTCACATAAGCAATCACAATACCATAGACGGAAAATTATCTACGTTCAGAGCCGAGTATGACGTTCACGTAGGTGCGTTTACAAGTCTCCGTAGAAACTTCAGAAAAATCGATGAAATTGCAGATGAATTCTTCGGAAAACCATTCATTGTTGATACGAAACTTTCTGATATTAAAACATCAATCGATACGATTAAGAAAACACAGGGAGATAATGTGAGTGATGTTCATAATATTATTAATAAAATTGATCCCCTTGAAAAATATCAGGGTAAAATTCTCCACAGGTGGATTAACAACGTCGTATACACAATATCATCAGGATCAACAACATGGTCACAACAAAATAATACTATCAAACATACCGCGGAAGTTACTGGTGTGTAAAGATTGTCTGTGTTTAGCAGTGCAAAATTCGAGATATTATCCACGTATCAACCGACAAGTTTTCTGGAACCGTTACTGTTATATTAAACCGTGGAGACGAAGTAACATTTATCCTGGTTGCATCCGACAAAAAATTAACGGCAGCAACGATCTGGTGGTGTCTGGAATTTGTCGCTGAAACACATCAATTGATTGCAGCGTAAATAATATGGACTACAGATACTATTCAGCGCGTGAGTGGCAAGATAAATTAAAATCTATCATTGATAATTACACGATAAAAGTAAAAAAAAAAATATCACAGACGTGTAATTGTCATTGACATAATTGTATAGTCTCCGCGGTTGTTGCTGGAGCCGGTCTTTTATTATCCGCCGTAACAATGACATCACCTGCGGTCATAACGATCTGTGTTTCAGCATCAACTGCGATCGCTGCAGTTTTTAATTTAATAAAAATATCGACGTGCACGAATGAAAAATTATCCGATTATGCGGTGAAGTTATACGCGGCAACGGCGACATATTCTAAACTATCTCTATTAATATCTGAAAACCTCAACGATGGTTCAATATCGGATTCTGAGTTCGCATTAATGACTAAAATATTCTCCGAAGCAATGACTGTGATAGAATCTACACCCATTAAAGTTACAGTTAAATAGAAAAATGTCAACGAAAAAACTATTGCAACAGATTGCCACGAACACAACACCGGTGAAAACAAGTATGTTATCAGTAAGCACAACTAATCCTGAATTTAGTATTAACTTTTCAACTGCAATTTCAGCAAGGGAGATTGCACTTGCACAACTGCGAGTATATCATAGTTGGCCAAATATCAGATCTGAACCATTTGGTGGATTGCCTCCAAATAATTCGCTTGTACATGCAAACAAAACAAAACCAGATGGAACCCCAGATTTCTTTGTTGTTTCTATCCCCACAGGTAGTTATCAGATTGAATAAATCAACGATGAATTCCAGCACAGAATAAAATCAGCAACAACAAAAGAATCAAAAGTAACTGTTCATGAACCAACATTATTATCTGTGATTGAAGTAAAATCTCCCGATTACGGCGTAGATATTTATCGATCATCGATAAAAACTGTTTTATGATGGGCTGAAACTCCATCACATCCTGATGATGTTCAAAGATTTAACAATAATCCAGATGCTGAAGGCAGGTATATTTCACCAGAGATTGTAAATATAACCTCAACGATTGCAATCTTATATGTGATGCAATCGTTGGTAGTTATCAAACAGATCTTGTGATATCAAATCAAGCTCAACAATAATACGTTCTTTACACATTTACTACAATGGTTCCTCCTGGATCCTTGATCGTGCAAGAACCAATCAATCTGTTTTATCTACGCACGCATAATCCATACTTGTCAAAAATTAATTTTAAACTCACCGACCAGAGTGGACACTTGATTGATTTACGTGGCGAGATTTTACTAATCAAATCTCCATGTGAAGTCGTAAATGATTTTTTGATCTTGATTCACGAATTAATCGGATAAATATTACATATGTACCAGCACGTAAAGGTTTTTATACACGACAAGAAAGCACTTGAAAATGCAATCAAATTAATATTTACACAGTCTTCATTCAACATCGTTGATATAGTCATTGATGGGTTCGGTGACAAAGATTTTTTACTGATGCAAGAAGTTAGATAGATTGCGGCGAGAACATAGTTCTATGATCACGTGTGACCGAAATTAGATTATAAACTGCGCCCATTCCTACATTAAACTTGATCAACTTAAAAAAAAATATTATATAGTTCTGAATAAAAATCTGATTTCAGTAAAACAGAATATTTCTTTACAGATTTGATGAAATTTCATATTTTTTTAATCCATTTTAGTCAATTTTATCGTGTATTATATATTTACAAACAGAACTTGAGTTTTTTCCGAGAAATTCAGGTTTGAATACATGTATGTTAATGAATCTAAAAATAACGTTTTGCATTATACGCTAGCGTAAATATCTTTTCTGCTTCGACTCTGTTTGTAAGCGGGGAACAATAAAATATCTTCTACTAATTTGAAACTATTATCCAATTATGTTACTTTATTGATATTAATTAGGACATAGATGGTTAATTTGTTAATTACAGCGACAAAATAAATCACGATCTACGGAGAAATATGTAATATGGAGTTATCTCCCATTTTTAGTTCATTAACAATTCAGTAGTATACGAGTGGAGAGAGATAGCACATTTTTATACTGAACATCATAGTATTATATTTTACTGAAAATATCCCTCCAAAAATATATTAAATAAATAGTAAAGTAATAAAATCCAGGTAAACTACTTGCTAAAAGATATCTTTGGCAGTCATCTCTCTTAACAATACTGAAAAGATATTTTTTTCTTATATTTTTTAGAGAAGGAAGATTTTGTAATATTTTATGCGACGTGCTGAACCGAACGTGGGTTAATATCAAAATAATTACCAGCTGCATTCATTTATTGAAATATGTTTTGTTCGTCAGTCACTATATTTACAGATTTTATCATCCGTTTTCCTATTGTTTTACATCTACCAGTATTACCGTATATAGAATTCTGACTCTGCGTCATAGCTCTCAGATTAGATAAAGTGTTGTGGAGTTCAACTCCATCAATATAGTCTAGTACAAGACCGTCTTCGATCACCTCACAGAAGCACTCGAACACGAATCTGTGACAGTAATATGTTCTTATGTTATTTATTGCATTGAGACTGAACATGAGATAACCAGTATTAATAACAAAACCAACTGGTTTCTTTAGTCGACAATTCCTGATAACACCATCACGATTTGCTTCGTAGTTTGTTATGATAGGGTGTATCATGAATTCCTTTTGCTTCATTATATATAAATATCCTTTGTTTAAGTTATTATTTGCCTTGATCCTTACTTTGAAATCTAATCAGATAATCTTCCGGGGTTTTTATAATCCTGTCGCTATCATTATTTCTTTTATCATAATACCGTTTCAGCTATCTATATCTTTTACCACCACATTGCACGCACAAGCGTGTTTCTTCTCGTACTCCAACACCACATCGTAAACATGGTTTTGGTGCTAGACTTCGATCTCGGACACGCTGCGAGTGGATTCCGCAGAATTCGTTTACGCAAGATCTGTTACAAGGAGTAACAGAACCGATCATCAACCACTTGCAGAGATTCCTTGTTTTAATCATTATATATATGTAATATTTTGAATTTAAATACTTGTTTTAATTATAATAATGGGAGAATTCGAGATTATCCAAGATCGAGCTTTCTAAAATTAAAAAATTTAATCTTGACAGAATATTCCCTGTGCCGAAGCGAGATCTGGTTGATCCGACAGATACAATCTTGATGAATAAAATACATTACGCCAAAAAAGAATTTCAGAAAAATGAAGCATATCATGTGTGGTTGACGTTTAAGATTAGAAGTGACACGATCAAATTTATCGTGCTATCAGATACAGACAATTGGATTATTCGAGATAAACGTGATCCTGTCCTTTATAAGGAAAAAACTGCCATACTGAGTAAAGGTTCTAAACCAGGGATGTTGACCAGTATTGATAAACTATATTACAAAAGATCTTATCCTGTAACAGCGGTTATTTATGGGACATATCCGCTTGAGAAACCCAACATTGATAATCTAAAGCCGATGAAATTCTCGAAGATAAATTGTGTGGCCGAACGCATAACAGAACATTTCACCGTCTCGACTCGTGGGAAGGGTTTAACGGATAACCGACGTAATATAATAAATTCGTGGACAGAAATAGTCAAAGATACCGGAGCATCTATCAAAGATGTTGCTGAACTAGGAAAGAAATTAAAATTTCCTATAACAGTAGAAACGATAACAGGAGAGATCTTATACGAATCGAAATATAAATCAAAGGGAGCTTCAATCAGAATTGTTGATCATAATGCGCATGCGTTGACTAATGCAGTAACAGTATTTCCACGCATGAGGACGGTAAAATTCTATAATGGTGATATGTTTGACTTCATTAACAAATAAGTAAAAACGATCCTGTATCCGTGCGGTTGTTTAGTTCTGAAAATGAATCCGATGAGTTTGTAAGACCAAATGGTGATATTTATCGAACAGAATCCCTCCACGAGAAAATGAGAAAATATACCCTGACGAAACATTACTTGGTGAATGTTTTACTGTTCCATCAGTTTCAGCTCATTTTGCTAGAGAGAGAAATTCCTGGAAACCAACTCAGTTTGATTTTCTTGATGATATATGATATTAAGTTGTGTTGAATATGGTCCGTGAATACTCGCGTAAAGATGTTATCTCGGTTGATATGGTTGCATGTTATCCTGAAAGTTTTCTAGGATACGGAGAGTGTTCTGGGTATTTTAAAAGATTCGGTCACCAGATACACGAGATGATTTATGATCAATAAATGGACCATTACCTGATTTTAATATTATCAAATTTGCTTGTATAGAATCATTCGAGTTTACAGAAAATCTTCATCCGATTTGTTATGTTTGGTTCGGTAGACATTTTTCAGAAAAGAAGTGGGCTCCGATAGTACTGTTACGATATATGCTCGAGTGTTTAATGTTGACGTTGATTGTCAGTGAAGCGATTATATCATGCCGAATGCAGACCGAAGTTTGGTTACCACAACAACAAAAAAATATTGATGAAGAAAATCCTGATAAAACAGACTTTGAAAATAAAATTGCAAAAGATCTTGACAGGAAAATTATAGGTAAATGTACCCAAGAAGGATCATACGATCATAAACGACAATATACAATATTGATCATAGACGATGCCGAATTAAATTTTATAATCGCTGATACAAATAAATGAAATACATATAGAAGTCGGGATACAGCTGTCTTATCAAATGGAACTGAGTTAGGTACAATTATGAGTTATATTGATGGTGAATCACCGCAGTATACTCATTTAAGATCTTCGATGCTCGCGTACGTTTCGATTAATTGCTGTCAGAGTAGCTACCGATTCGTTTTATATCAGTAAAAAATATTCAAGATTGCTAGACCAACTAAATATCATCAATCATGCACCATGGGGGTTCGTGGAGAATAAAAAAGAAAATATACTCAGTTATTCTGAATCAGTAAATGTTCCAATCAAAGATATTTACCGTAGAAATAATCAAATATTAAAACCATCGTCTGCACCATCGATATATGATCCCGTAGCTAGACACTAAACGATTTATCTCAATGGACCTGGAGGATCAGGAAAGACGACACGTGCGATTGAACTATTTCAGAATTTTGATATGATCGTTTTAACCCCCTACACACAGACTTGTGCGAGAAATGACCCAACGAGGAACGCAGTCATGTACTTATCATAAGTTCTTTCGATGGAAGGGAGACACGTGGACTCTTGATCGAATGGGAGATAAATATATTCCGAAGATCATCATTTGGGATGAAATATGTACTGTATCATTAGATAATCTAAAAATATGTCTTGATTCGTTGTTGACGAGAAACACTGCTGTAATAATGTGTGGCGATCATGGTCAACCACCACCCTTTGTTGGACCGTCTCCACAGGAATGGCTAAAGAGATCCGTTGAATATTACGAAGAAATAACTGACGATCATAGAGCACTTGATTTAACTTTGAGGGAATTAAAAAAATTAATAAGATTACATCCGAATAAAATTCAATATGAAGTAATGCGTAATATAATTTTAGAAACCTCTTTGAACGACTTTTGGGTTATGTGGAGACCAAATGATCTGATAGTTGCAAGTAGAAAGATAGTTCGTGACACGCTTCAACAAAAATTATTTCTCTTACATAAAGAAAATTCTCAGAGTTTTTAAATACCATTATGTTATCGCCCAGCAGATACGCGATGACAGAATATTCTCGCTGACATACCAGGACAGACGGAGAAAAAAATCTCGTGTTGAATGATATTGTTTTAGTTGATGTCAATGTTGCTGATAGCGCGTTATCGGATTGGACGCTAGGATACGCAATGACAATACATTATCTCAAGGATTAACTATTTCTGATACAGTTGCCTGGATTGTGGATGATCATATCGAGTGTTCGAATTTAGTTTATCTTGCGGTGTCTCGCGTCAGGAAAATATCTCAGCTACGTAGGATTGTCGTGGATGCGTCAGACCCACTGGCAATGTTGATGATGATATAGTAAGAAAACAATTAGATAATGTGATAACAAAAATAAACGCGACTTCGATCTTGACGTGCAATTTATCATAACATTGAAACAACAACAGGATAATCACTGTGCAAGCTATAATGGTATAATGCTGTTGCAATACTCGAGTAAAAATCCTAGACAATTTACCGTAGATAGAAAAGATAACAGTCTTGGTCATACATGTGATAATGTGATGTTAACTTGTCTTGAATGTAATCGGCGTAGAGGTGCTAGTTAAGTGAATGTGGTGGTAATTGTGTATCCTTGGGAATTACCAGTAATTGTTCACGTGTAAATCCACGTTGAGGAGCAGTTGAATCTAATCTGTAGATTGCAGGTCTACCTGTAGATCGTACCACGCTGGATATCTTGTGTGTTGTAATACTCCAAAGAGGATCTGTCGCTCTTTTTTCCCTCCTTCAAGTTCACCTCGTTCGTATAAATATATGACGATGACATTACCTAATATTGGCTACGGTGAATCATTATGCTGTATTGGTATATATTTCCTTGTAATCGTATTAATAGGTTTCATTGCAGTTCTTCAAGTAACCTCATTGTTTAATGTATCTATCACACTTGGTAATCTTGCAACCCATTCACGAGATCTTGTATCCTGAATGAATTCCTTCGCGGATTGTTCTACGATCGCTTGATCACAATGAATTTCAGTATGTCCTCGTCGTATTTTAACATTATGTCGCTTCATTAATGTTGATACTGCACCAAGAAATTCTTTGCCAGGATCGACTTGTAATAGCTGTGGCCATCGCAAGGGTCATCGTCGATAAATCTTTTCGAAGGCAGATGCAACTTCTGTAGCTGTTTTAGTTGATAATGGTTATGCTTCTTTATATCTACTTGCAACATCAACAACGGTTAGTGCGTATTTAAATGTTACTCTACGTATACGATCATGAGGTAAAAACAGAATATCATCCAGATGAACTTCATTAGGAACATTAACATCAAAATGTGCGTACTCGATTTGTTTAGGTGGTGGTAGATAAATTTGCCATATTGCCTGTCGTGCTAACCACGCTGCAGCGGTAGAACGTGTGACATTTGCTGCATTAGCGAGTTTATCGATTGCTGCTCTACCTTTCCAGTATCCTCTTGGGCTATAATAAATTGATTCCATTATAATTAATTACCGAGCACCTGTTGCTAATTTGGATTTCATCGCTGATTTTACTAACCAGTTGGCTAATTCTTCCTTGAGATATTTATTTTTTATGGAATTCAATGCATGAATCAATTTCACATCTGCGATATGTCGTTGTTCTAGATCTTTACTTTTATAAGCTGCATCAAGAACGTGACACGCTTTGCCGTTTGCATTTACTGGATATTCACCGGATTTTGGTCAATCTTGTTCATCAAGTCTGATATCAAATCGAGTGCCAGGACTGCAGCAATTATATCCTGGAAGATGTTTTTCTCCCGGACATTTAGCCTACGGAATTCGTGGAAATTTTGACATTAATGTTTCAATGTCACCACCGGTTTTTTGTTGTAACCGTAGATTAATCAGTAGTTGGAGTTTTAACTCGGCAGTGTAAACAATATATATCCATAATATAATTATACCATGGATGTAATTGACTTTTCAGCGACACGAAAACGAGAACAGGTAAAACATCATCCAGCGTTACCAAATTCGATTGGATCTGGTAAAACACAATTATTACTTAATTTGATAATGAGATGGTTGAAATGGAATAAATTGTACTTAGTAGCACCATCTGTAGATGATCAGAGATGCTACGAAGTAAATAAGGAATTTAATGAAAATGCACGATTGCTGAGCGGTGATGATATTATTGATTTTATAACCGACATTGATGATGCACCATCTATTGATGATATTGATGGATTCGTTAATAATTTGGTTGTGTATGATGACGTAATGCTAGATAAACAATCAAATCCGGCAAGATTATTTTCTCGAGGAAGACATAAAATTACTGATTTTATTTATGTAACTCAGCGGTAAACATAAATTCCGAAAGTAATCAGAGATAATTGTAATATTTTAGCTGTATTTAATGGAATTGATACACGCACGCTAAGAAATATTCATCAGACCTGGTGTAGCGGAGATATGGATATAAATAAATTCAGAAATTCCTTTTCACGTGCACAAGCAACACCGTACGGTTTTATAACAATAAATATGCATGATCCAAGGACAAGATATCGTGTAGGTATCGATACAATATTTGGCTAATTTTGTAGCAGCAGAGAGGGCATGACTTTAGTTTGGTCGTCAGCGGGATAAACCGGTTGCATGCAATTTAGGTAAAAATCTCGGTAAATTAGGGGGTTTTGTTTAAGATTTTTTTATATTTCGTAGGAAGGTTACGTTTCAGACAAATGACGATTGAGCCAAGTCTGTTCGCCCTCTCTGCTGCTCGCTTCTTTTCGGCCTCTCAAACTGTGTGTGGGTAGGTGGATACATAAATACGTAGATACTTGGACACGGCATTACGTAGATACGTCAGTGGAGCTATTTCCCCTTTCAAAATAAACAGACAAGCAACCTAAATCTTCTATCAGATATCCTTCTGGGAATATATCGTTACTCCTCTCTCGTTATGTCAGATATAGCTCTATCGGAATTCAAACAGATACCAAAATATGTATGGTCAAGCCTAACATGATATACCATAAACAAACCTAATTCGTAAAATTATTGTACTTCCTAACGGCTAATTCATCACTGACTCACATTAAGATCACATGAGACATACAAGTTCCACTCTCGTCTCAATTACACAAATAAATAATTGAAAACTCAGTACATATCTAAACTACGACCTATGATTGGTGAATTCAAATGGATCCTAGTAACTAATATCAACTAAAGTAATGCATGAAATCTTAGAATACCCATTGTATATACAAACAAAACGACAAATTCAAACCATTCGTCAAACTTAGATAAAGAAGATCATTGTACGAAGTCAGATAGAATAGCTCAACACAGTTACACTCATATCAAGAAAATTGATATTCGATTTTAAACAAATAAACTCATGCAAATATAAGCAAATCAATTCAAGCAAATCTTTATATTGACATCAGCGCTTTACATGAGATTGATGCAAATACCTTGTGCGTTCAACACTTGCTCGCATCTACAACCGATGGGGATTAAATATATCGGACGTCTAGATTCCCAAATAATTGTTTATGGAAAGACTAAACTGTAAATGTATGTATGTTTATTAATGTATTGTGAATAAGTTATCACTATCGTACTACCACATTTATTTTTTAATGTATTTTCTTTGTAGCTTCAGTGTATGTAGTGTAATGCAAATATTTTATATTCGTGTTTGTGACTTAGCAAGAGATTTATTGTAGCAATGTAATGTTGTATTTTTCAGAAAACTTTAGTACTGTAGGATTCTTATCGGTTAGGTATATTCACTTCTGAACGTGTGTATTGCTTTGTAATTATTGTGCCGATAATGTAATCTGTATAGCTTACCGTATATAACGTCATTACGTTTTATCGTAGTTGCCCGTGTCATGCTTAGTACATGTATTTTCAGCTGACCAGAGTGATCCGAGTTTAGGGCAATCGGAATAATCAGAGGGATAGTGATCAGAGTTACCTGAGTGATCGGAGTCGACGAAGTACCAACTGTAGAGCTAACTATAGAAGTTGACCATAGCAGCTGTGAAGAGGAACCATAGGAGCCATAGAACTGAATAAACAGTGTTGCTGGTCGAGTAGCAAGTGATTTGCACATTGCTGACCAAGATTGGTTGGTTCTGATTGCTTGATTGACCCTTGTGACTGGTAATCAAGAGTCCTGGTGACGGAGTGTGTAACTCCATACATGTAACATTTTAACGGTGGGCTAATTAGGGTGGGTGGGTGTAATACCCAGTGTGGTTTTAAGTCTGTACAGATATTTTGTACATAAGTCCCTTTTTTGTCATAATTTTACTATTTGAGTAAACTACAGCATTTTTCACTATTTGAGTGAATACGTTTTACTATATGAGTATAATACCACATCGTTTACTATTACAGTAAAACACGTCAGTCTTTTCGTTGTGAAATCACTGTGAATCATTCGCTCCTTGTCGTTGTACTGTGTAAGGTCATTTATTTGTATTTTCTTTACTAAGTTCGTGACCAATATGTTAATTGATCAGGTATTTGAATCATATACAAGCACATATTATTCATAATTCTTCTCTCATTCAAGTCCTTCATAATTAAACATTGTATTTGTATCATTATCAAAAGTGTTCCTTTAAAGATCTGATGTCCATCCCGGTTATCTTGTTACACTTATTATGAAATAAATCCAAATTAGACACTGCTATTAAATTAAATTGACTTTATTGGAGTTGAAGTTTGATTGCCGCTATTAATTTGTTTTGATTAAATTTGTTATTTTTCTTATCTGAGGATTCTCTTATTGCATATTTTCTTCCCAATAGTCTCGCTCATTTCTCTGTTGATGTATTATCTATCCACTCACACTGGGTCATCGAGGGAGGTCATTCCTTAGATAACGTAGTTACATCCAATTAACCACCCCTCTTACTAAGATAGTCTGAATGCCGACCGTTTTTGTAAAAGGTATCTCGAACGATTTGTAGTTTGTGCTCCTAATCTCCAATCAATATTGTATTATTTTCTCATGAGTAGGATTCAAATAGCAATTCCATGTTTTGTCACCTGTGTCAATGTCAGTCAAATGTTTCTTGTCACTCTTTTCAGATCTGACGTGTATCTATCTAAATTCGATGACTTCAGCCCTAGTCTGTTTATGACGAACAAATACCTTGATTATATAAAGATCATCAACTCACACTGAGAATCTCCAGCAATTGCTTCCTTCACAGCAGCTACTTCTTGCTAATCGCAGACAATGGTTTTCCATGGTCATCCTCCATGGATTCGCGACCATCTTTTTGTACGACATGACAGAGAATTTCGTCCAAAAACTTACTCCAAGTCGGAGAGCACTGTAACAGGGTTTGTGTTTCAGTATGCACTTTGTTGCACAGTTGCAGAATTGTTATCCCCATACGGTATAAGTTGTTTATTAAATTTGATGCTGACGTCATCATCTGTTGCAACAGTTGTCATCTTAAGTTACGGCGCTTAAACAATTTTGAGATACTCGTGTATTTTTAAAATGATTGGTCGTTGAAAGGTTGAATAAATGGCTGTCCAAACCAACCCAAATTAATGTTTATTTAACGTTATCTGCAGAGTGAAGTCATCTGCCACATTTAATCTATTATTATTTTTATTACTCGATACCTTCACTTCTTTAGTGAACCTTACGATTCTTCTAATTCCTCCCCCTTATCAGCTTCAAAGTAAATATGCGAAAATCTTGCCGCGTGTTTCCCCTGGAAAAAATTTAGTGTAAACAGACACAACCTTTGGCACTGAAATCACCTCATAAAATAGAATCTCTTCTTTTTACTCATTTTTCCTTTGATAACAACTGCATGCTTAAATGCGTGCATATATTCATGGTTTGCAACACACACACACACACACACACACACACACACACACACACACACACATACATACATACATACATACATACATACATACATACATACATACATACATACATACATACATACATACAGTTCTCTTTATTTAGCATTTCGGCATTCTTTAACTTTAGTATTTACCTTGTAATGCACCCATTCCAAACCCAAAGAAAGAATATGAATGCGTTGCTTGCCCATGGAGATCTTACATACCTAACATGGTGTCTTTAAAATAAATGGGGCACATTCTTTGAATTAATATGCCAAACACATGTAACATCTAACCGAAGATTCTCTTAAAAATTTACTTTTCAAATCTGCACTTCATAAATTCTGTTTTCGATTATATAAATTTAGTGCGCACGGAAAGTATGATGTGTACAAGTTAGGATACAACAGGACCCAGCAAGTACTTTTTTCTCAAGTAATCAATGTGCTATTGTTTCTTCAAGTATCATCATGTCACTGTTTCTTCAAGTGTCATTGTTTCTTAAAGTGTCATCAATATGTCATTCTTTCTTCAAGTGTCATTGGTTCTTAAAGTGTCATCAATATGACATTGTTTCTTCATGTGTCATTGGTTCTTAAAGTGTCATCAATATGACATTGTTTCTTCATGTGTCATTGATTCTTAGAGTGTCATCAATATGACATTGTTTCTTCAAGTGTGATTGGTTCTTAAAGTGTCATCAATATGACATTGTTTCTTCAAGTGTGATTGGTTCTTAAAATGTCATCAATATGTCATTCTTTCTTCAAGTGTGATTGGTTCTTAAAATGTCATCAATATGTCATTCTTTCTTCAAGTGTCATTGGTTCTTAAAGTGTCATCAATATGACATTGTTTCTTCAAGTGTGATTGGTTCTTAAAATGTTATCAATATGTCATTCTTTCTTCAAGTGTCATTGGTTCTTAAAGTGTCATCAATATGACATTGTTTCTTCAAGTGTGATTGGTTCTTAAAATGTCATCAATATGTCATTCTTTCTTCAAGTGTCATTGGTTCTTAAAGTGTCATCAATATGACATTGTTTCTTCAAGTGTGATTGGTTCTTAAAATGTCATCAATATGTCATTCTTTCTTCAAGTGTCATTGGTTCTTAAAGTGTCATCAATATGACATTGTTTCTTCAAGTATCATTGTTTATTGTTTATTAAAGTGCTATCAATATGTCATTGTTTCTTAAAAGTGTCATCAATATGACATTGTTTCTTCAAGTGTCATAGTTTATTAAAGTGTCGTCAATATGTCATTGTTTCTTCAAGTTCCATCAATATAACATTATTTGTTTTTCTTTCTAGTTCATCTATATGCTTTTTGTCAAATGTCATCTTTATCCCACTATGTCTTCAAGTTTATCCATATGCCATTGTTTCTTCAAGTGTCGTCAATATGCCATTGTTTCTTCAAGTGTCGTCAATATGCCATTGTTTGTTCTCAAGTTTCATCAATAAGCAATAGTAAGTTACACGCCTAAACATAAATGCAGCAGTACATAGAGATTAATGATTATGTGATGCATGGATCGAAGTCTTGCGGAAAGGTCAAATCATATCACTTCAAGGAAAAGCAAACTTTACCAGAAACTTAGACATTGAATTAGGTGTTATATGTTATATGTTCATATGTTCATGTTTTGGAGCTCTTTCTTGGAAGAAGTTTCTTTTTTTTTCCTCAGCTGATTAGATTTATCCCTATCATTTGAGCAGTTATTTTCGGAAATAATATATCAAGATGGAATCTGTCATATATACGACATAAATTAGTACAAATAATTGAATCTCGACTTTGCTTACGTCCTCATTTTGATTTCATAACTTTTGGGTCTGCCACTATGGCTCTAATTAGTTTTGTTTATCGTTGCTCTCGCTTCTTTGTCTTGCTGCTTTTAAGAATAATTTTTAACAATCGGCTATCAAAATCTTTATCCCTAAAGCATCATAGCGGATCACCTGTAGTATTAATTAATATAATCAACTTTCTAACAAAGTCTGAACTGTTTAGTTTCGTACATGTAAAATACATATTTTGTGCTTTATCACTTATAAATCACAAAAAATGCATTTAATGATTAAAACTGTTCAATATATAGCATTCCCCTCTGCACAGTGCATTCTACATCTTAATGGTTCTATACGATCTTTTTGTCTTTGAGTTTTGAGTCATCGGTGTCCTGACTAACGCCATGATAGACAATGGCCGAAGCTAATGAAACTAAATACTACTTAAAACGATCGGCAAATGGTTTTATTGTGGGAATGCTTCTAAAAAAAAGAGGATGCACTGCACGGTTAAAGCGTTTGCATTCAATGTGTCACTTTTGGACAATGGGGAAAAAAAAGCCGGAACAAGAAAGCTATTATGCCAAATTAAATGAATGAATACTCCCACTACTGTCCTTCAACTCTAACCTATTTCAAGTTCCTTACCCTTTGTATATAAATGGTACTATTTTCATTGTGCATTTAGTCTTACTTACAAAGAGGTCAGGAAAAATGTCAGAAAGAATTTAAAGTCATACAATGAGGCTATGTCTTTTCCTGATTTGGATATATGCAGCTTGTCACGCAAGCAAAGCAGATGTCCCGCACAGGTCAAATGTCCAAGTCCACGACAACCAGCTGATGAAGGAGGGAGGAATAATTCGAATAAGGTAGGACATTGAAAGAGATGTTGCGAAGATAACATTGCAATTCAAATACATTACGTTCGTACTTTCACCAGTTCTTATAAGTTTAGAATTTTTAGGAGCAAAAACACAAGCACGAATCCCACAAATATAACAAATCAGTTACTTTCTTTTTCGTGTACTTTATATCTGAGTTGTAAAGATTTTGTTTTACAGAAGAATATTTATTGAATATCAGCCTGTCAGTCTTTTGCAAAAATAAATGTGCAGTGTGACTTAATACCAAAGTGAAGCATTTAATAATATTTATTATAAGACAATATCATAAAATAATACAAGGTAGTTGAGACTGTAATAGAATGAATCGCAATACTTAAGACGAATAGGTCAAAAATATAAATCATTATAAATTTCGAATCTTTGTTAATTACTTCATATGAAATAAAGAAAAAGAAGAAAAAATAATACAAAAAACAAACAATCACATTAAAGACAAAAGGAAAATGCGAGTATATTCATAGCTAGCGAAGCAGTAAAATCAAGAAATATAAACATAAATTAATTATAAGGAAGTTAATAAATACAATTAGATTTTTAATAAAACAAATGCTGGCTAAGAAGGTGTTCTATACATATAATGTGTGTGTATGTTTAAAAGCAGAGTGTGGGAAAGATCTACATGGATAAATGTAGGCAGGTATACCTCTTTGTTTAACCTGCAAACGATTATCTTGATATATATCTTTCGTTATCACATCGATGAAATGTGGGAGTGAGAATCCTTTTGTACGTTACTCAGTCATGACGTGTCTGGCACTATATGCTAATTGATATATCAACTACTCTGAATTATCTATTACTTATCGACGATCTATGAACTTTTATCGTCTGCTTATCGTCTGGACGGAAGAGATTTAGGACAAATATCTGAGGCCACACAGATAGCATGCGAGAGATTTTATTTAAAGTTAGTGTTTCATGACACAGCAACACAATTAGGTTATTTAAACAAAATGCCTTGTCCAAGAATACACCACGTCAACACCCCCAGCCTGGACCTATGATAGGAGTCGAATTCGTACACTTTCGGATGTGTTGGCACGCTAACCACTGAAGCACCGTGTCGAATCACCGCTGCTTATTATTATTTAAATGTCATGTTACAAAAACACAAAAACATTGCAAACTAAAAATTGAAATAGCATTCTTACTCCGAATACAAGTACTGCAAATAATGGTCAAAATAACACCATTGGAAAAAATTCATATTTTGTGACTGTGTTAATTATAAATAGCTATGGTACTCACCATGTATATTCAGATTTAATATAAATAGTATACGAATATAACGAGATCGGTGTTTGAGTGCACAAGGTAATTGAGAAAACGTATTGGTAACATAAAATGTAAGCACAATTTATAAATAGATGAAGTATAATTTAGCTATTGCTTTCCCTTCAGACAAATTTTGACAGATTATGATAAATATGCAGTTTTGCATATATAAACGGATGTGTAATTTTGCTTCACAATTGTTTATCTTTATTGTGGAAAAAGGGGAAAATTAAATATATAATTATAATCCAACATAATTTTCTTATTACATTTTCTTTCCTTTAGAGTAGTATATTGCCTAATAGACCAACTTCAGTGCGAAATCATTAAAAAATTTAAATTGTATCAGTGGAAGTTATACATTTTAAGGCAGACATTTCATACTGTCAATACGTTCCTTTTTGACGGTATGATTGCAGAGACCTACTTAGTTTATACATTAGTGATATTTAATATTAAAAATCATGTTTCCATACAGGTATCAAGTTGTTGTTACATTCTATCCTTTTAATATTGGTAAAATGTACGCCATCTGCATGTATACGTTTACGAGAATAATCTACTGAATGAAACCGAGTTATAAGTGCATACGTCAGCATTGGTATTGTGAAAAAGTGTTTGATAGGACAAAGTATCTATGATTTTCTCAGTTTGACGTTATTAAAAGAAATTCACAGTTTGGTAAGATTTCTTCAAAATTCATTATGGAAACGTTCAGAGACTTTGATATTTTCAAACCACTACACCTCACACCCATAAAATAAAATAGACAAAATAGCATGATCGAAAGGATGAAACTGCTAATCAAAAGGTATATATAAATTCTGAATTATTGATATAGTAAATGTTAGTTTGGTTTACGTTGAGTCTCCATTAAATATTTCGTTTTGTCCGTATTACAATCAAAGCAAAAGTCAATTAGTTCATTTCATGATATTGTAAGTCATGTGTGAACCGACTGAACATTTTTCGAGATGCATGTGTCCACCAATATTGATTGAAACAGCAACTGAAGTCGGACAAGAAACCAGACAAGGAAACTCGATCTTAACTCAACAAAGGACAACTAAAGAATGAGAAATAATTCAACTTTTATAGTGTGGGATTGGCTTTTAACTAATCTAATAAAAGAAGTGGCTAGATGCGGTTAGCTAATCATTCCCACGGCTCTACTGTTAAACTCAATTTCATTTACAAATAGGTCTTTATTGTAAGGTTCTTACTTCTGCTTACTACGTCGTCAATCAACAGTCTATCTCGATATTCATGATAGCAATTCTATCAGAGATATTGTTCTTACTTATAATATTTTTTAAAAATGGCAAAGTAGTCATTAGTAATTATCTCTAAATCATTTTGTGATCCAAGGAATCGAGTAGTAAAAGTGTATATGAACAAACTTGCCTACCGATATGTATGTCTGAAGTTCTTGAAGTGCACATTGGTATATTTGTGGAAGTGATGTACCATGAGATATATATATATATATATATATATATATATATATATATATATATATATAGAGAGAGAGAGAGAGAGAGAGAGAGAGAGAGAGAAAGAAAGAAAGAGAGAGAGAGATAGATAGATAGATAGATAGATAGATAGATAGATAGATAGATAGATAGATAGATAGATAGATAGATAGATAGATAGATAGATAGATCTCTTTGCTTCAAACATTGGGATCTTCCGTACTCGATTCCTGTCTAGGATATTCAGAGCAATCACTGTGCATTTCCAAGACAGAGCGTGATGCACATTAAACATGTACGAAAGAAAAGAAAATTTGTCAGAAGTTTCTTTAATGACTGTTCTTTCAATGCCTTTCCTCCATTTCGGACCAAACAACATTACTTAGCAAGCAGAATGTCCATCTTCCTTTTCAACAGCTATCGGTCCAAGCCAGTGCATTTGTTTTTACCGATCGCCATTTTTACTCAGCGCCGCTAACCGTATTCCAAGTGTTTAGACCCTTCTGTATAACTTCACATATGCACACTGTAAACCATTAGAGCTTAGTCAAATTTGCCAACTTTAAACTAATAGAATTCAAATTGTTTGTCACAAATTACAAAATACTTTATCTGATATAGTGCGAGCTGTAATGAAAATGTTGGAAGCCGCTGTACGTTAACGATAAAAGCATTATAATCGCAGACCAGCACGAACATGTATATACACATGCATATAAATTGTTAATTATTGTTTTTTTACTTTTGTTTGTTGGTTTGTTTAATTTCAACAACTTTCAACGAAAAGGAAGTTTATCTACAAACCATTTTCAACAGCTAATACAAGTTTCACTCTTTAAACATTCCGTTTCATACATACAATTTTTTTGTTGACCTAACTTTGATAAGTATGTGACCTCTCTTTCATCTTCAAGTCGAAGCAGTTTATTTTATGAAACCATAATCAAATAGGATCTACAGTTTTCTATGATTTCGTTTTGACGTCTGTTTTCATTCTTCTTCTTTAAAAGGAAAAAAATGGAACATATTAGTTTAAAAATAGTCTCGAAACAGACCAGTGTTAATTATTCGTTTGTAGAAATATCAAATAAGGATGAGCAATGTAATGTAGGTGGCCATTTTTATTTATCGTTTCCGAGTAAATGGTTGGGTGCGAGATTTGAAAATACCTGAAAACTTTAAAGACAGCTTAGGCAGTTCTCTAATGTCGGCGATCAGGGAATTCATTCTGAAAAGAACCGATAGTCGTCTGAAAATAAAGATGGATGAATGAACAGGATACCTACGTTCTTGTGAATTAGTTTTCGTTGCGGGTATCAGTTTTCGTTGCGGGTATCAGTGTTTGTTGTTTTGCCATAAAAGTAACATTTTTCGTCGAAACTGACAATGGTGGCCTTGGAAGCAGTCCCTACAGTTTCCACAGTGGGAATACTGTTCATTGGGTTTAAAATCCGGGTTTGTTCAAATAACTTAATCTAAGAGATTGGTACATCGACAGTGTTTTATATTTTTCTTCCTAAACGGACGTTAAAACGTCTGCTAATTAGGAACTCTGTCAAGCTGTATTTTTCTGCGCACATTGGAAAGAAAAACTAAAGGCAAAAGAGAAGTTCACAAAGTGGCCTTGAGTTGAGAACACGTCTGTTTGTTCAACGTATATTAAAGACTTTTTCTTCTTATACATACATACATACATACATACATACATACATACATACATACATACATACATACATACATACATACATACATACATACATACATACATACATACATATGATCATGTATGTGTGCGATAATAATTTTTTAACCAGGTCAACCTTTTGTAGGGATGCATAGATATGAATCGTAATGTAACAAATCAGTGTAAACATGAATGGAAGCTCAAACGTTCTGACTTTACAAGTTTAATTTTCCCAAAGCCTGGCCTACCAGATTCAACCACTAACGATGTAATTGGAACAGACGCATCCGTAGTAAGATGATATTTTCTTTGGCATCTGGCATCTCCTGATTTATTGGTCGGTACCTGATAAGTTAGATATGCTTTTTGCGGAGCGAAAACTCTGACCCTGACCTTTCTCCTTAACTGACCCAGATTTGGGGACTGATAACGGCAGTGAGTCAAACTTGTTTAAAAGGAAAAACAGACACGTGTTAGAGTTTCATGACAAGGGCCGTGGTGTTTGTAACATTATAATGAACGCGGTCGGGTTAGTGTGTATTTAACAATAAGAATATAAAATATTGGTTATAGTCTGTTATATTTGATATCGCACTTTGATATTTGATAACTTTATATATATATATATATATATATATATATATATATATATATATATATATATATATATATATATATATAGAGAGAGAGAGAGAGAGAGAGAGAGAGAGAGAGAGAGAGAGAGAGAGAGAGAGAGAGAGAGAGGGCGGAGAAGTAGTTGTACATCGCACATATAATCTGTAATAACATTGAACCAGATGGAATGAAATATTTTACAGGACGTCGCAAAGTGGTCAGCAGCAGTTCTACAAAGGATGTGGCATCCCACGCATGGTCCAATATCCTAAAGTTTGCACTGAGGGCAAGGATCTGCGTCATTGCGTAATTCAAAGTGTATTCTATCACCCAGTCAGGTATCTGCAGTTGCTCAGCTTTTTTCAAATGCACGATATTACTTTTATGACTGTATTCTCCTTACTCAGTAATTAATACTTAAAATCCGTCTGATAGAAATAAACTCAGGATAACGCGTTTCACTTCATTTGACATCGATACTTATCGATACTTATAACTTTACATTGACTTAGGAGCTAAAGTAGAGTATTCTCTGGATTTATATAAGGAGTATAATTGAGTGACTTTCTCCATTCAAATTTCTTTCGTGAAAAAAAAAAAATAGCCACCAAGAAAAAAGAAAAAAATGTATTCTTTTTTTATCGACAATCATAAAAATATTTTTGAAAATAAAAATAAAAGGAACTCAAACGTGTCTCGGAGTTTATCCATAATTTTTCATGTATGTATGTATGTATGTATGTATGTATGTATGTATGTATGTATGTATGTATGTATGTATGTATGTATGTATGTATGTATGTATGTATGTATGTATGTATGTTATGTCAGTATGTATGTATGTATGTATGTATGTATGTATGTATGTATGTATGTATGTATGTATGTTGTATGTATGTATGTATGATCATTTAAAATGAACATTTCAGTAAATCTGGAAGGACCACATGGGTACCCGCGGCACCTTGTGAATCAAATCAGAAATCTCTACTGACACTCGGTGACTTTGCTGTATTTGATAAAGATGGCAGCGGTTTTGTAGACACGAGAGAACTCATAACAGCATCCAGAGTTGCGGATGAAGCAGATGGCCTCTTTTCAACGTCCGATATAAACAGTAAATCTTTTGACCTAAATTAAAATGAGGTTTAGCGCGTTTCTCGGTCAATTGTGCATGCTAAGATACTGTCGTTTCTGTTTCTCTTCACATAAGTACTAAAAGGGCGTAACTCTCTCTCTCTCTCTCTCTCTCTCTCTCTCTCTCTCTCTCTCTCTCTCTCTCTCTCTCTCTCTCTGTGTATATATATGTATATATATATATATATATATATATATATATATATATATATATATATATATATATATATATATATATATATATATAATCCCTTTTAAATAGGTTTGGTTCTACAAGTGTACCTTATAGTTGCATTTATCTCGCAATGAAATAAAACATTAATAAAGTTTTGTACAAATGTCCCCAAAAGATCTTGCATAGTCATTATCTAAATTTCGCAATGAACCATTATAAATATTTAGTAGCAATCATGATAACCTTTTAACGAGTATCAAAGTCACCAATGTCTATTCGCAAGTTGAAAAAGCAAGTATCGAGTCCAAACAAAAAGTGATTGCTGAGCCCGTGAAAGTTAGTGTCGAGTCAGAGACTACTGAGTTAATTAAAGGTGAGCTTTGAATTCAGTAAAGCATGTATCGAGTCCATAATAGCGAGTATCAAGTTGATTAAAGGGAACATCAAAGCATAGAAACGGAATATTGAGTACAGAAAAACAAGTATCTAGCTGGAAAGGGTAGCATCGAGTTTAGAAAGTCGAACATCGAATTGAAATAAGAGTATCAAGAAGATAAAAATCGAGTAATTAGTTTAAACATCAAGTGTCAAGTTTAGTACAGCGAGACCAAATACAGACATTTCCACTACATCGGCATGATATAGCCAATACAGTTGCAAGTGCCGTACAAATTAACGGGGAAAAATGTATTTTCTGTCTTTAATAGGCGATAGTAACATTCTGTATATTATGCGCTATTGTGTATATATATATATATATATATATATATATATATATATATATATATATATATATATATATATATATATATATATATATACCGGGGACCCAAAGTGGCAAAGTACTCAAACACTCTGGCCATTACCAATTACTGCAATCTCACATCTGTCTGCGTGAGTTCCATTCTCGGGCTCGGTCAATGTGGGTACGTGATAAAATCTTGGCATTAGCTTCCAGTGGGTCGGTGGTTCTAACCTTGTTTTTCCTTTGTTTTTCCACTTGATTTTTCTCCACCATTTATACTTGCCACCATGTATATCGTGTGCTGGAAAATGGCCTTAAATCCGCAATAGAATACATATACCAAACTGTATACAACAATACAGGTGAAGATCATGACGAAGGACGAAGCCAGTAGTGACACAAAATATCAGGACTCGAAGTAAATACATTATAGTGGAGAATAATTTTTAAGAGCCACTGATATCTCTAAAGGTTGATGTTAGATAGTAATGAGTATAAAAACTACGACAGAAGAACAGAACCAAATTAGGGTTCTTCTTCTAGAAACTTTCAGTGTCAAAAGGCCAGGTAAACATGCAAATGATAATTATCTTAATATATAATCTACAATCACAGACAAATATTAGCTATGTAATATCTTGTTGATAAAAAGTATTGGTCACGTTGGCCCAAACGCCTCTCCTTAACTATGGTCAAAGGTCAATCATACAATACAAATTAAATATAACATAACATAACATATAATCATGGAAAAAAGCTAAACCACAATAATAATTAATAATACGTTACAATATGTCCACCATAAGGTGTATTGTATTGGGTTATGGTTTTACTGTCCGCCCATCGATCCATCTGTCACAATTATACATTCAGCATTATAAGTTTAGAAGTCCATCATCTATATTTGCCATGGGACAAAATAAATCTGAACCCCTACGAAATTCAGACTGATTGAAAGACTTCAAACTATTGTATTTAAACAACTGATAGATATTTGTTTCACTGGATAACCCTCAATTTTGTTATTAAATACCATTAATCCATCTTATTTATTATCAGTTAATTCACAGGATGTTTGGCATATTGTCTCGCAATGTTGAAGCAATGTCAGACAAATATACCCGAGATCTTGGTTGCCCTAGCCTGTCATCCAAATATCGATTACAAGTCGTCTTGCTCAGTTTTATAAGTGTGTTATTCTTCCTTTACAGATTTTAGTAAATATAACTATCTGAATACTACATATTCAAACTATGTATATAAAAAAACAAATATGATATTTGTCGTGGAAAGTGAATTATACAATGGTTGGACTATATTTGTATCTAGTTCCGCTCTTATCGCACAAATATTAAACGTACTTGATAATCCTCATTTCTTTCAGAGGATGGGTTCATGGACATGTGTGAGTTCTCGAAGTTTCTTGGAAGCTGGAAAAAAATCCTGGACAAGATTAGATACTTCTCTTTTCTTTTCAATATACCGGAAAATACATTCGGCTGCATTGAATTTATTTCGTCCTTTTCCGCTGTACAAGAAGCTGAAAATATCACAGATACACTTTTCGTTGGAGAAATAGTGGGCACGCCTACAACTATCAATATGTTGAGAGAAGAAGATCAGACATTTAAGGCCAATTCAATAATAAAACCTTATACAGAAAGAGTCCCACGTTCCAAATTAGGCGAACAGCTCACAACAGATGCCTCAGATAATATAACTAAACTATTATTTGCGTTATATACTGGCACACCTCCAACAAAAGAAAAGTCTGAATTACAACATGGCATCCAGTTAACAACAGTAGATTCTGTTGGCATGCGCAAATCGCCTTCTGTCACAGAAACCGTAACGTTCTTGACTAGACTTGGCATCCAGCTAACGACACATGCTTCGGGTGGAACGCGGACATTATCATCTTTTACAGACGATCGAACTGGAGACGCCATCGTAGAAAATAGATCTAATATCAAGAATATGAAAACGACCACAGAAACATCTGACCGGCATGTTGATGATCATCAGTGGTTGTCTACAATGCAAACAGGAACTTCGACGGATGCTACAAAGACTGATGTATCACCCGATACGGAAATGAATACCAGAGACACTGAAGCGATTGCAACCAAAACATATATTATTGATTTAGGTACAACCCAAAAAGAAAATACTGGTGGAATCTACACAAAAATGCATCAAGCGTCCAAGTCATATTCTAATGGCAGTCAAACTTGGTCCACGGAGCTACCAGTGACTTCAATGATTACACCCGAAATTGAGGTAATACGTGCGTCAAAAATAAGCAGCAAAGAAAATAAAACAGATGACACAAAAATCCACGACTCAGACAACAAAACTACGTCAAGCGTTACATTCTATAAAAATCAAAGAGATGAACATATTAAAGATAGAAAAACTGAATATCAGGGTACTACTGCTGGAAAACCTACCGAGCGTTTTGCGAATGGCGTTCCTGAGACAGAAATTAGACGAAACGAGTTGATTAATCAGTTTCAGCATATGACGGACATAATGAAAATCTCGCCCATGATTCCTACGACGATAAATTATGAACACATTTCAGATTATACGGCTCATAGTACAAATGATCTAATGGTTAACGAGCTCATAGAAAAAAATACGTCTACTGAGATGCCTAACAAAGGAGCACGAGCTTATACAGTAATATCAAATCAATACCTCATGGTTCCTGAAGACGATAGATCAGCCATTACTAATTTACCCATTCATCTGCAAACCGAAGTAATGTTAGGCCACGAGCACCATCCGGACGATGCTAAAATGGAAACTTTGGATATATATGCAAAGCAGATATCAACCTATAGATCTGTATATTCTCAGGATGACACAAACGATGGCAGAGACTCGGTTACAAAGAACTTGGTGTCTGTGGGAATACAACCTGACGTACCGATAACTTATAAAGGTAAGGAAAACTTAACTCAGGAGCAGTTCAATATTTCAGAGACAATTCACGCCAGCATGGAGAAGGATAGAATAGAAAGGCAGAGCGTTGAAGTAGACCATACGGGTGATTCATGGTCAATTTCTACCAAAAGACCCGTACAGGAAGATCAACTTGATGTTATCGATAGAGATCAATTTTATAAATATAAGGCACTTGATCAAGACTTATCACGCAAGAATGAAATGAAAATGCCAGACCTGAAAAAAGAACCACATTATTTAGATAGGGATTCCTTTAATGATCAGCGCAAAATAATGAATGGAATGAAAGCTGTTCGTGCATACAATATGTACTGGATTCAAAGACATGACCGACCAGGATTTCCGTACCGATACCGTCCACCATTCATGACATATCTGCGACCACAGTTGACGTCATTTACCCGAGATATAGAGAAACCTTCATTTGTCCCAGAAATCCGAAACAAACAGGTTTCATTTATCCCAGCTATACAGAGATCCTTAACTGGGGTTGGAAAAAGCGATCAGGTGAATGGAACACATGATAATAACTTAGGGCTACAAACGTTATCAGTGTATAAAAGCAGTCGACATTTGACTGACCAGGCAGGGGCACGGGGAATTAAAGATCATCCGCATGCAATTAATGAAATTAAGAACACGAATTCGTTCGCAAATTCATTCGTTTCAAAGACTATCGAACAAGATAAAGATGGTTTTCCTCAACCGAAGAAACATACAATCCAAGAAAATGGAATTTACAAAGTTATTGGAAGCTTCTTCACGGGTAAATACATAAGGAAAACCTTTCCCAACAGAATGAAGGCACCGATGAAAACACCAGAAAAAACAAAAGAAGATGCATCTATGGATGCTAGATCCAAGATAAAAAGTGAAGTACAACAAAAACTTCCACAGCCAAAGAAAATACTACAAAAGATGGTTACTTTCCAGCCAAAGCCAAAGTGGACAAAGTCATTCGTGTTCAACGAGAAAGGCACGAAAGAGATCTATAGTTGGAGGAATGGAGACAATAGCGCGGAAGACTTTAATTACTCTGCCATCGAAGTGGATTCTGACGAACGGTCTGACTAAAATCATTAATTATCAGTCATGCATGCACTTAATGGATATGATATACATTGATCGGAAGAAACGTTAATGCTTCAGTGCAGAAACTTATTCCGCTGTAAGCATTACTATATGTAATGACGAGTTACGTGCATTCTAATTATAATCTCCCCTTTGCAGCTATATAGCATTAAGACTTTGTGTGCTCTGTTCATGTTGTACCCAATACGCAACTACAGGTTCAGGAGATCATATATTTCCATGCACTTCAAAAGATGAAATATAATCTAACAGTCTTCACGCACCTTGGTCCTCCTTTTCAGTGTACTCACTGAAATGCAGCCTAGTCCTGTAAATAATAATACTTACTGTAATTATCTCTTGGCAATTTAAGATACGTATAAAAAACAGCGTCACTTTTTCCGTTTAAAGGGTTTTGTTTCTTCTAAAAAGGCCAGTTGTCATGCCTAAAAATTAAACTTACGAAGGCAAAATAATTTTTAATACATTTTACATCAATCAGCTATGAATTTATTCAATATCTTTAAAAACTAAAATCGACGACATAATTTAAACTAAAAAATAATTGAAAATATACTTTGTGCAGTTTAATGATTGTATGTGGGGGAGTTGGCGATCGGACCTGAAAGCAATATGTACCATTTTTGTGTAAATCATGATGGCACTCAACATTGCCATGCAAGAAAATTGTACCCAGTTGAATACATTTCAAAATGCGATTTCTATACCATAATGCTAAGTAGAAATCTTATTTCTATACCATAATGCTAAGTAGAAATCTTATTTCTATACCATAATGCTAAGTAGAAATCTTATTTCTATACCATAATGCTAAGTAGAAATCTCATAATTTCACCAGGCTGAATATTGTGTTCAGATTAACTCAGTCCACAGAGTGATCGAACATTTTGACAGTTCTCGCGAACGAATTTTAAGGAATATATTTTCTTTTCTTTTCTCGTCGCCTTATCAAAGGAATCGATGTATACAAAAATTTTCAAGACAAACAAACCATATATTATTTTCAGTGTAATTGTTTCTTATAGCTTAATAATAAAGAGAAAACTATGGCATTATAACAGCATATTTTTTCCCTCTAACAATACAATAGATGTAGCAACACAAGCCTTTTAACTGTTTTACAAGTAGTTCTGTGATCAGGTAACAGTTATAAATAGAAGATACATGTCAGCTTATTGTAAACATTAAGGTAATGAGCACAATCGAGGATTATTCCAATTAGAGTATATACTGTCCTTTTATTTACCTAGCATTTATCAATAATAATACATTTTATATTGGCTTCAGTTATAAGTCCGAGCAAAGGCATTGTCTATGAATGGCACCTGATGTGTTGCCTGTATATGGACTGTAGGCTATTTAGTTCAAATTGCAATGAATTCCGTGTATATGTTTAGTCTTATTTATTACATACGTTTGAAAAAATTAAATGAAGGAATTATCATAAATATGACATGCAGAACGCAGATATGGCCTCAGCATTGAGAATGCTGGTTTAAATGTTTTGTAACTCAAACTCTATATCTCAAACTCTAACAAGAAATGGACTAATAAAAAGGTCAAAATTGTTGATTTTTTCCACTGGAAAGAAATTTAGAAATTACACTCAAGTCTGCAAAATTAATAAGAAGACTATAACAATAATTGTTATTCCACCTTCATACAGAGTGAAGTTTTAAAAACATCTGACATTTGAACGAAATTTCAAGGTTTGTGCTTAATGGATCAATAAAGCAGTTTTGAGATTGGGTTTACAATGTCGAGCTGAAACAGGTTGGAAAATGTCGGACCCCACTGATGGACCAACGTGTAGATTTAGAAGATAAGACCTTTTTTGGACGATTCAAATACATCTACATTACTTAAGCCTTAAGGTCACATCTAGAGTTTTACTAGGCCGGTAACACCAAACTTGCGACATTAAAACAACTAATGTCATATACAAAATCATAGAAATCATTCTATCCAGTGTAACGTATCTTCAATATATTGTAATACAACTAAATTAAAAGCTCTGAATTTTATAAAGAGTAGGTCTTTGAATTTTTAAAATACCCGTTGAACTGATTCATTCAAAACATTTGAAAAACAAACTAATGCATGAGTTTTCCTTGGTAGTTTACAACGAACATTCAAGCTATAGTCCGCATGTATAATTTATACGCAGTGCGGATAACTGCTTTTATGAATGTGGGAAACAATTTCGTATTGGAGAATGCGCCAATAATTATTTATTTAAACATTTAATATTACACTTAAAATCAGTTACGAATATAACAAGCTATTTTTCAAAAGAAAACAATCGTTTGTAAAATCAACTTTCATATTATATGTATTACTGGCTTCGCTTATCCAGAAGTTCATAATTATATATTTATAGTATAACTCTCTGTCTCTGTCTCTCTCTCTCTCTCTCTCTCTCTCTCAAGCTTGTGTTTTGTTGTTCTTGACGGTATGCATGGAAACGAGGCTTTTGATCAAGTATAAACCTCTTCTTCGCATTCGAGTAAGATGATAATTATTATTGTACAGTCATCTCTCGTTAACACTACCATATTATCTTCCAAATATTGTGTCGTGGTGATGAATATGTTAGAACGAAAGAGTCATCATGATGGTCCAAGGTGCATTTTATGAATGTTGTCCTACATATTAATCTCATTGTTTTAAATAAATAAAATATTTACATTCAAGCGATAATGTATAACCTAGAAACTAAAATGAAAAGCAATGGTAATATGCGTTGTACAGAACACGTGTTTTGTTAATGAGACATACCTATCTGAATTATTACCTGGAAATTCTGTCATTGAATGTATTGCCCTTACTTCTATGGCTTTTCTGTTTGAACGCCATTATTATTATACGAGGAATGTTGTTATTAGAACAGATAATAACAGAAAAGTATTGACCCTGTTTCTAAATATTTAGATTATTGACTAAGACATTGTCCATTTCGATAATGTAATGATCAACGTATGAATAATGTCCTTATTTTCATTGACTTTGGTCTTTTGTTACTTCACGGCTATTATGTCGTATTGACATCTCATGATTTTAAGTGTTGCCGTCTTCTACATGGATAATAAAACATTTAAAAAAATACATTATAAAATTAGAAACAAAAATTTACAAAAATTAACATATTTGATGCAATAAAAGTTTGGATACTTTTCACGATTAAAATTTAGTCTCACAAACGCAAATACATCGAAAGGACGGGAGCGGTGATGTCCGTTGTCACGGACCTAGCACATATTTTTACATCTCATAAACTGCGACCTTGAGAGGATTTCGACTACCTAGTTTTAACAATGCCTTAGGGTGCATCTACTAAATTAATGTTAGAAAGGCTGACTTCTTGTCGTGCATGGTCATGGACGAAATTATTGCTTAAATAATGATAAGAAAATATCAACACAAATACAATAGTAAAAATGCAAGTTCAGAGAACATAAATTAAAGAGCAGACGTTAAAATAGGTAAATGCATTGCAACATCTAGCTACGGCTGGTGGTAATGTTAGAATCTGCTAGGGATAGAAAGTTACTTTAAAAAAAAAACAGGTTACATAAATTACGCACAGAGAGATAGAGAGAAAGAGAGCAGAAAAGTTACATGATTCAGCTAAGTAGAGTCAATGCGATTTCGAGGAAAACAGCTTTCAGTTAACGAGGAATATTATTGATCATTTAGCTCTTGTCATATGATCATACGTTGAGAAATTCAAATTGCAGTTTCGTGGATCTATATTCCGATGCTATCAATGGTTATGAATCCTACACACGTGAAATTGCTACAGAAGTTGCATCACTATGTAACTATAAACAGATGGCATTGTTTTTGTTCCCTATAAGGCAGATATAAAAATGAGATTGTGTCTCGGAAAAAAAAACTAGATGAAGTTCTAGAAAGTGTTTCTAGAAAAACTACTGGATTTATTTATGACTGAATTTTTTTTTTCAAGAAGCAGAACAGTTTAGAATACAAATAAACTTTTAATACAGATTAAACATATATAATAGACAACTGCAACTGTATTGTTCTAGACTGTCTTATCTGGTTTTAGAAAGGTTGTTACCTTAAACATCTCAATAAATTTGTCTACCAGTTAACAGTCCCAGGTAAAAATAGCATATAATTGCACACATTTGGATTGTTTAGGAATTATTTTTAAAAAAACTGGCGAGTACATTTATTCGCGAATAAGCACTTAACAACAGCTTAACAAGATTAGCACGTATTCTGTTGCACTGAAATTTTAAGTGATAAGCAAATGCAATAATTAGGAATGAACGTTTTGGCAAAATACCATTTTTGGAACAAGGAACAAAGTTTGTGAAACCGATTATTCCTGATTTGTTTTATAACTAAGCTAAAGAAGCTAATGCAACTCTGTCATTGGTCAAACCTACCAAGAAAGAAAACAGTCATCCAATACAATGTACCGGAAATTTGATGCACAACATTTACATAATATTACGAAAACCATCAAAAGAATTAGAAGCTATTCTGGACAAAATTAACAAAAATAAGTATAGGTATTAAACGCAACACAGGCAAGAGCCGGATAAAACTGCAGACACACAAAAAGCTGCAGACACACAAAATTTAGTTATGCAAATTTTCAAGCATCCATTAAATAGTCTGGAGGACCAAGAAAATACAAAATATTTCCCTTGTTGGCACTTCTATCGTTGAGGGTTTAGTGTCGTCTGTCAAAAATAATTAAATAAATTATTAGCTCTTCCTCGGGACCAACATAAAACGAAACCAGAGGAATGTTATATTAATTAAACTGATAATATCTACGTAGACCTAGCAAAGAGAGTGAAAAAAGTTGTAAATTTACGTTATGTGTTGCTATGTAATAGTTGTATTATAGACGTTTTGCAAAGTGGTCATACAATATATAACAGAAACAGATACACTATGTTCTAGGATTTGGATTTAAGCACGAACCTATAAAAACAGGAAGATAATGTTGATGTTTACACAGGTAGTATACAGCTTTACATACCAGAGATATACATATGGAGCAATTGACAGTAGAACCTGCATACAATTAACAGGATGATGTGTTTGAAATGTATAAGAGTGCGTGTGATTAGGATTTTAAACGTAGCTTTAAACGTTTTCAGTCATATCGCTACGATGTCTGCAGTGAGGCAGTTTATAGTGATGTCTAGCACTGGGGCATCCTGCCGCCAACATGTAGCATGATGTCCCACCCAGTCACATTATCCTGACACCAGGCCGACCAGTCCTAACACTAACATCTTAATGCTGAGCGCCAAGCGAGGCAGCTGTTAGTACCATTTTTGTAAGTCTTTTGTACGACTAGGCCGGGGATTGAACCCACGACCTCTCGTTTCCGCGGCAGACTTTCTAACCACTAGGCAACCGGAGCGGTCGAAATGTAGAAGAAATGCAATGTAACAAGACAACTGGATTAACAAAGAACACTTTTTGACCATAATTTAAATACAATGTTTAATACTGAATGACTTGAATGAGCAATTAATTATGAATACGTGCCTGTATATATAATCCAAATATTGGAACGCACAAATGTAATAATGAAAAATACAAATAAATTACTCTACAAAACACGAGTGGTTCACAGTTATTTCACAATAGAAAGATGGATATACCTTACATAGCTAGCAAAACAATTTAGAATTTTGCAAATGTAGTAAAATTAATTCACTGAAATTATGCAAATCAAAAAGGGAGATATATAAAACCTTATCTTTACAGTCCCGAAAGTTACAATGGGTTTTACAAACCCTAAAATAAGCCCACGGCTAATATTTTGTATGTAAGGAGATACATTCTGTCATCAGCACACTTTATTTCCACTCCACGACTGCTACAGTTCAGCTTCACAGCTGCTACGATTAATTCCTGTGGTTGGCTTTATAGCTTGCACCACGTCGACCCTGATCACTCCGATAACTTTGAGCGCTCGGGTCACTCTGGTCACTCTAGACACACTAGACATCTTAGCCACTCCAAACCTTCTGGACGCTCCAGATACTCAGGACGGCTCTTCACAGCTGAAAATATATCCAGTACCGTGCACTATACATCACACGGTCATATTAGTTAAAAAGTAATGACGTTGTACACGGTAGGTTATACAGATTACATTATCGGCACAATAATTGCAAAACAACAGGTTCAGAAAAAAAACCTATCTCTGTTCGATAAAAATCCTAGTGTACTAATCATTTCTTCTAAATGTAGCCTTATAATGATAATATAAATCATTTGCTACGTCACAAGCAAGAAGAGAAATATGTGCATTATACTGCGTAAACCAAAGCAACATAGCAAACATACAAAAAAAATGTGGTGATGTGCAAGTCCTTACAATAGACCTCTGACTGATAAGACTATCCGTAATGTAATGCCTATGGTGATGTCTTTATACAAAGATATCGTCTGTGCGCTGAAGGCATTCGGTTGCTCCAATCAAAAGCAATTCGCATGTGCGTCATAGGATGAACCGAACTCACTATTATTGCAAACTGTATTTCAAAATACAATACAATATACATTAATCACTCTCGGGTATTGTTGTACACAAAAATGACACTAGAGTACATGTATTTAATAGATAAATGATTTATACAATTCAGTGACATACAAGAAATTATGTACAAAGGTTCACTGCACCTCGATCGTGCTGATAATGCTTGCAGCATTCAAATACAAATTTTATCTATGACAGTCATTCAACAGTTATCAATTGGAAACAACATTCCGTTCAAATTGATGTAACTTACAAACATGAGATACACCCTTTTCTTCCCTCTGTTGGATGTAACAAGGACACAACGAGTAAAAACCTTGAAAATGCTGTGTGTAGCCACTGCAGAACAAATTAAGACAACTTACTGAGCTCTAAAAATATTGGTATCTTTACGTTTATCATTTATTTAGCACATAAATATCAACTCTTGCCAAATTTAGTTTGCACTGAATTCAACAACACGAGCATGGTTTTACCAAATGTAAACTTTATTGAATAGAAATGATTAGATTCAGTAATCTTAATGCAAATGGTGAAATGATTTGCAAATATTGCTATAGTGTTTATACAGCTCGATATAATTTAGAATGTTCTTGTTTGCTTACTTTAATTTCAAGAAACGTCTGTACCGCACTGCAGGAGAATATGTTCAAATTCAGTTATGTGTCTTACCTTAAAGGAAAAACTTTTTCCCTGCAAGCTCACAACCTAGGTATTCAATGAATATCCTTTCTGAATTCCCGTGAACCTTGGGGAAAAAAAATACATTATTTATGCATTTACATTGCATTTCATAATACACATATTATCATATGAATGAGCTGCAACAATTACATGAAATGAGTATGTCATCTCGACAGTATTGTTTAACCTAGTACCATGACCTCTCATCATGCTCCGTACACGAAACCAAGCATGCTCCGTTGAATGGCTGATACCGATGGAAAATTCAAGATGGCGGAAGTAATAAAACAAACGCATTGGCAATAAAGAAATAACATAAGTCGGTTATATCCTGCTGTGCCACACCGGTTTTTCATTGTCTTAGTAATATGTATATTGTAGAAGAACTGAACATTGTTTGAAATGTAACTATGAAGTACTGTCATTCTCAGTCATTATGAATGAATTGGCGGTGGGACGGGGGGGGGGGGTACGGTGAAACATTTCGCAATTGCATGAATGTGCTTTAATTGCGTAAGAAATACTTATATAAATTAAAGTTTTATCGATTGTGTTTTATCTTTTTCATATCAGGTTGCAACATTTCGAACATACTGCCTTTCATGTCGTGCAGTATACTTGCATTTTAAAATGCATATGTGTGTAATGGTGCTGCCGGTTATCAAAGTGTTATTATTACAATATCGCACAAGCCCTGGTCAGAGGTATTGCGCAACTTGGAAAAACAACACTCGAACCGCCTCCCTCTAATTATCGTTATCTAGAAGACGATCTCTACGGTGTAATTTGCCCGGTTAATGGATATGGTAATCTGAGATGGTACTTTGAACAAGACAACACACGAGTCCCCGTAAAGATAAAATATGAATTTAATTAAAATACAATTAAGAAAAGAATGACACTGTGAATTACAATTTCTTTCTTTCTGAATACACTTAGTTCAGAAATACATAAACTGAAGCTTTAAAACAATGGATACATTCATTAAAATCCAAACACTAATAAAAATAAATGAAGTTAGCCGTTAATACTGAGAGTCAATTTCATCATGGAATCGAATGTTCATTTAACATTGGACTGTTGGGTGATTCAAAATGACCTTGTTCGTCGACTGGTTTTTTCTTCTTCTGCGTTAGTCTCAACTTGAGCTTGCCCTTTGGTTGTACGTGGGATTACACAACTCTGTCTTCCAACTTCTTTTTCCGTCTCTGAATTTCGGCTTCCTCGCTATTTCTTATTCGATCTTCAAACAAACTATTTTTCCTTTGAAAAGAAAAGGGTAAAACGCCCTAAGTATCTCGTTACTTTAAGAGTTGAGATTGTAAGTCCGTCTTCAGGTTCGAAAAATCAGATCTTACTATCAGTGTTATCATTTATACGGCTAACAAATACTATACAAGTCTTCAGATCAATAGAGCTATACTGCTAATTATCGACATCAGAATTCGGGAAAGTCATATATTCCCGTAAATCATTACGTAAAGTGAGGCAATATATCATAACACACAATCCATATTTACTAATATGATAAATTCAAATTAATGTAACACTTTCCAATCATAAATGTACACGGCGGGTTTTCTACACCACCCATTTACCTACCTAAGTATACAAGGTAAAAAATGCTAATTCAGAATTCAAAACTACATTATTAAATCACTGTAAAACCGACTATCCATACAAAATTATGAACACATCATGCATCTGTAACAAAGAAACATATCAAAGTACGTTATTAAATCAATGTAATACTGAACTATTTGTATCATAGTATCGATACATTATGCATCTATGACAAAGAAAAACATCATATACATTACGTCATGATAAAGGTGAATTTGAGTTAAATACCTTGTGTTTTTGGCGTCTTACAATCGTTCCACATTCAGTTCCCTGGAACCACAATTTTACGAAGTCGTTCTTGCAATGAACCCTCGGAGTCCTAGTGGCAGTTCTCTCTTGCAGAGAAATTTTTAGACTAATTCAAACTCATTGACTCAGAGAATATATTCCCCAATTCTAGGTTTCGACACACACCCTTTTCCTCTACATTTGACCAATCGGAATAAATGCTATTCTTGCGGACCTTTTGAAAACCGTCTATTAAGAAGATGCCAAAAATGCCACTTAGGATCGAAATGTCACCTTATCATTTGTTTCCAATCACTCTGACAGCTCTACGTGCGGAATCACCTATTTTACGCGTGTCAAACACTCAGTCCGTTTTCACTCTAAATATTGTAACAGTCTGACCGAGGTAAACTAACATTCTTTCCGTTCAAACTCTACTCCAAGACAGTTGATTGTCGGCTAGCCTACTAATTAATTACTGGATTTCACTGACGAAAAATTTGGCACTTGACAATGTGGAACAGATAATGTTGTTGAGTTGAAGTTAGCGGGATTAGGTTGGTAGTGCAATATATATATATTTAGGTAATGCATTGTTTGGAGCTTCATAGCCTCTATAGAAAAACAATATTTTGCTGCTTACGATGTGACTGCCACGATCGTAAATCAGGATAATCCAATAATATTAGCATTACATGAAATACATGCTCAGAGAATTAATCTTAAATAAGTGATTCGTTTTGAAACATACATTATTGAATATTATATAGGTATTACATGAGTAATATTAACATGAATAAAATGTGATCTGCTGTAAGATAGATGTTATGTTAGCTGGTCGCTGTTTGACTATCTTTAAAGATCTTTTTCTTCGTAAACATTTGGTAACATAGTAATGTTTTCGTTTTTAATTTAGCCAGGCATGATATTTTGACTTCAGGATATATATTATTTGATGTAAAGCAATATTAATAGATGTATGCAATTTTGTAAATGGAAACTATTGTTTATTGTAGTCAGACCACAAATATGCAAAATGCACAGTTACAACTCTCTGAAACCAGAATGAATATGTGCTCCTGTTATGCAAATTTATCAACTGCTACAAATTACGTTACAACGAAAAGAAATAACTCGTAATGCACAGACTGAAGGTACAATTTTTAAAAATATCCAGGTTTTAACATCACGTTTACTTGAAATATGTAACTGGCCAAATATGCAGAAATCGTAGGGTTGTCCACGCCATGTTGGAAATGCTTCCGTAAAAACTGGATAAGATATTGCGAATAATAGCTTGCTTGTATGGAACTACTGCTAAATATATGTACAAAAAGGTGACGATGACCATCACTGCATCATTCCTGCTCAATGGGGTATTTTATCATCATAATGATACTCAAATTTATTTTTGAAATAATCAAATAACCTTAATCAGCTGCAAAATCATGTCGGTGGTATAATTTCCTTCTGTAGAAACATAGGATGAAGAAACATACCCATATACCAAACAATAACTAAAAAAAACAACATTTCTACCAGAAGAGCGGGTAAGTTTTCTTCATTATTTTAATGATCCTTTCACTTCGTAGTATGTCATATAGGAAATTAATATTTTTTAAACTAAACATGTCTGGGAGCTTTTGTAAAGCATTATTACTCTTTTTTTATTGGACATACACTTGTTTATTCTTGACAGTAAAGATTCGGACAAAGGTTCTTTTCCAAAAATCACATTGCATTAATAGGTACATAATGAATTACCAACCTAATTCCATCCACCCATCCCCGACCCCTTTGTGAGTTCCATTAATTCATTTTACATATAAGGGAATGATCGCTGGTATGAAACTCTATTTATTATTACTTAATGTAAAAAAAATGGTAAAACGCTATCAAATTTTTATTCAAATAAAGACCAACTCATTTTTGCATCACTTCAACCATCTGGAATTTCTCCACCAGTATCGACCAACGCGTTGCCTGGTCTCATGTGTGGAGAATCATCGAAGCCAGGGTACCAGTTCAACGTTAAATTCCTGTAGACCCCTCTAGTGTTGTATTATAGTCTTGATGACTAATTAAAAAAAATAACACTTATTATAGAGCAATACGTACAGGCTGCCCTTTAAAATTAGCACGGCTGCCCTTTAAAATTAGCACGGCTGCCCTTTAAAATTAGCACGGCTGCCCTTTAAAATTAGCACGGCTGCCCTTTAAAGTTTAAGTGCAGCGCTGCTGTGTGTGATGATTATGACTATGTGAGGATATGCACAAGGTATAAATTTAGACATAATTTAGATGAGTAACATGAAGAGGTGATGATGAACAGGATCCTCGTCCAGGAACGTCTGTTCGTACGTCCCTAAATTTGAAATAAAATTTTAAAGAGGGACAATCTTGACAGGCTCTGTATCAATGCAAGCGTATTGTATGTAGTACATCGCGTCATAATGAACGACCAAACACCCCCAAAAAAGTCCGGGACCAACGTCCACGGAAAGTAAATACAGTGCCATTACACGATACGTTATTGGGAGAATATTCTATTATATATTTTGGAATGTGCAAGTTCCAGTTACTAAAACCTTCAGTAAATGAAAATTTCCCTGGGTTAAATTGTTATTGACACTAATAATATTATTTTACCTTTTAGAACTGGACCAAATAATTTATCTGTTATCGCTGATGAAATTGTTTGTCTCTACACTGAGTTATTAAAATGGACAGCTAAAAGGGGACTACTTCTTATTATAGAAAATAATTCCACTCATGTAATTAGCATGTAATGATTTTAATGCCAGAACATGCTTTTTTCTAGTTTTTACGTCAAACGATTGTGTCAGTATGCGTCAGATTATTTCGTTTCTTATGTATTTCGTGATACCGGACAGGTTAATGAGTAACGTACGGTGATGTGCCTATTGACCTTTGCAACAAAAAGTCTGTAGGAATGTAAACGGGTACGCTAATGACATTGTTTAATTCATTTTTTTTTATTAATTTAGAGGCTTAAGTCCATTCGCTTATGTTATAGTCAATAAATATTTCCTTTATCAATTTAAGTAATTAGTTTTGGATACATGAACGTGTCGTAATAGTAGAGACGATAATTTTTTTTTTTTTAAATGGCTGTTCAAAATGTCACATCGAAATACGTATGAGAGCCCGTCCAGTATAGATGCCTAAATGGTTATAGAGTTTGCTTTGGATGCTGGAGGTCACGGGTTCGAACCTCCGTCGAGTCATACCAAAGACTAATTAAAACTTTTGCTAGCAGCGGCCTAGCTTGGCGTTCATAATTAATAGGATAGTGTTAGGTCTAGTCGTCCTGAAGTCAGGATAGTGTGAAAGGGTGGGACATTTGACTTGTGGGTATTCCTTCAACCTTTAGCTGTGATAAGCTATTGGCCTCAGGTGTGTCCCGCGGAGGCTTGTTCGAAACATTTAAAGGCTTATGTCTTTTTATGAATGATCCCCACCGATGTTGTATGTTGTTTTTCAGTAAAAAAAAAATGAAAAGAATAAAAGGATAAAGCAAATTATATATACATTTGTGTTTGTTGCAGGTTTTTCTTTATGTGCTTATATTATTTTTTGGGATGGGTCGAACTCCCGGGTGCTTCTCCTAGCAAGTCCCAACGATTCCTTCCCTGTACCTGAAATGATAAATTGTTATGGTCTTTGGCTGGTGCGTGCTATATGTATATTCTATATTGTTGTTTTTGCTATACAATTTTTCTTACGGACTGACCCTTGTTCACTCAAATTGGTTAGTAGTTTTGTATGTTTATATACTCCTAGCAAACGGTTCTTAATGTATTTGTTGAACATCTCCATCTTAGTAAGATGTCAGTGAAAGATAGAATATCAACGGAGAACTGGGCAAGATTATTGTGAAGAAAAAACGCAATACGAGCCCCCTTAGACAAAGAAAAAAAACAAATTCAATCAACCAAATTAATGGCGGTAATTTTAATTCAACTTAAGTTATATCAACAGGATTTAATAGCAGTGTATAATTTGGATTTATTTCTTCATCATGAGTGGTGAAAAGAGCGCAATGTCCACGACTGTTTGCATCATCTTCCTCTCGACCGTATTCCAACGTTTCTTATTTCTTCGAGCCTTCCTTTTTCCGACTGACTCGTCCTTCTTGGACTTAGTAGATTTTACTATGTACTCGTGACGTCCCCGTTTCGGACTTCACTCGTCACTTCTCCCTTTTCGGAATCCACTCGTCACATTACTTTTTTTAGGGGGGACTCCGTCTTCGGAGTGTCGAGTCCCCTCTCTCTC
The DNA here is from genome assembly GCA_030141615.1 of Unio pictorum. Lineage (NCBI taxonomy): Eukaryota > Metazoa > Mollusca > Bivalvia > Unionida > Unionidae > Unio > Unio pictorum. The sequence continues at coordinate 538,662 of JARLTB010000279.1, forward strand.
TCTCTCTCGGAAACTATTTTCCTAAAGGACAAAATTATCTCTAAATCGCAATATAGACTTTCTAGATGTTCATAAAATTCCTTTACTTACGTTACTCAAAACACACTAGCCATTCAGACAATGCGCAAATCTTACCTACGGTAGCTCCTTGCATTAATTACCACGTGACCGCTCTTTCGCAAATTTACCGTATGCTACTACACGTTCGATTTACCATTGCATTACATTCACAGATGCTTATTCACTTTAAGATTATATTTAACATTACAAAAGCAAACATAATAGGTAGGTACCGTTTCCTCACGATAATCAATATCATCCTAACAGACAAAGGAAATTATTTAATATTTATTCATATACCCTATAAATATTGCATATATGAACATCGCATGCAATCAATCCTGCTAATTAACTTAACAACTGTAAAATTACAAGATACATTGCTTAGCATCAACACATTTTCATGAAACTGAATAAACGATACATAATATCGAACCTAGTCATATCAAAAAAGCTGCATACAACAAACAATGAAGAACGAATAGTATGTGAATTTAGAATTGAGTAGCTTAATACTGTCAACTATAGAACTTGTGCATCAGGCACTAAACCCTGCCTTTCTCATAAGACATACTCCAGGTTCCTCCCTCGTTTAACGAGGAAAGTATGTTTAATGGAACGTTCGTCCATATTTCTATAGGTTCATCTACTTTATCTAGAATGTAACTGAAAGTATTATTTACCAAAAACGATTTCTAGTGTCTTTAATGTTTCCTCGATAAGGAGGGGGGCAATCCCGGATGGTTACCCCCTCCAGTTCCCTATAAGGAGTATTTCAGTTTTACTGTGATTTAATGCCGAACCTGAGGCTCTACCAAAGTTATCATAAACCTTGTTAAAGTGATGTAATGTTACCACGTATAAAATTAGTAAATTAGGTTTTAAATTCCTTCTCCATGTTAGGAATTGTTATACCTTCAATCTTTTCATTTCAAGAAATGTTTTTGTTCAGCGATTCAATCGCTAATACATATAGGAGTATAGACAGTGAACATCCCTGTCTCAATGATCTTCCGATAGGGATGTTTCCCATCTTTGCCCCATTAACTACTACTTTCTGACATGACAGTATACATGGCTCGGATCCACTTTACATGCTTATCACCGAAACCACATTTAAAAAAAAAAAACATTTTCATAATAAAACCTTGCTATAACCGATCAAAAGCTTTCTCCTGATCGAATAGCAGTAAGGACCCTTTCTCTCCCCTGTGTTCCATTAATTCAATGATATTACCTATGAAGAGAGTGTTATTTATAATATTTCGACCTTGACCCCAGCAAATTTGGTTTGGATCTACTAATGACTTAATACACGTGTTTTGTCTATGTGTCAGTATCTTACTTAGTAACTTGTAGTCCGTGTTAAACAATGGGACGCAAGTTCCCGATGTTTTCTCGTTCCCCTTTCCATTTATATATGAGAGTGATGATACCTTCTTTCATTGATTTTATCATTTTCCTATTAAATAAAATATTATTAAACAATAATGCCAGTACAGGGCTTAACTGTTCCTGAAATTTTATATAAATGTCCGTTGTGAGTCCGTCGTCACCCGTCGCCTTTCCTTTATTTAATGTTTGTATTGCTTTCCGAAGTTCTGCAATAGTAATAAATGCATCACACATTGTTTGATCATTGTAATTTCCTTTAGTTTAGTGTTATTGATATATTAATCCATATTACTTGGGTCAATGTTTTCAGATTTGTATAAGTTCGTATAGTATGTTTGTATTTCTTTCAGAATTTTTTTAATATTTGTTATCACGTTGTCATTTATCTTTAATATGTCCATTTTGTTGTCCTTTTCTCTCTTTTATTAGTTTCTCCTATAAATCCCTCTACCTTTGGTATATATATATATATATATATATATATATATATATATATATATATATATATATATATATATATATATATATATATATATATATATCGTTGAATTTCCCGGATCTCAATTGAATACCTTCAGTAATATAACTTGAATTTTATCATGTTCTTTTTCTATTTCTATTTCATCCTTGGTCTTATTTTGTTTTCTTTTCTTGTATTCTTTAATTTTTTTTCTGTATCCATTCTCTATGTATCTTTTTGTTTGTGATGTGTTTAGATAACATCTGAATGAGATCTTTTATTTTTTTTTCCATTCCACCATAATATCAGGTTGTTCATATTCTGCAAATTCATTCAGGTAGTGCTGAACAGTGCTCACATAATCCTAGTCATTTAGTCATTTAGATGAGAGCTATTCAACTTCCGAAAACCTTGCCTCCCCCCCCCCCCCACACACCCACTTAGTTAGGTTTTCCATATATAGATTAATTATGACTGGTTTATTATCTGATAGTGTTTCAGACAACACCCTACAACTGTCAACATTTGTTGTATGTCCTTCTGAAACGTAACATTTGTCAACTCTACTGCCCTTAATTTTAGTATACAGGTATGTATATTCTATTCGGTCCTTGTCTGTATATATCCATTAAATTATTTGTATTTATAAAGGTTTTAACATATGGATTTAAAGCCGAATCTGTGTACGACATGCATCCATACCTGTCTAAATCTGAATCTATCCAATTAAAGTCTCCTCCTACCTGACACTTCTCTAGTACTTTTTTGTAGATATGTTGTTAAAATGATATGAAGTTTGTTTTATTGGTATTCATGACTGACGGCACCTAAATATGTATTATGTTCCAGATATGTTTTTGTATGTGTAGGTAACGTCCTTATAGTTCATGGGGCGTAGGCTCTACTTCAAGGTTCAATCTCTTTGTGTTACGTCTATTAATTGAGGTTACTCCATCCCAGATATGATCTCTTGAGTTAGATTCATCTACAAAACCTAAATCGTTTAGCTTTTCTTCTAGCTTTTGTATTGTTGCTTTAGACGTATTATGGGTTTCGTGTACAACTAGATATCATAGTTTTGAGATAAACAAATCAATTTGTCTGTTTTTCATTTGTACCATTAAGATTGATGGTAAGAAATTTGAGGTTCACTCCCTCAAATTTTAATTATTTGAGATGTTATTGTTCTTAATGTTATAGTACTGTTATTTTAATAAACTATTCCACGTATACGTTTTACTTTGCCTTCTTGGCCCTGTGTTCTTCAAGACTTATAGTTATTTTCCTCTGATCTCCCCATTGATAGGGAGACAGCCCTTTTTTTGTCTCTGTTTTTTCTTGATCCCTCTCTGGTGAGAGCTATTGTATTGCTCGTGCGATACGCTCATCTGGTTCTTTAAGGGATTGGATACAATCATTGATTTCTAATGAAGTGGGCATTCTGTAAATGGACTGTGTCCTTTTTCTTTTTAGCTGTTTCTTGTAGGTCGAAGTCTGGGGCTCACCCAATTCTTCCTCCCCGTTATTGGTTTCTTTCTGCTCAGAAACTGTGCCTGGGGTTGTGGGTTCGTTTAAAATAGGACTCTTTTTTCCTGGGAGCTATTTATCTTATTTTCATTTACAGTATAGTTTTCTGCGAGGTAAAACTGGGTTCAATGAGTTCAAAGAAAGAAGTAACAGGGCTTTCTAAAGAACGATCCTGTTTTCCTTTTCTCTAAGTTTTTCATCTCTCTTAATTCTTTGTCTTTCTTTTTCTTCCTACTTTTCTTTTCCGCCGAGCTTGTTTGGTCATAGCTCTGCCAGGCATTTAAATTGGAATCTATATTGGAGTTTCCCCCCCCCCCACAATTACCTCCAGTTGTGCTTCTGGCACTTCTGGCGCTATTACAGTTGGTTCCGGAATGTTATTTTGGGGTCCAGTTTCTTCCTCCGGATCTGGAATCCCGTGTAGTTCTTTTTCTAACCCTTCGTTTATCTTGTTAATTTGGCTGCATATACACAAACCAAAACGTTTAATACTAAAGTCATAATTCGTCTCACATAGTTTCATCTCAGCTTACCGATGAATATGAAGCTACACTAAAGCAATATACTAGGTGGTGAAATATTTACATACAGCCTCGGTGTATAGATCACTTCATGAATCAACAAACCCAAACACCGTTAAATGTGTATTTAAAAAATGGCTTTAAATGCGGATTTATCGATTTATCTCATCAAATGCTGTCAAGAGTACACTTATAAATGTGTTGTTGATTTTCTTTTAATGCTAAACGTATTATTGAGAAGAAAGGTACCCAAAATGATTATTGTTTATGATCAGTTGGAAGAATGTATATACGGACAAATACAAATATTTTGAAGCAATGTACCAAAGTGTTTTTTTTTTTCTTTTAAGAGTAGAAAATATATTTGTATTACGTACACATCAGTGTGATCGCGTGGTGGGTGAGGGAGATGAGTAAGCAAGGAGTCCGTGGGATGAACACTTTAATTTTACCTGTAAAGAAATATTACTAAAAATAAAAACCTTCAGGCTGTTGGCGCTTCGCTCCTAACTCCAGATCTGCCCCCAACCAATATAACCGCTAGTATATGGTGGATTTATTTTAAATTTTAATTTTTTTATATTTTGTCAAATAGTGTTAATTTATTGAAATCTATAATTTGAATTAATTAATTTTAAAGTACTAAATGCACATACACTTAAAGTATTGTAAATGTAAAGATCTGTAACGATGTATATGCATTACAATTACTTTGAAGATAAGAGCGAGTGAATTAATGAACTTAATGATTGCTATCGATAGAGTGAGAGAATAGATGTGTGAATGTATGAATTTAACAATTGTTATCGACAGAGAGAGTATACGAGAGAATGGATGGTTGAATGTATGAATTTAACAATTGTTATCGACAGAGAGAGTATACGAGAGAATGGATGGTTGAATGTATAAACTTAATGATTGGTATAGGTGCTGTCAGCTCAATTCAAGCGCAAGAAATCGATAGAACGCAAAGGAAATCTGGTTTTACTTCTTGTTGTGGAAGTCGTGTTCCGATAGAGGACAACGTTATGTCCAGTAAAATCTGGATGAGCGGCTGTGCATGTAAAACAGTTCAGGAAAATGATATAAGATAAAGATATAGAAACATATTTTTATACGAATGAAAGAAAGATATATTGACAATAATATATCGTTAAAGAACAAATGGAAAAAAATAAAAGATGAAACAAGATTTATTATAAACGAAACAGACTGACAACACAAATGTGAACAGTTTTTGAAAAGAAGCACAACATTTCTTTTACGAGTAGCATACTAGTATGGTCCCGATATATATATATATATATATATATATATATATATATATATATATATATATATATATATATATATATATATATATATATATATATATATATATATATATATATATTGGGAAAGTGTGCGGGTTTGATTCCCGCCATAGGATCCGCCCAGATCAGTTATCGCGGGTTGTCAATTTTCAAGGCAGGATCAGCCCAGATCAGTTATCGTGGGTTGTCCATTTTCCACTTTACTGCACCATCGTTGATATATAAGTTTCAAGTATGTTAATTATTTGCAAAATTAATAATAATAATAATAATAATAATAATAATAATAATAATAATAATAATAATAATAATAATAACTCGGCTACATAACTATAAATTTCGAAAATTCATTAAAAATGATAATTAAAAATGATATTCAGAATCTATGAAAACCTTTGTGATAATGTGTTAAAAGTCTGATGGATAATTTCAGTTACTAAAGGTTCAATAAGGTAGAGACTTTCTGTGAATGCAGCAGATCTGGTACGAGATTCTTTTAACCCCACTAAGGTATCACTGTAAAGAAATTGTGAGCTAAAGAAAACCAAAGCTTTCTTGTTTCATCACAACACGCTTTGAGCTACAAATCCAAAGAAGAATATTAGAAGAGATTAACAAGTAGTACAGGCTAATTTAGTCAAAGATAGGAGGGTAAAGATTCGGGTTGGCTTGGCCATAAGGACTGTATGCATTGGCATATGGGTTATAGGCTGGCTCAGGCTGACCGTACGGGTTGTAATAACCTCCCTGAGGAGCACCATGCTGTCCTTGGCCCTGCCCAAATATACGATCGAAAGCTTGAAACTTGGCAATTTTCTCTACACTCATTCCACCACCGTCCTCTTCAATAAATGAGCCGTATTGTCCCGGGTAAGGCTGCTGTCCGCCCTGCTGACCGGCCTGTCCTCCGGGCATGTTAGGGTAGAATTGTTTATATGTTAGATACTCAGCATAGTCCTCGGGGTCGATGAAAGGATATTGGTAAGGGTTGTACTGTGGCTGTTGTGGTGGCCTCTGTGGTGGTTGTTGTCGTGGCCTCTGTGGTTGTTGTGGTTGTCTGTGTTGTTGCTGTGGCTGTCTAGGTGGCTGTGGTGGATATTGCTGACTGGCGGGACGTTGGAGTTGAGGGTACGTTGGCTTTCCTGCTCCAGCTCCACCAATCTTATGTGCCTGTGAGATTCCTGTTTGTTTAGGCTGGATGACTGGTTGTTTTGGAGCAACGGCTCCACTATGTGGTTGACCAATCGGTTGTTTCTGTGGAGCTGTTGCCACTCTTTTTTCAGATGCTGGCTGTGTAAGAGTGGGTTGTGCTCCTACTGCCCCGATAGCTGGTTCGTTGGCGTTAGCTGCAGCAGCGTCTATTCCAAGCTCTGTCCTTGCAGCAGCGGACGTTTCAGCAGCAGGAGAACCCCCAGCTCCGGTATCTGCGGTGCCTGGACCCATCCCTGTTTGTTGGTCCACTCCGTTTCCTATATCAACTATAGGATACCCATCATAGCCTACAGTATCATTTCCGTATGTAGTAGTATTACCATAATCGTAGAGGAAAGTCTCGTTTCCAGCAGAGATGTCCGTGTAATTCCCATCTACCGCCATTGTGTCGTTATACACCGGTTCTGTTGGGTATACATCAAATCCTTGTGTTTGGATTGGTTGACTTGCGCTTGTGCCTGAAGATACAGTAGGTCCTTGGCCACTTGGCTGAGACTGATACCGTCCTCTACCTTGCGTCTGACCATGAATTGGGCCCCGGGGGATTTGGGTCGGTGCGGGTGGCTGGAGAGGAGGCTGAGGTTGAGGGTAAAACCTACTGTACAGCTGCTCGTAGTAATTATTCTCTAGGACTAGCCTCTGCCACTCTAGAGGGAACGTGAAAAATTCGTTCCTGGATACTCGACCGTCAACTACAAAAAAGAGAAAAAAGATAATTGCGATACTAAAGGTAAATCGGATTAGTTAAAACGGCTATAGCCTTATGAGCGCATAGCCAGTAGGCCCTACCTTTAGGCTATTTATTACATATTTTAGCAAGAAGATCTCCACACTTAGAACCCTATTTATTATTAGAAGTAGACCCTTTAATTAATGTTTAAGCATCTGAATACTTTTCGTTTTCTCAAGTCAAATTATACGGTCGGTTATTTACAAAAGCTGTAAGTATTACTTCCAGAAAAGAGTCTGCATAAAGACTAGAGTTTAATACCGTCCCTTAAAACATTATAACATGAAACATTTCTCTTTGAAACAAGATACGAATGAAGGAAAATGTAAAATAGGTAGGTATTCTGGATTTGCAATTTTCCCATTACATTTGCAACGGTCTCCTGCATCAAAATTAAATATTCACGTTTTTAGTTGATTACAGTTAATATTATCTTTATCGCTTGAATGGATTGAAAAAAATTGAGATAAATGAAATAATGAAACCAGGACGTCAATCCATCTGATCCAACAATTAAACAATTGATAAGATAATAAAATAATTTGACAGAAATGGAATTAGATAAGCGTATCAGGAATGCACACTGTTTCATATAGAACATCGATATAAAATCATCCTGGTTATTGGCATTGTTAATAGTATTAGTGTAAACCTACAGTTGATGTCTGATCCCCTGAAAGTATTGAAGACCTCTTCCTTATCCTCGGCATAACGAGTGGCTTGGAACAGATCGTTGTAATCAATGGCACCATCATTATTGGCGTCGAATTTAGTGAAATCTGCCTGGGTTAGAGGAGGCATGCCGTAGGGTGGAGTTCCTGCTGTACCTTGGCCACCTCCTGCTGTACCTTGGCCACCAGCTTGGCGGTTAATAAGCTGATAGCTTTGAAGATAATATATAGATAACGGCAAATTAAACTAAATAAATAAATAAATCAATTTCTTACATTACGACTACTCTCTTGACCCTAGCAACAAGATGTTATGCATCGAACACTTTGTTTTGTCTGCCTATTACACAGAAAGTCATGGGGCTAGCACAAGACTGCCCTAAAACACACTAACCTACCCAGGATACATGTATATAATTATATTGATTCAAACCTTAAAAAAGACAATGATCAATAAAATCCTGCATTGTATAATTATTGAGTAAGATCAGGGGAGTTTCATTCCCATGTTGGTAATTATCAACAAATGAAAGACCCCATAAGTACCATAAAACAGCACAAGACTCCCAAAACACCCTCAACTACCCAGGATACATAAAAGCAATTGAATAAAATCAAATAAAATAAAAAGACATTGATCAGTAAATTTCTAACCAAGTCGGAATCATGCATCACTATATTCATATTTTTAATTAGTTCTTTTTTATATATAAAAATATGTATTGTGACAAAGCGCATATGAATAATTAAAACCCAATATGCTATATTTATATTTTAAAATTCTTTAACCAATTTTTTGTTTTAATTGGTTTTATAATGGTAAGAATTACAAAAAAATAAAAATAAAATCTCATGTAACATTATGTCTTTTGTGTCTGATTACTTTCACTATTTAGAAATAAACGTTTTGACGGATTCAAGGCAATTTTAAAGCATTTTGTTTTCTTTTTCAAAATTGAGGTTGAGCTTCTGTACATTAACAATGCAAATTAAATATTGGAACCCAGTCGTACACTAAATCTAACAAACCTAGTCGCAAGTAAACATTTGTATCATGACACAAACATGATTTTCCAGCATTTGATTATTTCAGCGTTTGCGACAAAATATGTTTCAAAATGAAGATTATGATAAGAATAAGAAAACCTGTAGGAATGCTTAATTTTGTTAAAAATGTCATTTTACTTATAAACCGTTTCTTTATGTGTTATTGATGTTGCTCTGAAACATAATATTCAAGCCGTAACTTATGTGCATTACTAGTATCACAGAAACACAGACGTCTCTGAGGTGCGTCAAAATGGGTGACTTACTAGACGAGTCGTTTGATGAAAGTTCGTTAAGAAGAGTACGAGGTAATGTATAATTGTTATTTACGTCTCTTACTTGGCTAAAATAACTTATGTTTCCAAAGTAGTGAGAAATATCACTATGAAGATTTATTAACGGTGAAAGTAAATACTTAAATGGGTCAAAACTGAGATTGAAGAAGAAGGGCCATGTAGCGGGTGCGTTTTTTTTTTTTTTTTGTTAGGTGCTATAAAACACTTAGATCTTCGACAAAGCAGGTAGTTTTAGAAAACATTTTAAAAATTGTATCGATACAAAATGAGCAGTAATTATTTCTGGTAAAAGAAAAACGTTTGAAACCTACAGCGCCATCTGTAGTCATGATGCCATGAGAATTTCTAGTATGTCATTATGGCAACAGATGGAGACACAATTTGGGCAACAGTAGTTACATTATTGCAAGGCCACGTCTGTCTTAAAACGGAAGTTGGAGTTATGTAATTGTAATATGGCAAGTTTATAAACAGAATATACAAAACTTGTAATAACTGACAGCGTTTGACAAACTATAGAATCAATTCAGTAACTGGAAAACTGAAGAGAAAAAAAATATGACGCAATAGGAAGGAGACATAAGCACTTGCAAACAGCCATTTATAGCTTGCATCAATGAAAAATAGAAAATTCATGACTAGGCCTAGGTTCATGACTGTAGTCATTGACACTAATGCAGAAGAAAAGTAGCACATGCAAACTGCCTACGTACAATTTCCATCCATGAAGAATACAATATACATTGATAGAATTATGAAAGTAGCCCTTGCATACAGCCATTTACAATAATGCATCAAGAAAGATTAGAAAATACCCGCATAGAATTATGGCGGTAATCCACTTCTATAAATGCAATCCTGAACGACCGACTCGGTTTGTTCTTGGAAAGGCACCTTACTTTCATTGACTGTATGATTTAGCTAATGTGTTAAAAGTGCCGTTACAACCTGCTCGACGCGTGATTGAAAAAAAAAGCAATACTCTGAAGGGGGAAAAATATATTAAGTGACAAAATTGAATCAGATTACCTCCATGACCCGTTCTGGCAGGACCCTGTATGTCATATTATAAAAGAGACAAGGTAAACAACTTCCAAAACTTCGTCCCAACCTTGACTCTCAATCTCAATTTCCTTCTGCTGCTTCCGTCTTTGACGGCACGTGACCATAACATATGTCATGTTTTTCTCCAGAGATATTTGTCTTTTATTCATCAAGCCATCATTGATTTGTTTTTTTAGCTGCATCCAACTGAAGTTACGGGCTCCGAAACGTACGAATTTTGCGACTTTTGCCTGCCGATTGTGTTTCTTTTGGATTACTGGTTTTTATTCAAAATCTAGATAGATAGATAGATAGACAGACAGACAGACAGACAGACAGATAGATAGATAGATAGATAGATAGATAGATAGATAGATAGATAGATAGATAGATAGATAGATAGATAGATAGATAGATAGATAGAATGGAAAACACGCTTAAGATCAAAATAAAATGAAAATATAGAAGATGAAAATACTACTGGAATGCAGGAGTTAAAAGGATTCAAATAAAGACAGAGTAAGACAAAAAGAAAGAAACGAAATAATATATTTGGAAGAATGTGGGAATCAATAGAAATGTATCTTACTTGTAAATGTCCTCGAAATCGGGTGGTTCGTATGCAGCCTGGTAGCCTGCTCCTACTCCTGCTCCTATTCCTGCTCGGGGTATGGTGCCAGCTATCGTCCCAGAGGTTCCGGGTATTGGTATTGGAGGATTTGGTCTGGGGCCGAGACCCTCGCCGAACTCATTCTCTGCCTCAATCTCCTCGGGTTGAAAATAGGAACCATACGGATTGCCATATCCATAGGGCACCTGAGGTGCTGGAGCACACAAGGAAACTACAATTGCACATGCTAATATTAAAATGTTATTCATTTTTAACCCTTTTTGCTCTGTGTATGCCAGCGATTAAACTGCGAAGATATCGAGATTTTTCTTTCTGTAATTGTATCGAACGAATCACACTATCTGTATTGTGTTGTGGCTTTTATATACGTGAACTTAATCTATAAAACGTAATGTGGGAACACGTTTCCCTGAATCCTTAAAAACACGTTTACAAACACTCATCTCTACCGTATGAGCATGCGCAACTTGTAGAATCATCCAAGAATGACCTCATGTTACTGCCAAATGCCTCATCACCCTTCCGAAAATTAGATAATTGAAATGGCGAAATTTGAGACGGCAGATAATATTTGTTTCCATATACTTTTCCACTAGAAAGGATGATAAATAGGTGGTGAAGTCATGAGTGCTGGCGACTGAACACATTATCATTTGACCTCTGCAAAATGGTGTCAGACACATGCCGTTTTTTGGTATGTGAAAATGATTCAGTTACTTCTTTGTTTCCCATAGTTGTTTTCTTTCAGGACCCCGTGGATTATTCGTCATTTCAAAACAGAATTTTAACAGATAATACCATACATGTTCAATAAGCGATTGGTGAAACAACACTTTATAACAGCATATACATTTTTAAGTGTTACCCAATCAATTGATAATAAAAACAAATGAACGAACATATGCATAATAATACACTATACGTATGGTACAGTTAACGAAAAACTGTAAATCACAAATAATGGCAAGCGTAATATATTTGCAAATATAGCTGCGGCAGAAAGAAAAATGGTGAAATTTTTATTCCTGAAAATTGAAAGTTTATGTTGTTTACCAACAAGCAAATCGCAAACATTCACCTTCTTGATTCATTTTCGAAAATCTAGAACTTTTTGTCGCGAAATAATGATTGTTTGCATTTTATCGATTTCTTGGTTTTCACTTTAAAAAATGTACCCTAAAATTCATTTAAGAGTTATACATTAAAGAGAACACTTGCTGGGTATGGCGGATATTACAGCATATCGATATGTGTTAATGACCCCATAAATAAGATGGCACTCCACGGAAAGCGTTTGAAGAATCAAGTCAGCCCCCATTGCTGAGCAATACATGCGTTGTATTATAGAACAATATTTAGTTTATGCGTAGTATAATGTACATTACAATACGTTTTCTTATTTGCACAGTGAAAGGGGAAACAAAATATCACACAGCGTTGCTTTTGATGACGCGAGACGCATTACCGGATTTTGTTCAACTAGGCATACATTCAATATAGATATGTTGATAACAATCTTAGAGATACAAACTGATGATTATTATACGGATAAATATCTATGACTGTCATATAGTTACATATTGATGACTATCATATAGTTTCACATTGATGAATATCATATAGTTACATATTGATGACTATCATAAAGTTGTAAATTGGTAACTATCATATAGTTACATATTGATAACTATCATATAGTTACATATTGATGACTATCATTTAGTTACATATTGATTACTAACAAATAGTTACATATCGATGATTCGTATAGTTACATATATCGATGATTCGTATAGTTAAATATTGATGATTCACATAATTACATATCGATGATTTATATAGTTACATATTGATGACTATCATTTAGTTACATATTGATGACTATCATATAGTTACATATTGATGATTCATATAGTTATATATTGATGATTCGTATAGTTACATATTGATGATTCATATAGTTACATATTGATGATTTATATAATTACATATTGATGATTTATATAGTTACATATTGATGATTCATATAGTTACATATTGATGATTCATATAATTACATATTGATGATTTATATAGTTACATATTGATGATTCATATAATTACATATTGATGATTCATATAGTTATATATTGATGATTCGTATAGTTACATATTGATGATTCATATAGTTACATATTGATGATTCATATAGTTACATATCGATGATTCATATAGTTACATATTGATGATTCATATAGTTACATATCGATGATTCATATAGTTACATATTGATAATTCAAATAGTTATATTGATGACTATCATAAAGTTCACATTGATAACGTTCATATAGTTACATATTGTTGACTATCATATAGTTACATATTGATGAATCATATAGTTACATATTGTTGACTATCATATAGTTACATATTGGTGACTATCATATAGTTACATATTGATGACTGACAAATAGTTACATATTGATGATTCATATAGTTTCATATTGATGATGCATATAGTTACATATTGATGACTATCATATAGTTACATATTGATGACTGACAAGTAGTTACATATTGATGATTCATATAGTTTCATATTGATGATGCATATAGTTACATATTGATGACTATCATATAGTTACATATTGATGACTGACAAGTAGTTACATATTGATGATTCATATAGTTTCATATTGATGATGCATATAGTTACATATTGATGACTATCATATAGTTACATATTGATGACTGACAAGTAGTTACATATTGATGATTCATATAGTTTCATATTGATGATGCATATAGTTACAAATTGATGACTATCATATAGTTACATATTGATGACTATCATATAGTTACATATTGATGACTGACAAGTAGTTACATATTGATGATTCATATAGTTTCATATTGATGATGCATATAGTTACATATTGATGACTATCATATAGTTAAATATTGATGACTGACAAGTAGTTACATATTGATGATGCATATAGTTACATATCGATGATTCATATAGTTACATATTGATGATTCATATAGTTACATATCGATGATTCATATAGTTACATATTGATGACTATGATATAGTTACATATTGATGACTGACAAGTAGTTACATATTGATGATGCATATAGTTACATATCGATGATTCATATAGTTACATATTGATGATTCATATAGTTACATATTGATGATTCATATAGCTACGTATTGATGATTCATATAGCTACGTATTGATGAATATAATATAGTTACATATTGATGATTCATATAGTTACATATTGATGATTCATATAGTTACATATCGATGATTCATATAGTTACATATTGATGATTCATATAGTTACATATTGATGATTCATATAGCTACGTATTGATGAATATAATATAGTTACATATTGATGATTCATATAGTTACATATTGATGATTCATATAGCTACGTATTGATGATTCATATAGTTACATATTGATGATTCATATAGTTACATATCGATGATTCATATAGTTACATATTGATGATTCATATAGTTACATATCGATGATTCATATAGTTACATATTGATGATTCATATAGTTACATATCGATGATTCATATAGTTACATATTGATGATTCATATAGCTACGTATTGATGATGCATATAATTACATATTGATGATTCATATAGCTACGTATTGATGAATATAATATAGTTACATATTGCTGTCTGTCATAAAGTTTCACATTGATAGCGTTCCTATAGTTACATATTAATGTCTATCTTATAGATACACATTGATTGCTATCATATAGTTATATATTTAGTTTGTATGGTAAATGTGCAACTGCTAGTCTTGGAGATATTAGATTTAAACAAATTTTCAATATTTTGTTATGTTCACATTTAAGATCTGGCATAGTAGAGGTACTTCATATTTGTTCCTTCCTTCGTTCTTTTGTTGGCAGATGAATTGTTCTTGCCGTATGCTTTCATCAAACCGAAAGAATTCGAATCTCCCAGAGCAGATGGTGCAAATATGTGACCAAGGTATGTTTTGTTTAAGGCAAAACAGAAACAATTAGAATCCTCGAGAGCAGATTCTACGAATGTGTGACCATTGTTTGCTTGACAATATCAAAGTTATATATATATATATATATATATATATATATATATATATATATATATATATATATATATATATATATATATATATATATATATATATATATATATATATATATATATATTGATGTGCAAGTAAAACTGGAAGGGAAGAAAAACATAAGGAACTTGGGCGCCTACTTCAAGAACCAGAGAAAAAGAAATTCAAGTGTAGAAACTAATTCTAAAACAACGAAAGAAAATAGAAAAGTTCAGTCAAAAGCACTCCAGCAGCGATCTCCAGATCCCAATTACGAACCATGTGAAGGAGCAACCGGATGTAGCCTTGCCATTCGTGATAGAAGTCGCAGGAAACAAGGTGGTAATGTAATCGCTGAATCGCCGGTGATTCAAGATATACTTTTCCCAAATAACATCCTCGCAGATGTTGATCGATTGGAAATTTTTAATGGTGGAAGACGATCCGGCAATAATTTCAAAGAAATCATCAATAAAGCAGTTAGTATTTGTCAGCAATTATTTACCGGTGGTTACGTGGACAGAAGTATTTATCGGGCACTCAGCGATGAAACTACCGATGATTACCACGACACTGATTAATGAAATAGATCGGCGATAACAAAATAACATGATTATACATAATACCCAACGTGAATCGGAAAACATCAGGGTATTAAATTTAAGATTTTCGGTTTAAAGCTCCATCTGCGGAGATGAACTCGGCGATGTTGTTCAAGGTTTATTCAGAATGATAGCCCCAAAAACTATCTCGATTGCAAAACATTAGGTGTAAAAGCCATCAAGGTTATTCGTGATAAGGGTATTGCCACGGTTGTTGATGATGCTGTTAAAGCATTCTCAGAGATTAAAGACAGGCTTGCATGATAAGTACGCAGACCGCAAGCGATCTGACCACAGCCAGCAAACTTGCCCAAAACCGATGTGATGCCAGCAAGTATCAGTAAAATAATAAATCAAGCTGTTACGTGCTTAGGATCGAATAAACAGTAACATAGAAAGAGTAAAAATAACAAGCTTGTAAAAATTTAACAAACAATTTATTGAGTACAACTATTTTCATAAAAGAAAATATTTAAACTTACGGTTTTAGAGAATCAAGTCCAAAAATTAATCCAAAAAGAATTCACAATATCATCCACTAGTGGAATTGCAAGAGTCCCGATAATAAAACGTCCTAATAGTTCCCGGTTCGAATCTTGACGATGTAATCCAATATGGACGACGATGTCACGTGATGAAGTCAGTTTTAGTTTTATAATAATTCAAATGAGCACAAGTAATTTCTAGATAAATAACACAATAAATTCCTCTTGATCCCAAACAAATTGAAATAATTTACACCCAAACAATAACACACACATCTTTGTATTCTAAAGCCCAGACTAACTACTGAACCGTTACCTTCTAAAACACAGCTATAAACTGATTCTCTCGTTAACAGGAAGGGGTCACGTGATTTTCTAGAAGGTCACAGAACGAACCCATGCTCGCAAAGTCACGTATACAGTATGATCTAGAAAGATGTCCTTGGAATCAACCAATCATTTTTAAAATAAAGCTCAAATGTCATCGGAATCAACCAATCATTTTAGAAGCTTGTTTACACTCTGAAGCAAGGTCATACAATGAGGTTAACATCTGTTGTTTACTTGTAGAGTGAAAATTTCTAGAAAAATACCCCAATGAATGAATTTTTAATCCAAAATGTCAAATTTGAATCTGACAAAAATAAATAAATTATTGAAATCAAATATGCGTTACATACATACATACATACATACATACATACATACATACATACATACATACATACATACATACATACATACTTATTTATTTATTTATTTATTTATTTATTTATTTATTTATTTATTTATTTATTTATTTATTTGATTGATGGTAGAGAAATCGAGGCATGCCTAGATAAGTTTGATAGTTCTACGACAATTATCGGTCTTGCAAGATACTCCGATGACTATTCAAGGTCTACCGGTCCAATCATAATGTTTGCGAATGACATTACTGACCACCCTGACGATAGGCAACATTTCGTGGTACAAATAACACATGCCATCATAGTTGATACCCCCAGGGCTGTAGAGAGCTATCATGGATCCTGGGGTAAGAAAAAAATAGGTTCCTCCTAGTTCTTGTTCAAATGATTTTTCTTTTCTTTTATGAAATTAAAATATTTTTTTCGTCTAAAACCTTCTTACGGGTCAGCCTTGTGGATATATTCCCGGTTGCCCCAACCCCATCTGATCTGCCTTGATACCCCGCAAGGCCGGGTGGTACTGCAACACTGCAGAGGGCCAATCCAGATTTCAACCTGACATTATCAGCACGACATCCTCAGGTTAACGCTGATGGTGAATTTTCATGTGTGACACCACCGCCCATATCTCCGGATTCTGTTGACATGTTGGAAAAGTCATCTTCGGAGCCAAACACACGGTTTGATTAGTTCGACGAACTACAGACAAGGATGCTATCTGGCATCATGGGATTGGTGGGTGCTGGTGCTGGTAAAATAACACTAACAAAACTAGCGTTATGGATGCCAAGGATGACTCCGCCAGCGACAGAAGAGGCGCGATTGTTATTATTCACGGATAGTCGTGATAAATCAACGCTGTCATGGCCGACAAAAAAATGACCACAGACTTATCCCCAGGCACAGCATGGACATTTTCATAGCATATTTCATCACATCATTCCCGCGTGATATCAATTATAATGATCAGACAACAAACCCAATGTTGCTTGCTAGATTAACAGTGTCTACGATTTCGCTGAGGATAAATGGACATCAAGAACCATCCAAGACATAATACTGAATTTGGACCAAAACAACGTAGCATAGAAATATCAGTCTGATGAGATTTAAGGGGAGTTATCAGAGTGTAGACTCTGGAGTCTGGATATCTCACTGAGATTTCTCGCCGCTGTATCCGATTAATTACTTTTCGTAGGAACACCTCGATTTATTAAATCTGTCGTTGACGTACACGTGCAAGCTACTGTTGTCAGGTGATCGCTATTATCTATAGAACAATTGATGTCATACTGACGGGCAAAACAATGTTGCTTGAAGGTGATGAGAGTCATTTATGCGCCCATTGTAAATATATAAGTATTTTCCAAACATGTATTTAGATCATCAATGATATTATAATGTTATATCATCACCTCAATGTTACTCACATATCAGGCAGATTATAAAGCTATCGGCATCAAAGAAGAATTCTGGGGAAAAACACTATCGCTGCTTTGCAAGGCCCAAATAAATAATCGCTGACTGAACCGCAGCTCAAACAAAACGATGACACCAAGAAATCGAAAATTGACGTGCGACTTGATCTTTCCGCGAATGCTATCATTGACCCAGCAAAGACGGGCGGTATATTTCCACTGCTAGCAGCGATGCCAGCGCTGATTGCCGCTGAAGATCCAGATGCTTAAAAAAGAGCTGCACTCTGTGGCGTTGAAACAGCTGCCAACAAAGCGCTGCAAAAGCAAATGGACACGGGATAAAAACCTCCAAAAGGGACACGGTTTAAGATTACCGAAAATGTGGTATGGTCAAGGTCT
The DNA here is from genome assembly GCA_030141615.1 of Unio pictorum. Lineage (NCBI taxonomy): Eukaryota > Metazoa > Mollusca > Bivalvia > Unionida > Unionidae > Unio > Unio pictorum. Next base: position 557,275 of record JARLTB010000279.1, read on the forward strand.
GAGCACCCCATTTTAAATTTTGGTTTAGCTGATGATGCTCGGCGATTAGGTATTAGAAACGTCAGAAGTGGTTTCAGGTGCGATCAGTTACCGGAAGAAAATAAAAACGTTGAAACTGGCATCATTAATTTTCTTGGACGTTCTGGTCCAGATACTCATTGGGTTGCATACGCTGTTGATCCAGTGGTGTTGTTTATTTCGATTTGTACAGACTGGCACCACCGAGAGAATTTTTAAAATGTATCAGTACAGTGCGAATTACTCCAATCTGGTATTCAACATTACCGACACAGACAATAACGAATCTAACAATATGCGGTCTAGAAGTGCTTGCTGTACTTAACTCTATGTCATCAGGGCGGCCGCATAAAGTTGCTCACAAATATATTGCAAGTCCTTTTTAAACGGGTACATATTTTATAACGGTAGATATTTACGGAAGAGCTGCATGCGGCAATACCCAGGGTGACATTGATCTGTCAGCGTATGCAACACGAGATGAACTTGCTGATATTTTACGTCACGCCGGATTGATCCGGATGAGGTTGATGCTTTTTAGGATCAGACGGTGCGGCTCAAGAGGATGGGTCGATATTATCTTGCGTGTTTCAGGTGTGACGAGCAATAACGTCGTGGTATTTACCGGAGACAAAAATCTCAAAGACTTATGTGTATCACTCATGAATATCCAAGCTGGCGATACAACAAATGGTGAAATCAACATACAAAAAATAGTATTGCTAATTTAAAAGAATCAGGATCAGAAGATGACGCTGAAACGAAGAAATATGTAGACAATAACGAAGTCGTAATACGGACCTCGTTAACGACAATCAATGAAGGATTGGACATATTCAGAGCTGAATATAACAATCACGTGACCACGTTTACGAATGTTCTGAGAAACATAAATAAAAACATCAATGATTTTTTTGGGGGGAGAGGGTGGCAAATGTCACTGGCATTAGTCTCGCAGAATTCACATACAACTCTCTGACATCGACGAATAAATGAAGGCGATTCAAGATCGGTTGTTCATACGACTTCGTTCACCGACGCGGTATACACAGTAGCGTCTGGATCAGCAGCATGGTCACAACAACAAAAACTGACGTAACCGGTGTGTACAGGCTCTCAGTGTTTAGCGCCGCTAAATTTGGATATTTACCACATTCTCACAGCATCATTCCACCGATAGATCTTCGGAAAACATTCATACTGGACTCAACAGATAAAGACTTAACCGTAACGACACATTTCTGGCGTCTAGAATTCGTCGCGAAATCACCTCAATTGGTAACTTGCTTTATATCATAATGAATCCACATATGAAGATGCAAGATACAGACTTCATTCAACTGAGGTCACTGTGTGACAAATTAGAAAAAGATAATAATAGTAAGATATGACATATGTGTAAACATAGAAGAGGATACAGAGCAAGTAATTATCCACGGGTGCTCTCCTTAGCGATATTTCCTGAGATTTTAACCTGACACAGAGATAAGCAACTCTAATTTCTGACTTAACTATAAATTCACTTCTTCATTTACAAGTCTGAATACGTACATAAGTTGTTTCTATCATTAACATAAATAATAATAATAATAATAATAATAATAATAATAATAATAATAATAATAATAATAATAATAATGAGGACTTTGTATAGCGCCTAATCTTTCGAAGCTCTAAGCCCTTTACACCATCAATAATGATATTTATCACTACAAAACAACAAATGACAAATACAATGAATTTGGAAAACATAAAAACATGCTGAAAACATATACGATACAAAACATGATTAGGTCGTAATTTTTTCCCTGCAGTCGAAACAGGTGAGTCTTAAGACCACTCTTAAAAGGGACCACTGTGAATTTGTGTCTAATTTCAATGGGCAATTCGTTCCACGTCGCCGGGCCCTGGTGTGCAAACGAACGTTGTCCATATGACGTTGTTTTCACCTTGGAAACAATGAGTATACGATTATCAGAAGAAGAGCGTAAGGATCTAGCTGGTGTATACACATGGGTGAGGCTGGATAGGTATGTTGGACTGGAGTCTGTCATTGTGATGTGTGCGCTCCGGTTATCAAAGTGTTATTAGTACAATATTGCACAGGCCTGGTCAGAGGTATTGCGCAACTTGGAAAACAACACTTGAAGACCGCCTCCCACTAATTATCGTTATCTAGAAGATGATCTCTACGGTGTAATCTGCCCGGTCAGTGGGTATAGAAATCTGAGATGGTACTTTGAACAAGACAATACACGAGCCCCCGTAAAGATAAAATATGAATTTAATTAAAAATACAATTAAGAAAAGAATGACACTGTGAATTACAATTTCTCTCTTTCTGAATACACTTAGTTCAGAAAATACATAAACTGAAGCTTTAAAATAATGGATACATTCATAAGAATCCAAACACTAATGAAATAAATGAAGTTAGCCGTTAATACTGAGAGTAAATTTCATCAAAGAATCGAATGTTCATTTAACATTGGACTGTTGGGTGATTCAAAGTGACCTTTTTCGTCGACTGGTTTTTTCTTTCTTTTCCCTGCGTGCGTCCGACTTCAGCTTGCCCTTTGATTGAACGGGAATTCCACACTCTGACTTCTTACTTCTTTTTTTCTATTTTCCTTTGACTTCTCGCTGATTCTTACTCTTGCCAAAATAAACTATTTTCCTGCGACTTCTCGCTGATTCTCACTCTTGCCAAAAAAACTATTTTCCTTTGACTTCTCGCTGATTCTCACTCTTGCCAAAATAAACTATTTTCCTTGTAAAAGAAAAGGGTAAAACGCCCTAAGTATCTCGTTACTTTCAGAGTTGAGATAATAAGTCCGTTTTTCAGGTTCGAAAAATCAGATCTTACTATCAGTGTTATCATTTATACGGCTAACAAATACTATACAGGTCTTCAGATCAATAGAGCTATACTGCTAATTATCGACATCAGAAATCGGGAAAGTCATATATTCCCGTAAATCATTACGTAAAGTGAGGCAATATATCATAACACACAATCCATATTTACTAATATGATAAATTCAAATTAAGGTAACACTTTCCAATCATAAATGTACACGGCGGGTTTTCTACACCACCCATTTACCTACCTAAGTATATAAGGGAAAAAATGCTAATTCAGAATTCAAAATACATTATTAAATCACTGTAAAACCGACTATCCATACAAAATATGAACACATCATGCATCTGTAACAAAGAAACATATCAAAGTACGTTATTAAATCAATGTAATACTGAACTATTTGTATCGTAGTATCGATACATTATGCATCTATGCCAAAGATAAACAGCATATACATTACATCATGATAAAGGTGAATTTGAGTTAAATACCTTGTGTTTTTGGCGTCTCACAATCGTTCCACATTCAGTTTAACTGGAACCCAACTTTTACGAACGTCTGTCTTTCAAAGCACGCTCGGAGTCTTGACTATGTAGTTTCTACTTCCTCTCTTGCGGGGGTCTTCCTAGACTGACTACCCTCGTTTGATGATACGAAGTATATATTTCCCCGATTCTGAGGTCCGACACACACCTTTCCTTATGCATTCGCCCAATCGGAATAAATGCTATTCTTACTGACCTTATGAAAACCGTCTATCAAGGTGCCAAAAATGCCACTTAGGATCGAAATATCACCTTATCATTTGTCTCAATCATTTTTGATAGCTCTGCGTGAGGAATCACATAATTTTAACGTGTCAAACACAACACTCAGTCCGTTTTCACTCTAATTATTGTAACAGTCTGACCGAGGTAAGAAAACATTCTTTTCGTTCCAAACTCTACTCCAAGACAGTTGATTGTTGGCTAGCCTACGAATTAATTACTGGATGTCACTGACGAAAAATTTGGCACTTGACATTCATTGAAATATAGCACAGAGAACAAATTTTGTGTTTGATTCTGTATCGAATTGATAGCCAGTTATGGGTACAGAGCAGTGGTGAGGTGTGCTCTGATCGAGGTGCTCAAAAGATGATTCGTGCAGCTGTGTTTTGAACTTTTTGAAGTTTCTTGAGTAAATATTGTGACGAACCAGACAGAATTGAGTTACAATAGTCCAGTCTTGAAAGTACTAATGAACACACATGTGTTTTAGTGGCATCAACTGAAAGATATTTACGAATGGAACTGATGCGTCTCAATTCAAGATATGCAGCCTTGCATATGTTCATGACATGTTGGTGCAATGTGAGAGTACTGTCCAGAGTAACACCTAGGTTTCATACTGACTGAGAATCAGATTTTGGTGTTGCTGATATTTATTGTCTGAGGTAAAGGATGTGAATGAGAAAGTATTTGTGTTGTGATCAGAATAGCCTCAGTTTTATCATCATTCATCTGCAGCTTGTTACATGTCATCCATGATTTCACATCAGAAATGCACTTCTCTACTCCATGGATGGTAGCATCAACTTCAGTTGGGTGGGTAGACTTGTATATTTGGGTGTCATCAGCATACAATTGGTGCGAGACTGGGTGATGATATATGACACTTGAGAGCGGCTGAGTATACAGAATAAAGAGAACAGGTCCAGAAACATATCCCTGTGGAACACCATAACATACGTCAAATGGGCTGGAGTGTATTCCATTTGCAGATATAATTTGTGTCCTGTTGACTAAGTAAGACTTAAACCACTGTAAGGCTATATTCTGAATATTTGATTTTGAACATACACAAGAACAGTTTTGAGCGACATTAATAATGTAGTGTCAAAGATGTTAACTTTAGGTGGAATGAATTTCTCTGTCTCTGTCATATATATATATATATATATATATATATATATATATATATATATATATATATATATATATATATATATATATGGAACAAAAACGTATCGCGTTCAAAAGAAAGCAAGTGTTGCTCTGTGCTTAATATCATTTAGAATTATATTTCACAACACTGCAGGGGAATATGTACAAGATGTTTTGTATTGAATTGTATTGAATTTCAACCAATAAAGACTTTAGTTTGCAATGAAGCCATTGATATATTGTGGAGACATGTTGTGAAATGATTTCTATGTCACATAGCTTTAACTTGCCTTGCTCTCTATTAAAAATGTAACAACTGTAAATTAATGAATATACGTGAGGATCGATGGTACATTCTTGTAATAATTACATCGACTTATTTTGGAGTTTCATTTTCTCTTTAAGATTAGCGGCTTTGCGATTGTCCATGAACAATCACTTGATAGTACCAAAAATATCATTTATGAAAATAGGCTAATTAATATACATTAGTACCAAAAATATCATTTATGAAAATAGGCTGATATACATTAGTACCAAAAATATCATTTATGAAAATAGTCTAATATACATTAGTACCAAAAATATAATTTATGAAAATAGTCTAATATAAATTAGTACCAAAAATATAATTTATGAAAATAGTCTAATATAAATTAGTACCAAAAATATAATTTATGAAAATAGGCTAATATACATTAGTACCAAAAATATCATTTATGAAAATAGTCTAATATACATTAGTACCAAAAATATAATCTATGAAAATAGGCTAATATACATTAGTACCAAAAATATCATTTATGAAAATAGTCTAATATACATTAGTATCAAAAATATCATTTATGAAAATAGTCTAATATACATTAGTACCAAAAATATAATTTATGAAAATAGTCTAATATAAATTAGTACCAAAAATATCATTTATGAAAATAGGCTAATATAAATTCTGAAATATGTTTGACATGGAGTATTGGACATTCTGACAGATATACAACACCCACCATAGTAGTAACAGAGCATGTTTTAAAACTTTTAGAGATTTTAGCAACTGTTTCTCTCTAGAACTATGAAGGTTAATGACACCGGCAATACCACTCTATCAGTCTATCAGATCTCTACCACACTCCCTAATCTAGCAAGAACTGTCAAAATAGCTAACTAATAGTTGCCAGCTGCATAGGCTGGTAACACATCAACACATCCGAGTAATAAAATGTATGTAGAAGTTATATATATATATATATATATATATATATATATATATATTATAATCTAAAATCAAACGTATTTTCATGACAGCGGTCTTTTTTGAGGCCTCAAATTTTGATTATTTGATTATTTCCTAATTTAAGAAACATATACCGGTACTCGTACACACACACACACACACACACACACACACACATACACATACATACATACATACATACATACATACATACATACATACATACATACATACATACATACATACATACATACATACATACATACATACATACATAGTTTCTATATCAAGTGATACCATTACTAGCTCTTGACTAATGCAATCATTTGAAGTATGTGACAACTGAATTGTCTAAGTAAATAAATGTAAGTAATATATGATCTGCGACATACGGCTCTTCACGCTGATATGAACACACACACACACACACACACACACACACACACACACCGTTCTACATATATGATTTACAGTAAATATATACATTTGTGGGCAACAAGAAAGTTATGAGCAAGAAGTAATTTTCTGAACAAATCAGCTTCCTGCACGAGAGAGAGAGAGAGAGAGAGAGAGAGAGAGAGAGAGAGAGAGAGAGAGAGAGAGAGAGAGGGGGGGGGGGGTAGGACGTCTAAATTAAAAGTTCCATTTGAAATTTCCAAAAATTAAAACGAAATGTAAATGTTTGCATTTTGACTTTGAATGCAAAGTCAGATTTCCATATTTCTTGTGAGAATTGTTATATTTTAATTTAAATGACGCAAAACATAACGTTAGAGTCCTCTTTATCTGATACATGTAAGGCCCATAAAAACTACTACATTCCACTAAAATAAATTAGGAGGAAAATGTAAAAAGTGTTAAATCTGTCAAGCTTTTTAACAGGAAGTTCTGTATGTTAATATGCAATTTGGGAAGTTACAGGCAATATGAATTCTGGCTTAAGACAAACACGCAGTAATTATCAATTTAAACAAATTTCAAGTGGGTACAGTGCTGTGCTTTTATTAGCGACTTGTTTTCTCAGATTTCGAGAATTTGTATATTATCAGTGCACTGTTTGCAAAAGTAAGTAACAAATTTCTTCAACATTTTTTTCCATATTCTAAATTTTCGCAACAATAAACAACTTCCCTGACCCTTATCGTTAATTTTCTTGTAAACGTTATTCATTTCCAGATTTTGCAGTGAAAAAACAATCGCAGAAAGCTCGATCCAAAATCATATTTGTTCCAAATGTTAGACAAGCATCCGTCCATTTAGGCATATCATTCCATTTATTCTTGCAATTATAAAAGTAAGTATATTCCAAATAGTATACTGACATTAATATGTGATTTCAAAGACAGATATAATTTATTCATTAGTATAAAAAAACACAAGAAAAACCCCTGAGATAATAATCATTAACACTAATACCTAACTGTACCACTGCCCTCTCTATAATGACCACTAACACTATAAATGAGATTAATACAACCCTCTCTAAAATGACCATTAACACTATTACCTGTCTGTACCACTGCCCTCTCTATAATGACCACTAACTCTATTAAGGAGATGTACTATAACCCTCTATATAATTACCATTAACACTAATACCTAACTGTACCACTGCCCTCTCTATAATGACCACTAACTCTATTAAGGAGATGTACTATAACCCTCTCTATAATGACCATTAACAATAATACCTAACTGCACCACTGCCCTCTCTATAATGACCACTAACTCGATTAAGGAGATGTACTATAACCCTCTATATAATTACCATTAACACTAATACCTAACTGCACCACTGCCCTCTCTATAATGAACACTAACTCTATTAAGGAGATGTACTATAACCCTCTCTATAATGACCATTAACAATAATACCTAACTGTACCACTGCCATCTCTATAATGACCATTAACACTATAAATGAGATTAATACAACCCTCTCTAGAATGACCATTAACAGTAATACCTAACTGTACCACTGCCCTCTCTATAATGACCACTAACTCTATTAAGGAGATGTACTATAACCCTCTCTATAATGACCACTGACAATACTAATGAGATGTACTACAACCTTCTATGTAATGACCACTAACACTAATACCGAACTATACAACGTCCCTCTCTATAATGACCACTAACACTAACACCGAACTGTACTACTACCCTCTCTATAATGACCACTAACATTATTAAAGAGATATACTACTACCCTCTCTATCGAACATGTAGTTGCATACGGGAATGTTTCGATAGAGAGCTCACGTGGTAATTTATGACATATCGCGAGTTTACGCAGTGCGTAGTTAGGTAAAGTAGTGTGTTCTGAGTACCGTAAGTGAAGGAATTATATGGAGAGAGAGAGAGAGAGAGAGAGAGAGAGAGAGAGAGAGAGAGAGAGAGAGAGAGAGAGAGAGAGAGAGAGAGAGAGAGAGAGAGAGAGAGAGAGAGAGAGAGAGAGAGAGAGAGAGATGGAAGTCCGGGGAAAAAAGAGACGGAATTAGTGAAGTCCTGAAAAAAAGAGAAGTGATGAGTTTAGTCCGAAAGAGGAAGTGTCGAGTTCAGAGTAAAGGACTAGCAAGTCCAATAAGAATGAGGCAGTTGGAATAGGAAGATTCGAGGAAATAGGAAACGTTGGAACAGTTGAGAGGAAGGTGATTCAGTCAGTCGTGAATACTGCACTCTTTTCACCACTCATTATAATGATGAAATAAATCCAAATTAGACACTGCTATTAAGTCCTGCTGATATAACGTAAGTTGAATTGAAATTACCACTATTAATTTGTATGATTCAATTTTTTATTTTCCTTGTCTAAGGGGGCTCGTTAAGCATTATTTCTTCATAAATAATATTCGCAGGTACGTTTATATTAAGTATCCCAAACTTCATGTAAACACATCAGGAAGAGACTCGTATAAGGCAAAAGTATATCGCGCAATGACTGCATGATATATCCTGAAATATCCCTTTGCCTTTTGTGAACTCAACTCTAGCAGAGATGCGAAAGTAAACAAATTGGGGCAGGAAAGGAGTCGACTGGCGTTGGCATCATTAATTGCCTTCGTTCCACGACTGAGCTCCCAAGGCATAAAATGACTCAGTGTTTATCTGACTGTTAAACTCCCCATGATAAAAGTTCCCACGTTTCAAGAATCACAACTGATTAATGCAATGCCAGTGATTTATTTTATTTCTGTCGTATACTGAACGAGAACGAGATCATGTCGAGAGGAAAAGCGAGTTTAAACATAAGTCCTGTAATTTCTCCCAATGACATGTGCACACTTGACAGAAGTGCCGAAAAGGAAGAAGACGAAGAAGATGTAGTGGAGAAGTGATGACAATGAAGAAAGATTGTCAGTTAGAAATAATGAAAAAGTCTCCAATACGTAACCGTTACTTTGACGGTAATGGCATGAACAGCAGTAGTATTTGTTGTTGTGGACATAATTTAAAGTTAACCCATTATGTTTGCACATTATATAATAAAAGTTATCATCTTAAGACATCTCTGGTGTTCCATACATTATATAATAAAAGTTATCATTTTAAGACATCTCTGGTGTTCCATACATCAACATTACGTGTGTGGTGTTTATTATGAAGACAACTCTATGGACGAACATTATTACGTTCGATTACAAACAATAGGATCATTAATCTCAACAAATGTATATTATGTAATATATCATAATATTTACTCTATTTTATATGTCAAAATATATATTTCTGAATAATGATACTAGATCGCCCCACTCTTTCTCCATCTATACGTATCTATCTGTATTTCCAATAAATTTTAAAAATAACCAATCTATATTAGTATCAAGTCAAACGATGACAACATCAGCAAGTAAAATATATAAGTGCATACCTACATACAGTAAACACATAAATGAGTCACTTATAAACTCACAATGTTTTATATTTCGAGACAAACACCTCCACTGTGCAATACAAAGCACAGGCTCAACGTGTGCTAGATATCAGACCCTTTTGCGCTGAACTGAAAACGCTACTATGTGCCTATCGCATTACAAGGTCAGGTTTTCTCACTGACACGTGGTTATATGTAAATTATTGCAACGAGTCAGTGTGCTAAGCATGCCGGGTGTTACACGTCACCGATTGTATCTTACATTAAAATCTCTTTAATTGCATTGGCGTCTCTTTTTAGTCCACTGCTTAATGTTATAATAGCCAGACATTTTTAAAACGATCTTTCTGTAATTCAACATTCGTTAGAAACTTTTCTATGTATCAAGGCTAGAAGCGACACAACATTTCGCTTTGTTCAGCAAATAAGTCAAAATCGCGGCAAAAACTCAAGACGTTAAAACGCAATGAAAAAGTCCTTACATGTTTTTACAAAAATAATACGAGGGAGTTACAGTGATGTAAATTCGTACGTAAATAAAAGCATAGCTTCGGGTCAAAATTAAGAATCGGATTACAATTCAGGTTCGCGAACTAATCTCCAGGTCAACGGCAGATATTTTTGCATAAATAATATCCTTTTTCGTCTATAGTCATTATCTGACACTCCTACGTTGAGTACGAGTTAGAGCTTCAGCATTGGATGCGGGAGGTGGCGGGTTCGAACCCCGGCCGTGTCATACCAAAGACAAAGGTACTAACAGCCGCCTCGCTAGGCGCCCATCATTAAGAGTTTAGTTATAGGACTGGATGGCATTGTGTCAGGAATATGCGACTGAGTGGGACATCATGCTACACGTCTTCGGCATGATGTCCCATTGCTAGATATCACTATAAACTGCCACACAGCAGACACCGCAGCTGCATGACTGAAAAATTGTTAAACCCAAGTTAAAAATCCCAAAAGCACCCACTTTTAATGAAATAAACCTGAGCACAGACATGGGAAGGGGTGCTATCGGTATTTATCCTTCTTCTAAGACAAGCTTCAGAGGTTTAATATGAATCAATGTTAGTATGACTAAAGAAGGCCCCATGATGAAAGTTCAAACGACCAAAATGTTACAAGAAACACAACTGATTCATTGAATACCAAGGACATATTCAAGTATGTCGTGTGCAGAATGAGATCATGTCGAAGGAGAAGCAAACATTGGCAAAATTCATTATTTTACAGGATTACTTCCTCTATTGAGCAGTCAACACTTCAGAAATGCACAGGAGACGACGCCGGCGAAGACGAAGATGAAGAGGAAAGTTTTCAATAAGTAACCGCTACTTTGGCGATAAAGGCATGAACAGCAGTAGTTTTCGTTGCTGATGCCATAATTTGGTAAAGTTAACCAATTAATATAACCATTGTGATGTTTGTAATGAAGACAACAGCATGGACGATTATCGTGTTAGATTTCAATCAACATAATCACTAATCTTCACGAATGCAGATTTTGAATAAATCTCTTTATTTACCATAATTTATTTTTTACATTTTGAAGATTGTTAATAGATCTTTCCCCTTTGTATCTACTTATGTATGTAGGTATGTCAATCTCAATACCTAATACCTTATACATACATACATACATACATACATACATACATACATACATACATACATACATACATACATACATACATACATACATACATACATACATACATACATACATACATACATACATACATAGTTCCACTGAGCAATACAGCGTTCAGGCTCAACGCGTGTCAGATCGACGACCATTTTACGCAGTAAATTAAAACACAACTGTTGGATTATCACATTACAAGATCATATTTTCGTACTATGCGTGGTTATATGTAAATTATTGCAGCGAATCAACATGCCGATTATACCCACTGTTACACGTCAGAATTTGTATCTTTAATTTAAATTCTCTTTAACTGCATTGGAGCCACTTTTATGGTCTACTGCTGAGCATTATAATAACCAGACATTTTTCAAACGGCCTGTCTGTAATTACACATTCCTTAGAAACTTGCCTAGACATTATGGCTAAAAACGGCAAAGTATTTCGCTTTTCTCAGCGAAAATACAAACTCAAGCCTGAAATTCAAACTTTAGTGCTTAATACTTCAGTCTTTTATTTCTTTTCTTCGGAATAAATGATTAAGGAGTTATTATAATAAGCAATTTTATATAGGTACATTCGTATCTCAATAAAATCAAACCTTCGGGTCAAAACTGGGAATCGAAATACAATTCAGGAACACGAATTATTCTCTATGTTAATGGCAGATATATTTGAGATAAATAATAGCTTCTATTGTAGTCAATATCTGATACGCCTGTGCTGTTTACATTCATATACGTAACACAAGTATTTAGAGTTCTTTTATTTGTAGCATTCTATTTTAATGAATAAATCATTTCATTATTTAAGAAAACAATTGTGCTGTTGATTTAAATTCACATAATTATTGCGCAATCTAAAAGCTGGGACAATTTTCTGCAACAGAAATATAAGTAAATAAGTAATAAAGAAAAATTATCTGACTGACAAACTACAATAAAACTTCCTGGCCCCTGTTTCACCAAAATTCTCAAAATGTCTCTTTAAATGAAGTTTTATATCATGTTGTTAACGATACTTAATAAAACATCATCAATTTTCTCAAAAACGTTTGCAAATTAACTTCTTAGTTTAAAATTTTATTATATGGGTACTTTTCAACCTGAACAAAACTCTAAAAGACTTTTGAATTCGCATAAAATGTCTTCAAAGATAAAACAAGATTGCTTGAAGAAAATTCAAGGTTTTATGATTGCAATTAAATCCCAAATGAATACTGCGAAATTGTTATTGTTACCAACAAAGCATTCAGAAAGATATTCAAAATGTCGATTGGAGAAAGATTGTTTATGAAACAAGATATATAAGATATCCTTCTATTTATTGAACAAAAGTCGAAAAAAAAACAACTCAAGGGAATATTTACACGATAATGAACTGACAAATCATAACGATGCTAACGTTTGGAGAAATTGCATATTTTCCGTGCATTTTTCGCAACTGTAATTTAAATTCCATTCAAAACAAATGTATTCCATCAAATGTATGCATCATTTTACATTCTCGTTAAGTTTCAACTTTTTTTGGTGTGTAATAATAAACAAGTTCCCTAAACTTTAGTATTTGTTGGAAACAACATTTAATTTCAGACCTTGCAGTGAAAAACATAAAATATGATGTAGATTTAGGTGAACCAAAAAACTATTAAATCATGAGTCACTTTTTCTTGCATATTTTCATCTTCGTTATCTGATAAGCTCTACTCATGGCCATATTTTTAAGAAATATCACGCGTCATTCTTACTTAGACATAACATTGCGTTTATTCTTGTAATTTTAATAATAAACATATGGGAAAAAGCAAACTGTCAATACGTTAAGAGAGCGATAATGTTTTGCATTGCAATAAAACACACAAACAACAACACTAAGACAGCTATTATGTTTTCCATTGTAAACAACCAAACAAAACACAACAGCACAAAGAGAGCTATGTTATGTAAGCAAAAATCATACAACACAACAGTACTATGAGAGATGTTTTCATTGTAAGCAATCACACAACACAACCACTATGATTTCATTGTAAGCAATCACACAACACAACAGTACTATGAGAGATGTTTTCATTGTAAGCAATCATACAACACAACAGTACTATGAGAGATGTTTTCACTGTAAGCAGTCACACAACACAACAGTACTATGAGAGATGTTTTCACTGTAAGCAATCACACAACACAACAGTACTATGAGAGATGTTTTCATTGTAAGCAATCGCACAACACAACAGCACTATGAGAGATGTTTTCATTGTAAGAAATCACACAACACAACAGCACTATGAGAGATGTTTTCACTGTAAGCAATCACACAACACAACAGTACTATGAGAGATGATTTCACTGTAAGCAATCACACAACAAAACAGCACTATGAGAGATGTTTTCATTGTAAGAAATCACACAACACAACAGCACTATGAGAGATGTTTGCTTTGTAAGAAATCACAAAACACAACAGTACTATGAGAGATGTTTTCACTGTAAGCAATCACACAACACAACAGTACTATGAGAGATGTTTTCATTGTAAGAAATCACACAACACAACAGTACTATGAGAGATGTTTTCACTGTAAGCAATCACACAACACAACAGCACTATGAGAGATGTTTTCATTGTAAGAAATCACACAACACAACAGTACTATGAGAGATGTTTTCACTGTAAGCAATCATACAACACAACAGTACTATGAAAGATGTTTTCTTTGTAAGCAATCATACAACACAACAGTACTATGAAAGATGTTTTCTTTGTAAGAAATCACACAACACAACAGTACTATTAGAGATGTTTTCATTGTAAGCAATCACACAACACAACAGTACTATGAGAGATGTTTTCATTGTAAGAAATCACACAACACAACAGTACTATTAGAGATGTTTTCATTGTAAGCAATCACACAACACAACAGTACTATTAGAGATGTTTTCTTTGTAAGCAATCATACAACACAACAGTACTATGAGAGATGTTTTCATTGTAAGCAATCACACAACACAACAGCACTATGAGAGATGTTTTCATTGTAAGCAATCACACAACACAACAGCACTATGAGAGATGTTTTCATTGTAAGAAATCACACAACACAACAGCACTATGAGAGATGTTTGCTTTGTAAGAAATCACAAAACACAACAGTACTATGAGAGATGTTTTCACTGTAAGCAATCACACAACACAACAGTACTATGAGAGATGTTTTCATTGTAAGAAATCACACAACACAACAGTACTATGAGAGATGTTTTCACTGTAAGCAATCACACAACACAACAGCACTATGAGAGATGTTTTCATTGTAAGAAATCACACAACACAACAGTACTATGAGAGATGTTTTCACTGTAAGCAATCATACAACACAACAGTACTATGAAAGATGTTTTCTTTGTAAGCAATCATACAACACAACAGTACTATGAAAGATGTTTTCTTTGTAAGAAATCACACAACACAACAGTACTATTAGAGATGTTTTCATTGTAAGCAATCACACAACACAACAGTACTATGAGAGATGTTTTCATTGTAAGAAATCACACAACACAACAGTACTATTAGAGATGTTTTCATTGTAAGCAATCACACAACACAACAGTACTATTAGAGATGTTTTCTTTGTAAGCAATCATACAACACAACAGTACTATGAGAGATGTTTTCATTGTAAGCAATCACACAACACAACAGCACTATGAGAGATGTTTTCATTGTAAGCAATCACACAACACAAAAGCAAAGAACAGTACTAAGACAGAAATAATGTTTGCCATTAAAAATATATATAATATTTTTAAAAAAGCAAAATAAGTCAAAATTAGAAAAAGTCAAATATGACTACTAACATTAAGAACAACTGCCTGCTGGTACCTATTAGGTCTGGCTTCGAAGTGGGATGGAGAGGTCTGCTGAACTAACACAGCTGGGGTCATTCACCAGCAGTCTGATTTTTTTTTTTACTTATCTTACATTTTTGCCGGTGGAGTTTTTTTTGTCTTCATGCAAGCATTTGGGAAATCTGTAAGAGCTGATACGGAATCATGTCTTGTATTGAGTGAATGTCAAGAAAATAAATGTGTTATATAACATTAGTATATAATGTCTTGTGTTTGATATGCTTATATTTTATTTTACATAATAACACTTTAAATCCAAAACTAGAATGCCACTAGCAATGTGCAGTTTTTTAAAACGCATGTTTAAAGCCATTTTATGCTAAATCAATAATGTCATAAGCATCTAAGTAATATCTATAACTACGATATTACTTATAGCATTAGTTTTCTATGAAAATATGATATCTATGTTACACGTGTGTTTAACAACTTTTGGTTTACGTTTAATTCTTCATTTGTCACATGTGTGGCCTGAGCCGAATAAACATTGTAGTTATCGTTGTAGTAGAATTAACGAGTATTGAAATTAACAATCATGGCCTGAACCAAATAAACATTGTAGTTATCGTTGTTGTTCAATTAACCAGTATGGAAATGAACAATCATGGCGTGGTAAAAACTTTGTCTTTTCTCAGAGGAGTTCCTTTTTTTTACATTTCTTAGCTACAGTTGCGTGCATATAACGATTTCAGCAGATACATTTCATTGTGTGTATCATCTGACGTATCCAAAGCTTCTTTTAATCATTAATGGCAATTCATAAACTATACTAAAGGAACAAACTTCATTACCTCTCTCTCATCGCGGCGGATACATTTTGTACTTAAGTAATCCAAGTTTCATATAAACAAATCAGAAAGAAAATCCTGCATGCACACAAATTAAATATATTGTTTTGCGGTGACTATATAATATATACCGAAATATTATATAAACATTTCTTTGTCTTTTATTAACTAAACCTGAGTTGGGATAGGGGAAGGGGTGCCATCAGTACTTGCAATCGTTACAAGACCATGTTTTGGAGGCTAAATAATGAATCGATGTGACTGTAAATAAGGACCCATGACGAATGTTCCCACGACCAAAATGTTACAAGAATCACAACTGATTCACTGAATACCAAGGACATGTTTGACATATGTCGTGTACATAATGAGTCATACCAGAGAGAAGCGAGGGTAAACAGAAATTCAATAGTCAAATCTTAATATTCACTTTTCGTCACTCGATTCTCGATTTTCTGAAGATCGTTTTTCTACTCTCGTTTCTCGCTTTTCTGAAGGTCGTTTTTCTAATCTCGATTCTCGATTTTCTGAAGGTCGTTTTTCTAATCTCGTTTCTCGCTTTTCTTCACTCGATGTTCGCTTTTCTACAGCTCGCTTTTCTAATCTCGATACTCGCTTTTCTTCACTCGATGCACGTATTTTTTCACTCGATACTCTCTTTTCTTATCTCGATACTCGCTTTTCTTCACTCGATGTTCGCTTTTCTTCTCTCAATATTCGCTTTTCTTCTCTCGATACTCGTTATTCTGAAGCTCGCTTTTCTAATCTCGATACTCACTTTTCTTCACTCAAAGCTGGCTTTTCTTCACTCGATGCTCGCTTTTCTGGAATCGATACTCGCTTTTCTTCATTGGATGCTTGCTTTCTTCACAGAGTACTAGTAACTAGTCTAGTCAAGAACTAATCTAGAATAAATTAAACCTTATTTTGCGAGGTGATTTCCTCAATTGAACCATTGACACTTCAGGTATGTGGAGCAAAAGAAGAAGGAAGAAAAAGGTGATCATGAGAACGAAAGAAGGAAAGAAAAAAGAAAATAAAAAAAAAATCTGTATTAAGTATCTGCTACTTTTTCGATAAAGGCGTGAAGAGTAATAATTTATTAAGTAAGTCATTATCATTACCTCTCTGATGATTATGATGAAGATAAACAAAGACTAAGATCATCTTTCATTTCAATCAACATGAGTGCTAATCTCAACAAATGCAAGGTTTAAATTATATTGGAATATTTGCTGTAATTTATTCACAAAATATATCCTTTTGAAGAAAGCTAATATATTTTTCATCCTTCGTCCACCTATATCTGTATGTCTGTCTTTCCAAGGAAAAAGTCTGTTTTATTTTGAAATGGAATGCAAGCAAATAAAATGCGTACATGCATATAATAAACAGTGAAATAACTGGGAACTCGTCATGTTTGATCATTCCAATCAAACAATACCATTGCGCAATACCACATATGGGCTTAACGCATACGCTTGATCACCTGAGCTTAACGCATGCGCTTGATTTCTTAACTTTTTGTGTTAAACTGTAAAGATCTTACATATGATATGGGCATAACAAGCTCAAGTTTTTCTTTTATAACTACCCTGTTACATGAAAATGTATGCTGCGAATCAATGCACTAATGTAACTTGATTATTTAGTCCATTGTTGAACATTTTAATATCTAAACACATTTAAGAAGAATCGGTCTGTAATATCGCATTCCCTAGAAGCTTCTATTACGTAGGGGCTGGAATGGATACAGCTTTCTTTAGTTTTCTTTGGGGGTGGGGTGTAATCTCTGTAAAAATTTGTTTCTTAATATTTAGGACACATTGTAATCTGTTTCACTTAGTATATAGTTTAAGTCTAAAATAATCTAGTTTGTAGTAAAGATACGATCGAGTTAAATATGCCACATTAATGTTTTAAAATACGAATATTTATAATTATAATGTTGTCATGGCCAAATGATTCATAGTTACACACTTTAAAGGGGCGCCTGATAACAGTGCATGAGATTTGATCAGAAGGCAAACGTTTTTAATTAGCATGCAAAAGATGGAAATTTTAATAGCAATATAAAGTCTATTTTAGCTATATTTTAGGGAAACTTTGAAAAAAGAAACGTTATAAATATATAAATTTCAATTATTGTCTCTATTACACAGAAATTTATACTTTGATTGCATGATTTCAGTGTGAAGTCAGCTATACTTTAAACCAAATCTAAACTGCATTTCATTAAAAA
Source organism: Unio pictorum (assembly GCA_030141615.1). Classification (NCBI taxonomy): domain Eukaryota; kingdom Metazoa; phylum Mollusca; class Bivalvia; order Unionida; family Unionidae; genus Unio; species Unio pictorum. Next base: position 575,790 of record JARLTB010000279.1, read on the forward strand.
AAATATTATTGACAGAAGAAAGAAGATCATATTGATGTATTATAGTGACATCTTGGGTAACGTTTATTAGTAGCTCAGACTGAAACTTGACGTAAGAATGTTAAAAACCGGACGGAGAGAGAGAGAGAGAGAGAGAGAGAGAGAGAGAGAGAGAGAGAGAGAGAGAGAGAGAGAGAGAGAGAGAGAGAGATTTGGATTTGTAACAACTTTACCAATTTTTCTGTCATATCGCTACTATGTCTGCAATGTGACAGTTTATAGTGTGACACTGTATGGTGATATCTAGCAATGGAGCATCATGCCGCAGCCATGTAACATGATGTCCCACCCAGTCACATTATCCTGACACCGTGCCGACCAGTCCTATCACTAAACTCTTAATGCTGAGCGCCAAGCGAGGAAGCTGATAGTACTATTTTTATAATTCTTTGGTATAACTCGGTCGGGGATCAAATCCACGATCTCAGGCATCGGAGGCAGACGCTATAATCACTAGGCCACTGGAGCGGTGTGTATGTGTGTGTGTGTGTGAGAGAGAGAGAGAGAGAGAGAGAGAGAGAGAGAGAGAGAGAGAGAGAGAGAGAGAGAGAGAGAGAGAGAGAGAGAGAGAGAGAGAGAGAGAGAGAGATGGGGTGGTGGTGGTCGTAAATGAGAAAATAGGAATCTGGTTATCCCAAGTCAGCTTTCAGGTCAATTTGTTTTCCATTACAGTTTAAGTCAAAATAAATAGTTCTTAATCACAGCTGAGGCTGCATTCGTAGTTGACTCATATATTCTGAATCAACGTCAAAAAAAAAGGTCAGGAAAGATTTTAAAATAAAATCTCACATCTGTTCATGGCCAAAACATTACTGTAGTACGTAGATACTGTATTGCCTTCCGACCCCAAGAAATGATGCTTAACCAAAGTGGCCCCAGTTTCACAAGACATATAATCATTTCTTACTAAAGATTTTTTACTATTTTTTATTATAGTTCAGTTGGTATTTACAATTCTTTCACATAAGATTCAGCAGTCACCAGAGATAAGTCGAAACATAATGTTACAATGTGTGACAATGGGGGTTGGTACAAGTTCTTCTAACTTAATTAGCCTCTCCGTACATTATTTCAACATGACAATAGTGAACTAAAATTAAATGTGTGTGTGCGTGAGAGAGAGAGAGAGAGACAGAGAGACAGAGACAGAGAGAGAGAGACTTGTTTAATTAATTGAATTCGTCCATCATTGTTTATATATTCACATAAACGTAAAATTCTTTGGTCTTCGTTTGCATCGCTTTTTTTCTCAAAGCAATAAATCGAATCTAGCATGTAGTACTGATTTTCAGTAGTCGCTGACTCTATTTGGGAGAGAACAAAAGTAAATGTATTTATGAGCTTAAGGTCGCAGTCTATAATGAACAACATCTAAGACTCGATGACTAAAACTAGGCACTTTACTGGATTCGACGTTAGGACATAAACACTTTAACTCATGCTACATTGAGTATTCTGTTCAATACTGTTTCACAAGGCCACCGTTAAATATGAATGAGTAGAATTTAGCCTAGAAAGTGCAGATGACTATACTCCTGGAATGACGAAAAGTATAATATGTTATTGATGCGGGGGAAGAATTCAATAGCATTGCCTAAAGTTGGCTTCCTTAAAACTCTGTAACATGACAATAAATTTGATTTCTTTCGTTTAGATTGCAAACTTTGAAACAAAAAGACTGTCTATTTGTGTATGTTTATGTTTATTCGCTTAGTCTAATCACTTCTAACTAGTGTTTCATGAATTGCTTCCCGAATCTCAAAGCAAAATTCCATCACTGACAACACATGCATAGTCCAAATCAGATAAAAGTTTAATACATTTTAGAGAAAATCTGCTGCTAACTTTATGATCAAATTACAGTAATGAACTTACATTTTTTAATATCAAAGAATATTCCCTAGTCTGTGAGTAAATTTGAAGGATTTCCTTAAATGGTATGGAATTCCTCAACCGTATTGTCAAAAAGAAATGAAAGGCTTCGGTGGTTTGAATTTCGAAATAAAAATATCAGACAAAATAGTGACGTTTTCTCAAGTATCGAAAATAATTTAACATCTTAATTTGAGAAGAAATGAGTATTTATCTGGAACTAGTACCTAATTCAATAGTCGGGGATTGTACAGTATGGTGTCATTTGATCGGCATTCAACCGCTCCGGTGGCCTAGTGGTTAGAACGTCTGCCGCAGAAGCGGGAGGTTGTGGGTTCGATCCCTAGCCGAGCCAAACCAAAGACTTACAAAAATGGTACTAACAGCTGCCTCGCTTGGCGCTCAGCATTAAGACGTTAGTGTTGGGACTGGTCGGCCTGGTGTTAGGATAATGTGAATGGGTGGGATATCGTGCTACATGTTTGTGGCATGATGCCCCTGTGCTAGACATCACTATAAACTAATTAACTGCAGATATCATAGCGATATGACTGAAACATTGTTTAAGCTACATTAAAAATCCTAATCAAATAAACACACAAAAATGATCGGCATTCATTAATGCCTTATATGTACTTCACATAAAACTGAAAATATTTACCTGACTGATTTCCTTCAATCAGGTCGAAGACGCCATTGTTTCGCGATTTGTTTCTTGTACTGCTGTCATTTTGATTCGTACTGAAAGCACGAAACAAAAATGTATACGTGTGCTCTCGAAAAAATTATTACCAAAGATAGAAGTTTCGTTTTAAGAATGTTAGATTTGGAAGCCTGGAACACGATTTAGAGACCTCTTCAAATTAATAAGAGAGGTATGTAATTAAATTAAAGAGGCCTCCAATTTATTTAAAGACGTCTACAATTCATTTTAGGATTTGTTGAACTTGTGCCAAATCAGAGAGGTTTTTAATTATATTATGGAACTCTGCAACTGAATTAAAGTTGAGGTTAACAATTGAATTAGAATGTCTACAATTCATTTGCTCTAATTCCATGAGGCAACTCTACAGACTTAGAGAGGTATTATTGAACTGAATGTATGTAAAAACGGCTTTTATAGACATTGGATGGCAGCAGTCTGATTACGCATAACGACCTTCTCAGTAGTCAAGAACTTCACTTTAACCACAGCAGGCTATGTCTGCCTGATCACTGACAATGAAGACACGAAAAGGTATCTCCGAAAGAGGAAGGGGAATATGTCGTAGAATATTGTCTTCTTCATTGGTTAGGATAGCTCAGGTGTATGAACGCCAAATATAGTTAGGGTGATTTTGGGTTAAAGCATCAGTCCTGCCAGGAACTTTTAACCTGTGACAATCGTAAAACTATGTTTGCCACAATCTCATCATATGCTGCGCCCATACATCAGGGACAAGTTATTCGCTTGCACTCATAATTGAAGGGCCCCGAGTGGAAGAGTGGTCTAAAGCACTTTCCGTTACGGATTACTGCCGTCTCACCTCTGTCTGCGTGGGCTCGAGTGTAAGATTCGGCTAATGTAGTTATGTGAGAAAGCTTGCCAGTAGCTTCTGGTGTGTCGGTGGTTCTTTCCGGGGGTTATCCCGGGTTCTTTCTCCACCAATAATACTGGCTGCCATGTATAGCCTATCGTGTACTTAAAAATGGCGTTAAACCCTAAAACAACAACAGCACTCGTAATTAGAAAGATTAGGACAATACTTTATTTGCTGGCACATAATCTGATGACTTGTCTATACTGTTTACATTGGAATTAACGTTATATGAGATTATAAATCGATATAGGGAACAGCTGTGAATCACGAGAACACATAAAAGACGAATGCAAATCTTAAGACTGCATGAAATTAAATATTTTCAAACTCTTAACAGCCTTTTCTTACAAAGAATACGCCACCAATCATGAAGCGACAACACTCGATGGAGGTTTCCCCAAACTAGCTCTGTACTATTGGTAGCAACCAAAATGGAGACAGTTAACATGGCTGCTCAAATCTGAGACCCTTCATATCTTTTAAAAAGATATGAAGTTTACAATAAATCTCTATTAAATTATCATACACAAAGTTACTTGTCACAAAAGGCGAGAAGCTCGCTTTCAAATTTTGAACTCAAGATTTATTGCATGAACTTTAATAACAATACAATAACAACGTCATGTTGGCACCCCAGCCACAGTCAAACATATTTTAGTCGTTAGGGGTGGGAGATATCACCAATATAATTCATGAATTCGTGATATTATTTGCACTGGTTTGCGTTTTAGTTCACAGACACACACATTATATATATATATATATATATATATATATATATATATATATATATATATATATATATATATATATATATATATATATATATATATATATATATATATATATGTATGTATATATATATATATATATATATATATATATATATATATATATGTGTGTGTGTGTGTGTGTGTGTGTGTAGACTAATACATTTGGTACGAGGTTAATGTTTGTTTAGTTAGATCTTAGTATCTGGTTTCTTTTACTCCTTTTAGTTAAGAACTTAGGTTTGTACTTCTCTGTGTTTATTTGTGTCTAATCACAAAACAGAACCGTATGTTGAGTTTAATAGAATCAGTGTCCTTATCTTCGTCCAAAAATGTATTGTGTATACTATAACAAGGGGGTCAGTGCTGCATGTCCAATCCACAATTAAGGCATTGCCAGAAAATCAACAAAACCTTGCCCAATCTTTGACTCTGACGCAGCCTTAAAGTTGACGGCTTAAAGTTGACGGCTTAAAGTTGACGTTTGCAATTAACGTAAGATAATTAACAAACTCAAAATATTGGAAATATACTAGCATATATCTTGATTAATATCTCAAATGGGATGTAAAGTGGGGACTGATCACAAAGATGTGATTTGGATTATTAATGTAGCTATGAAACAATTTCAGTCATATCGCTACGATGTCTGCAATGTGGCAGTTTATAGTGATGTCTAGCACTGAAGTATCATGCCGTAGACATGTAGCATGAAGTCTCACCAGGTCACATTATCTTGGTAAAAGGCCGACCAGTCCTAAACCGAACCTCTTAATGCTGAAAGCCAAGCGAGGCAGCTTTAGGTACCATTTTTAGATTTCTTTAGTATGACTCGGTCGGGTATCGAACCCACGACCTACTGCATCCGCTCTAGAAACTAGGCCACCTAGGTCGATCGCGATTAAGAAAACCTTTCTTACCTGTAGAAAGAAAATACACATACTAGTGATTTTTGAATACACACATTCACCGCATTTTATATGGAATTATGTTTTTAACATATGTAAAATATATAACATATCATGCAAACAACATTTAAGTAACGTGATTCCATTTTGTGAAATATATCAAGGATTTTGATATAAGAAGTATTGCAAACATAAGAAACACGTAGGAAAGAAAGACTCCGCTTAACACATAACGATAATGTATCAGAATTTAAGGCGGTCCTATTTTAAGGGGTTTGGTTTATTCCTGTTGTTATCTTAAATGAGTATGACCCAGTTTGAGTACGTCTCCAGTTTAAATGAGAATTTACAACAGCTTACTAATACCACTTTAGACAATGTCAAGATTTCTGTAAGATGTCGAGTCTGTGGAAACGATGCAATATCATACTTTAATTTTAATGTTTAACATCTGTAAACCTATTTTATTTATGTAAACAAGGTTTCATCAAGTACTTAAAATCTGATACGTCTTCAAATGTCTCAGCTGAGATAAAACACAGCTCTTATCAATATAAAACGAAGATACGGCTTTTATCAAATGTAAACCCTGATCCCTGCTGGATGTTCTGTGAAAAATTGGTTGTTACCAGAAAGTGATAAGAAATTGAAAGAATAAAATCAGAATGCCAATTTTGACATGTTTAGTGGAACTAGAGTCTAAGAATAATGCGATTATACTCGCTTATAAGTAAAAATCATCTGCAAATAATGGAAACCCTGATATGTGGTCGCATAATGCGCCGGACAATCAATATCTGCTTCCTTTTCTCCTACTTAAAATTCGGTACACGTTAGAGACCCATATATTTTTGCCATAGTTGTGGATTTACGCATTGATCATCCTAAAGTGCTGGTGTTCTTGGGATGATCAAAATTACGTCCCTTGACTTTCCATTTCATTCCAACATGTGCATATCATGCACGTCCAAATTCGTCTTTAAAAGCTGAAAATAGTGTACGCTTAGGATGAAGTGTGGTAAAACAATAATAATAAAAAAAATTGACAAACAACCAAACTCGCGTTTACGCCTGAGTTTTTCTGGTGCTGGGACAAAATTCAGACGACAAGATAATCTAGGAACAATATGCAATTTCACCTAGAATACCATACCTACAACTGCTGATGTGCCGAGAGGATTAAACTTCCTTCACTATGGTTACCTTTTAAATCAACAAAGTCATTAATGAAAAGTAGTTCACTGAACAACACTCAGTTGGGGTAGATTATAAATAAATTCCATAACCACAACTGCAACTTGCCAGTTGGAATTGTTTTAACACTGGATTAACCTGTTATTGTTGTTGTTGTTGTAGGGTTTAACGCCATCTTTTCAGCACACGATAGGCTATAACATGACGGCCAGTATTAATGGTGGAGGAAGAACCCGGGGAAAGCACCGGAAAAAAAAAACACCGACCCACGAGAAGCTATTGGCAAGTTTTTTCACATAACAACACTGACCGAATCTGATACTCGAACCCACGCAGAGGTGAGATGGCAGTGATCCATAACGAAGAGCGCTTTAGACCACTCTGCTCCTCGGGGCCCCGGATTAACCTGTAATCAGCAATTGTCATATGGAATATAGGTCACTGTGACTTAACGTTCTCTTGGGATGGTTCAGAACAATGCAAGAAACGTCCTAGTCTACTTTAACAAATATACGTTTCCAACAGATGGAAATTTACCACAAAAGAAACACAAAGAGGAAAAAAAATCTTACCGTAAAAAGAAAAAGAAAAGGAAAGAAAAACCCCAAGAAAGCGGATATTGGCTGCAGTAAAAAGAAAAAGTATAAACACCGACATAAACCATGTCGATTATAATACAAGATTTCTTAATTTCGAGCGTTTGACACAGGCCCTGGTTTTATTGTAATCTGGAAATGAATCGAACGCGGAAACAAACCCATAAAATTTAATATGTAGAGATTTTGAAAGACATCTAAGTACACAATAAGTATATCTAAGAGATAAAATAAAATTATAAAAAGCGAGGCCCGTTAGGGGCTGAGACCTGGGCCATATGGCCCCCTTCCCTTCTGATTGGGCCTGATTCTCAGTATAATATGGCGCTCATGAAACGAGGTCTACTAAAATGTGTACCGATTTACAAACTTTCAGAACTGTCCGTCTAGATGCACGTCGACATGTATATCATTCGTATATGTAATCACATAATTTTAAGCAATCATACAATTTTAGCAAAATAAAGTTAACCCGCAAAATTTGTTCATTTGTTCGATTTAAATATGCTATTCAGATCAGCTACTATGTGATGGACATAGTTAAAAATATTTGCAGGATGACCACATTCAACTGTGCAAAACTTTCTCAATGTTTTCTGCAATTAAGGAAAACATCCTGCATTGAAGAAAGAAATTAGGAAAAGTTTTAGCAATTTGGCAAAATTTTTATGTACCTATAATAAGACTGTCATGTACAAAGTATAACATCTGACAGACAACAGCAGAATGTAAAATTCCAATCAATGGAACTAAACCAATAAACCGACAACTAATGCTTACAGTTTTGTCTCCCCTGAATTAGCATGATGCTAATTTTGACGAACGAATGTGTGATTGAACTTGGGTGCATGCTCATGTATATTACATAGTTCGCTCTGCACAATCGCCACTAAGTGTACACCTCTGCTGTTTTGGAATTAACTGTTTAATTTTATATTATTCCTATGCTGACCAGCTAGTCAGAGATGCATGTGTATTAAAAAATTAAAAAAATGCTCCAAATATTTGATCCTTTTGACGTTCTTTTTTGCTCTGATCACTTGCTAAGATCAATGTAATGTATGTCTTGATTTTAATTTGAACTAAGTAACATTTGTCATAAGAGTGTATTAAGATGCATTTTTGCTAAATGTATAATTCTCTGTGTACACTGAAGTATTTATTTTGTCAAATCTTCAGTTTCTTCCAAGTAGTTCTTGTACATTGTCAAGGTCTTCAATTTCGGCAGCAAGTAAATCCAAGTCCACAATCCCATGATGCCTAAATGGAAGTGATCGGATTTAAAAAAAACATGTCACTTGTGCAGTTTGTTATGTAGTTTTAAAAAACATGTCACTTGTGCATTTTGTTATGTAGTTTTTAAAAAACATGTCACTTGTGCAGTTTATGTAGTTTAAAAAAATGTCACTTGTGCATTTTGTTATGTAGTTTTTAAAAAACATGTCACTTGTGCAGTTTGTTATGTAGTTTTAAAAAACATGTCACTTGTGCAGTTTGTTATGTAGTTTTTAAAAACATGTCAGTTTGTTATGTAGTTTTAAAAAACATGTCACAGTTTGTTATGTAGTTTTAAAAAACATGTCACAGTTTGTTATGTAGTTTTAAAAACATGTTTGTTATGTAGTTTTAAAAAACATGTCAGTTTGTTATGTAGTTTTAAAAAAATATGTCACAGTTTGTTATGTAGTTTTAAAAAACATGTCACAGTTTGTTATGTAGTTTTAAAAAACATGTCACAGTTTGTTATGTAGTTTTCATGTAGTTTACAATTACAATCATCTTGTTATGGTGCCGATGTAAATTTAAAAAGTTGTTTACTGAATTATAAAAAAAACAATCTGAGTAGTTTTCCCCAAAATTCTGAATTAATATTGAATCTTGATAACTGTTAAAGTTATTTCATTTCTGGTAAAAAAAAGAAAAGACTATTTCTTTCTGTTAACTACTGAAAGTGTTGAAACATCTAAAATTCTTTAGTAATAATTTTTTTTTAAAATTTTGTCCAGTGGTGGAGATTTTGGATGTCAAATTGGTACTTTTTTCATGTAGGACCAAAGACGTTGGAAGGCTTTTGATAAATACACCATGTCAATATGATCATCCATGTAAGATGAGCATGACAACATCCATGGTGGCAGTCATATTTGATGCGTAATTAACATCCTTTCATTTAGGACCACCTCAGACCTTTGGTGAAAACCCCATGTTTGTATAGCCATCCATTTGGGCATAGTGGTGATCACAGAGAGTCGATTTACATCATTTGTATTTAGGACCAACTTGACACCACAAATATTCTCTGATGAAGACCCATGTCCAAATGACTCCCCATTTTGTTGGAGAAGCAATAACATGATTTTCAAGATAGCTGACATAGTGCCAATATTCGATATCAGATGGGCACTATTTCCATTTAGGACCTTATAGCTGTCCTAAGAAAGTCTTCTGGTGAATGCACAATGTCAAAATAACCAGCCACCTAAGAGTAGCAGCAATAATAAGACTTGCATGCTGATGGAAAGATCAGAACCAGTTTCATTTTTTATCAAAGAGATCTCACAAGAAGTCTTTTGTTAAAACCCCATCATTCCAGAGATACAGTGATAACAAATTTTTTTTAAGATGACCACTGTGGTAGCCATATTGGATGTCTGAATGGCATCATTTTCATGAAGGACCAACCAAGACATCATGAGAAACCTTTTAGTTTAAAAAAAATCATTGATACAATCATCCATTCAAAAAAAGTGGTATTAATAAGGTTTTCAAGATGGCGGCAATATTAAACATGTAGGCAACACCATTTTCATTTTGGACTAACCAGCCATTCTACAAAGTCTTCAACTGAAAACTTCATGTCAAAAGGACCTTTTTGCTCAGCAGGCCCAACCTTAGGATGTGAGTGGCCCAAGGCAGCAAGCAATGAGCAGGGTCCTAAGCAAAAAAGTTGCATCGCAGAGTTCATTTCCTGAAAGCATGGGATTCAAGGCGGTTGTCTCATTCGCCTTGCCCTAGTGCCATGCCTGATGCTCAGGAGAAGTAATTAAAATGATTTACAAGTTGGCTCCTGTTGTGGCTATATTGGACATCAGATTGGCACCATTTTTATATAGCACCAACTAGACATTGGAAGAGGTCTTTTAGCTGAAACAACATTTCTATATACCCATCCAGTTAAGAGGAGTATCAATAAGAAGACATTCAAAATAGCTGCTAACTGGCCATATTCAACATCAAAACAGCAGTACCATTTTCATTCAGAACCAACTAGACCATGGGATGAATGTAAATGTAAAACTTCATGGCAATCTTCTAGATACTCAATAACAAACAAAAAAATGGATGTCGGAAGAAAATCTTTTCCATACGCTCTTCTGGTCTATTAAAGCCATAATTTTTGCTGATATTAAAGTATAATGTGTTGATGAAAAACCAGAGATAAATATTATTTTGTATTACATTTTTAAATCATTATTCTTACAATTTGTTTTAAAAGCTGTTATCTCATTGTCCATTACAAGAAGCCATATTTTATTATGTTACTAGGCAAAAGTCACAGGCTTAGAATAAGCATGGAATGGCAGCCATCAGTACATAGCTCATTCATTGATAAGTACCTTGATTAGCTAGTACAGTGGAGACCTCACAAAAAAAAAACATGCAGTATGCAGTCCACTCATTAATTTCCTAACCTCCTAATAGTTTACTGGTGATAGAAGGCCAATATTTATTTCATAATGAGAACTATGACATGTTTTGTCACTCAATTTTCTTTTTAAATACAGGACAGCTTAGCTTTTAGGTTACAAACAAGTTTTATATTCATAATGAAAACCATGCATTAGTCAAACAAAATTTCTATATTTCAGTCATTGGTGGTATTAGATGAAAATTGTTGTTGTGGGCTTAATGCCATTTTTCAGCATGATAGGTGATACATGGTGACCAGTATTACTGGTGGAGGAAACAAATGGAAAACCCTCCAGAAAAACCATGAACCCATCAAGCTTTTTCCCATACCCACATTGGCCGAGACCAAGACATGCTCACAGATGAGATATGTCATTGAAGAAACATATTTATCCCTACTTTAGTAGTTAGGACATATCTATAAACCAAAAGTCATGGTGACCTACATTTGATACTTGACAACATGGATTTAGTATAGAGTATAGAAAAGCTCGAGGATTTGAAGCTCGTGCGAGCTCAAGCTCGAGCTTGATAATTTTTTGAACTTTCAAGATTGAGTAGTAATGAATATGATGAATGTTAAGCAGATGTCAATGCATTGTTGAAGTATTTCCTTGTGTACATGAAATTGTCTGCTTACATTCATTGCAAGCTGCGAAATTATCCTTTTCGCACTTGTTAAAATAAGTTCAAACAGCTGATTTCTTAGTTTTTGACATCGCTACTGCTTTAGAAATAAAATATAAGTAAAAATTAACAAACAAAGAGCAGATACAATAGAAAAATCGCTGATAACACGTTTATGTTGTTTGAATTGTTCAAAAATCAGTTTAAAAGAAATCCCTTGGGCGCCAGTTGAGCGCCTACTGCCCCTTAAGCACCACACATCGTCAGGCCAAACGCTTGAGAAGTTCACTGGCTCTCTTGCTTGCAGAAGGTAAAAAAAAACCTTCTCCCCATCAACCGCAATCATAATAGACAGAATTATTATCCTAGGAGCCCCCAGCGATGACCATTGCAAGGCAACGACCACCCACTGGTCAACCAACACATGCGGAAGCGTAGGCCGTGTGAATCTGTAAAGCTTCTCATTCCCAGTCAATTAATTATCGCACAGGTTTATCCGGTCTGATAATATAAAAAAGCGGAGAATTTTTCTAGGTGTAAGTTCGAAGCTCGTCGAGCTTCGACCTTGAGCTTCAAGCCCCCAAATCCCGAAAATGCTCCAAAATTATCGAGCCTCGAGCTCGAGCCTAGCCTCGTCCCAAACTCTAGTTTAGTATTCATGCTTATGATCTCATACATTTATTTATCCAGTATATATATATAATGGATAAATGTATGAGATCATATGTACAAATACTAAACCAATGTTAGTAAGCATCAAATGTTGGTCACAGTGACTTTTTTGGTTTTCTGGGTGCAGTAGTGACAGAGATGCATTCAATAATCAAGTTTCATGACTGAACATAAACAGAATCCAATAAATGAACTTTCAACACAAAATTTGCTAAATGTAAAGATTTAATCAGAAAATGATGAAATATAAAGTCCAGATGAGTACCTTTTGTTGTAAGTGTGTCATAATTTCATGACACGTAAAGTGAACTCAAGAAATGAGCATCAAAGACTAAATATTTGGATAATAAAGCTGAAATACTAACAACCAGCCATCATCAAAACCACTGCCCTGCTGTATGTTTCAGGCGAAGGGAATGTTTACAGAAATCACCCACCTGTAATTTAAACAAATAATCATTCTGATACAGTTAATCCTGAATTTAATGCAAGTACAGTAAACTTTACTCACTGAAACAAATTTCTGACCATACCATACAAACATTCCTGTCACTTAATTCACAGATAAAATCACTATGGTTGAAATTTTTCTGGCCCTTGCTGAAAACATATTTCATTACATAATATCACTAAATTAAATATGACATTTCATAGCACATCTTATGTTGTTATTTTAACATGTTGTGTCTCCCCATGACATCACAAATACATGACATCACAAATAATGTCATGACATCACAAATACATGACATCACAAATAATGTCATGACATCATGTAATATTTGAGCCATATGAAGATGTTACATAACACAAAGATAAATTTTAATGCCAACATGATAAAAATACTTATCTACAACTTATTCAGAGATTCTATTTGAAATAATAACTTATTTCATTTACTGTATTTGAATATCAAAAACTGAATTTAAACAATTACATTTTTTTTTTAAAAATGACAGACCCTTTAATTATGACAATGGATACATAACACTAATTATGCACCAAATTGTATATTTAAATACATGCTTATAATAGCCCAAAAAAGGGAGATAACTTATGAACTTCAACACAATCTGGAGTATGATTCAATAAAAAAATTCATATTTATTACATAGCTTGGTCCCATTTTCAAATAATAAATTGGAAGAAATTCAAAACAGCAAATTTCTTTTTACTAGGCAGATCAAAAACAATCAATCTGCTAATACAGATCAAACTGTTTGGTTATTTTTCAAAATTGTTGATGGCAGCCACCCATCAGAAAAGGGTTCAGTGGCACACAGGTTAGCTATGCATTTTGGTTTACCTGTCAAACAGTTTCTTAATGAATACCACACACGGAATACCATTATTCTTTTTATGTACTGTTATTATTACATTTACAACACTTTAAAATTAAATCATAAATACATCCATTATGATGTTTTTGCCCCAAACTCATGCTCCGCACAAGATTACTGTTATCACTTTAATCCATCCTATGAAATTTAAATATCATTAACTCTTAAACAGTCACTGATCTCGATCCCACCTGTGAGTAAAGTGAATTGCTTCCCATAATGAGAAAAACTGCCTTACTTTTAAATTTAACATTTTGAAAACTTTGAGCTACACTGAAAATAGGATGTGAGTATGCAATAAATATTAAATATTGATTCACATGATTTGCCTTTATCTAAACAAATGCCTTCTTCTTGAAGCAAAAGCTCAGATTGAAAACACGGTCAATATAGGTTCATTCCATTGTTTACTGAAAGCATCATGTTTTGTTAGGAAAAACCTGGTCACTGACTGGCAGATGACCATTTATATACACATCTTTTGTATAGGAAATTTGCTAGAAGGAAATTAGAATGGCTGTCAAGAAGAGTTGACCAAGATATAAAGGTTCCTGTTTGGGCAGGTTTGACTCTAATTGACTGATTTTGTAAACAACAACCATGCACATATTTAGAAACTTTATTTTGCATGTGTGATTTTTATATCCCTCTGACTTCCGCAAGATTAATAAGAAAATCTATGTGAAATGAATTCAACACACACACACTCAAACTGTAACACCAAATTGTATATGTCATCTTTTTTCATACAAAGGTATACGCCAAATCTGTATATATAATTATTTACAGATATTTACATGATGGTCATTTAGTTCTAATGCATAACCCAAGATGGTTTCTGAAAATAATTCCAGATTTTCTGGTAAATAATTCCAGATTTTCTGGTTAATCTGGCAAATCATCCTTAAAAAGCAATTAACCAATCATTTGAAAATTTCTCATTATGTAGCATGCTATGTTGAACACTTCAGGATAAATGGATGTGGCACAGCTCGTAATCTCCAGGCTGGCATCTTGGTGGATTTTGACTGCAGTCATTTACATGCACAGTTTTTTCAAAACATAATCTAGTCACAATTTGTTAAATGGCTTCTGGAGTGGATATATATAATCTTATATACATTAATTTATTTCTTAGGAATCTGGAATGACTGTGTACTAGATAGATGAGAATTAATTACTAGATCACCATGCGAGTGTGTCTGCTATGCATGAGTGCATATAACACCGACTTAGTTACAAGCATGTGTGCTTAGTCATGATGGAATATGGGCTGGTGTGTGCATTAAGGTGATAGGTGCCATTTACCCATGGACCTGGGTTCAAATCTCTACAGAGTGCAAATTAAACATTTTAACCTGTATGATAGTATTAATTGTATCTAACATTAATTATGCCTACTATTATTAAGCATTCTCCCATAAAATCCAGGGATATCACTTTCCGTTGTCTGGTGTATTGATGTGGATTGCCTGAGAAAATGTTACTTCTATTCCTTACATTTTGCAGGATAAATGGTAGTATCCATTTCGATTGTTTTAATCAAAGCTAGGGGACACATTTTCAAGAAGAAATCTATTTTTTTTCCCCTCTTATTTAAAATGAAACAATTTATGTGAACCTGGTGGCCTGAAGTTCTCCTGCTCATACTGAATCTCAATTTCGGACAAACTGGACAAAGAAAACAATTCACTATCACTTTCAACATTCCTTAATTCAATAAAATTTAATTTCATAATCTGAAACACCAATAAGCTCCGATTCTGAATCACTAGCAAGAGCCACTGTCTCCACTCTGAACAAGAACCACCTGTATTAATTATCACTTGGTATAAATTCCATAAATCGCCCTAATTAGTATTATTAACTTAGTATTTGTCATCTATCACAGTGAGAACCAGCATTTCTGATCTATATTTTCACCAGACAGGTATTCTTTTACTATCCAATATTGACAAATGTGTGTGATGTGATTTGGATTTTAATTGAGCATTGATTTTTTTTTAGACATATCACTACAATGTCTGCAGTGTGGCAGTTTATGGTGATGTCTAGCACTGGGGCATCATGCCACAGACACTTGGTATAAATTCCAGAAATCGCCCTAATTAGTATCATTAACTTAGTGTATGGCATCTATCACAGTGAGAACCAGCATTTCTGATCTATATTTTCACCAGTCACATTATCCTGACACTAAGCTGACCAGTCCTAACACTAACCTCTTAATGCTGAATGCCAAGCAAGGCAGCTGTTATTACCATTTTTATGTCTTTGGTATGACTCGGCCGGATATCGAACCCACGACCTCCCGCATCCGTGGGGGTATTGACAAATGAGATCATTTATTACATTAACATACATAATAAATGTATCTGCCATTAAAGGTTAATGTACCTGAACTGCAAAACCAGTGCGTGTTCATGCATGGATTTATCAGTCACTGAGAATACAAGGTACATGTATGTGGTGGATTAACAAGTCTATGACATGGAATGAAATAATAAAGCTGTTATATTTTCATATTTGCCAAACCCTTAAGCACCTACATTTCACTGTGACAAATGATCAGCAGAAATTAATACTAATTGATGTACCATCATTATGCATTGGATGTGAAGGCAAAACATTATAAGAAATATATAATAAAAACCTGATGAAATTGCACAGCTCTGAATAGTAGTAATCAGCACGAGTGCCCATTTTCAACACATTATTGTCCTTTCTGAAAATGGGTCATAAAATAAAGGCACAAAACTGACCTCATCATCCAGTGGTATAGAAATTACAATTTTTGTATTTAAAAAAAGTGAGATAAGAACCAAAATATTCTGATATAGCAATCCTCAAGATGTTCTTCAAGCAGAAAGGTCAACTAGGTTCTGAATAATGCCATACTCTGATATCTTGTCTTGCTTCCTTAATAGTTGTGATTCATTGCTGCTTTGGATTTATGCCATTCATCCTCATGTAAGACAAAAACTGATCTGGTATCTCTGCCAAAACTTCTTTAGCAAGAGCTGCCTGACATATGGATATGTTCTGCCCATAACGACTTGTAAATTCACGAAAGGGAACAAACTGAAAAGAATAAAAATTAATCCTCTTAAAGACATCATACCTTCCCAACCATCTATGCAGTGAATAACCAATATCAAGGGAAAATATACAGAAGCCTAATATCTTTAAAACATCACTGTAAAACTGTTTTTAAAACACTCAGGACTCTGAAACTGTGTTTTTTTTATATATATTAAGCTGTTAACTCCATATTTGACAATTTTTTCCCCTCCCCTTACTGAGATACGGTTAAAATTATGCCCAAATGATATGACTGAGAAATATTGATAACGATAATGTACTGATATTATGAATATAATTAAATAAATTTAATTCAGTTTTGACTATATACATTTTGCTTATCAAAACACAAGAACACCAAATTGTATATAAGGTCCTGATTCTCTTTCATTAATAATCATACAGTTTATCTGGCCAAAATGAAATATTTATAGTCAAAGGCAAGATTGTTACACCAAGGCAAACATCACACATGACTTTTACAAAACGGCAAACATCACACATGACTTTTACAAAATGACAAAACATCACACATGACTTTTAAGGAATGGCAAACATCACACATGACTTTTACGGAACAGCAAACATCACATGTGACTTTTACAGAACGGCAAACATCACACGTGACTTTTACAGAAAGGTAAACATCACACATGACTTTTACAGAACAGGAAACATCACACATGAATTTAAAAAAAATTCAAACATCACACATGACTTTTACAATACGGCAAACATCACACATGACTTTTACAAAACATCAAACATCACACATGACCTTTACACAAAGGTGAAGCATCACATATACATAAGATTCAGCCATAGTATTATCATATGACTAACTATTCCCACATTGATATTTCACAAGGGCAAACCTAATATATGTTGAGAACTTGTACAGATAGCATTATCCAATACCCGATTGTCCTATATAATTGCAAAATTTAATAAGAAATCTTTAGTAAGAAAGATAATTTTAATTCATCTGACAATTACAATATGACACATTTGGAGAAAAGTAAAAGAAATTCATATATGTTAATATAAGATCGGCTTTAATTTATAATTGCCATGGTAATACTTTGTTCTGGATTTATGAGACAAGACTGTATCTATGCTCACCTGTACAATGTCTCTCACAGCCTGCTTGCCTTGATGTGACAGTTTCACATCATCTCCATCTAAAACATTCATGGCTGAAAAAAACAACACACTCTTATAATAAATAAAATGCCTAAAAAATTGAGTGAAACAAATGTATACAATATTCAGCATAATTTATTTTAATTTTCACTAACTGGCTGTCACCTGCTGATACAAATTAAATGAATGAAACAACAAAAAAACACCAGTAAATCCATTTAACATTCAGCTATTTTTTTTGAATTATTGGAGAATTTCGTGTAGTAACAAACTACACCACCAGACCTGCCAACCCTACTGAGTCTCAGTAAGGCAGTTGATTTTTTTCCGTAAGATTAACCATTTTTCAATAAGGTGTAACAAAATACCAATAACTGTTATTGTAAAGCTGGAAAACATAATTAAAAGTTTGACGCATTGACGATAAACATTATGTCAAGTCCGTATTTTATGGTTCATTTCCATAAGACTTTGTAAGAGTTGGCAGTTCTGCAACACTCTGTCGATGACTTGCAAATGGATAACTTGCAAATAAGCATATAATGCAGGGTTGGGTGAAGATTCCATTTTTACAAGAAAATACCAAAATAATTGACCCTATTTTTGAAAAGTAAAGAAAATCTTGATCAAGACTGGAAAATGAAAACCTTGATATCTCATTTTATTATCAAAAACTGGATAGCACTCTGAAATTTTAATCAATGTCATGAGATTAAAATGTTTTAATAAGGAATTGAATTGAATATAATGTTAAATTTTCTTTTTAAAAACATTCTCAGTACACTGTATTTAACAATATTCTAAGACATTTTAATCAATGAAAATGCCACTAATGCCTGCTGCTGGCAATATTTAATAAATATATACCAATTAAATAAATTTTGTTGAGTGAAATTTGAATTTAAGTTCAATCTTTAAATTTGATTTCCAGTTGAATCATCATGAATGCAATATGCCATTTTGTATCTAAACGTGAAAAGTGCCAATTTACTGTTGCAGTAATGTCTTCTAGCATTTATGCAAGAACCCTTTTTTGATCTCTTAGATGTGAAACTATTTCTTGCATTGTTACACTCAATTAAAAGCAGAGCTAATTTGTATAATCATGTTAATTATGTCTTTTGTATCAGATTAAATAAAGTGGGTGAAAATTGGAAAGGCAGGTAAATCCTACCTGCACTAACAGTTGTGTGTCAGATCATCTCATTTCAATTGATCAATCAAATACTGTTATAGTTGCTACTATGAAAGGAATATAATTCAACTTCATTAAATATTCCTGCTGATTCACCAATGTGATCAAAGAAAGCAAGACAACCATGTGAAATAAGTAATTGGTTAGCTAAAAGCTTTCTTCAAAGATTTGGTTCATGGTGAAAAATAGAGTTCCAGAGTTGGTAGTGAACTTAAACTTCATGAACTGGAACTACAGTTTCACAAAGGATGAGAAGATCTTACACTATTACTTGCAATGAAATCACAGCTTCAATATTTTAGTAAATATATCTACCTAGATTTAAAAAAAAAAAGAAATGTTGTTTTGTTGTGAATCAACAACAATAAAAGGCAGTGATGTAGTACAGGTTTTTCGTCTACATGTTATGGTTGTGGAAACCTCATGGAATACTGTGGTTAACAATCTTGAAGATAAAGTTAATTTGTATAAAAAAAGCAGGTGGGTCCTGAGTGGCCAAGTGGTCTAAAGTGCTCTCCATTAAGGATCACTGCCAGCTCACCTCTGTCTGCATGGGTTCGAATCTCAGATTTGGTCAATGTGGATATGTGAAAAAGCATGCCAGTAGCTTCTCGTGGGTCATTGGTTCATTCCAGGAGTTTTCCCGGGTTCTTATTCCACCAATAATACTGGCCGCCATGTACAGCCTATCATGTGTTGAAAAATGGTGTTAAACCCGATAACAACAATAACATCAACATACAACTATATAAAAGCTAAACCTTTCATTAGAAAATGTTCTTTATTTGACAATTATTCCAAGTAGAATAATAAAGCAGCCCTGTTACCCTCCAATGATTTCCTTGATGTCCAGAGCAAATACCATCCCCATTCCTAATTATTATTTTTCAGCCCACAGTAACTTGCACCCATGCTTATAGTATGTATGGTCTATGTTTCAAGACCCAGTTGTACACAAGTTATCGAGTGAGAGATGTGCTTACAAGTTTCATTCATGTTATTAGTAAAATACGTTTAATTATACCATTTTATGGAAAACAACACCATGTTCATACTGAAAACTTCAAATTACTGAAATTTCACACTTAAAATATTTCGAGTTTGCTGAATATACAGTATAATGACAATAAAATATTATAATTTAGTCCAGGAATATAAAGAAAAAACTTGCCTTCAAAGTCAGCACCTCCAACACCAACTATTATGATTGAAAGTGGAAGAAAGGATGCCTGAAAAAAATAAAAAAACATACATTTTTGAGGGTTTTCAGATAAACTTTATCTTGATTTTGAGTATTTCTCACCAATGATCATGTAAGCATAGAATTTTCGAATAAAAAGGGAATCTAAAAACAAAACATCTGTTAACTAGCACTACTTTGAAACTTAAATTCATCAAAAACTTTACAGGTTGTTATAAATATTATCTACCTTGCAACAAAAGTTCTCAATTGTGGATATATATAAATATATATAATTTATATTAGCACTATGAATGTTACATTATATGTCTGCCCCTGGTTTAATAGACTCCTATGTAGATGACAAAAATTTTGTGCAGAAACTATTTTATTCTCTAAGTCACAATGACCTTTGACTTTATGACCCTCAAATAAAAAGGTTTCTTTCTTACGCAACCCACCACAAAAATCTGATCCATTTCATGTTATGTGCCACTAATGTTATTGTGTTGAAACTAATAGTTCTTCTTTCAGTCACACTGACCTTGATTTTTGACAGTTTTACCCCCAAAATCAATGGCTTCTTCCTTACCATAAGTGCAAGCCATCCACACATTTGGGTTGATGTATTTGATATAGAACATGTGTTATTGTGCAAAAAAAATTCTTTTTTTCAGTCAGTTACCCTGACCTTTAACCTTTTGACTCCAACATTTGGGGCCCTGAGTGTTCTAAAGCGCTATCCGTTATGGTGGATCACTGCCATATCACCTCTGTCTGCACGGGTTAGAGTCCAAGATTCGGTCAATGTGGATATGTGAGAAAACTTGCCAGTAGCTTCTCATGAGTCAGTGGCTCTTTCTGGTGGTTTTCCCGGTTTCTTCCTCCATCATTAATACTGTCCGCCATGTATAGCCTATATTGTGCTGAAAAATGGCGTTAAACCCTACAACAACAATGACTCCAAGATCAATTGGGTTTTTCTTACCCCAAGTAGAAATCATGCATAAAGTCTGGTAATTGTAGATGGTAAAAAATTCAAGTTACTGTGCAGAAACCCTATTTCTTCTTTCAGTTATAGTGTTCTTGACCTTTGACCTTCAAAGAAACTCCAGGGTTCTTCTTTAGCACAACTGCAAGCTATCTGCAAAGTTTGGATCTAAAGATGGTGGAGAACTAGAGTTATTGTGTAGCAATCATTTTTCTTCTTTCAGTCACAGTAACCTAGATATTTGAACTTTTGAGCCTAAAATCAATACACTTTTACTTATCCAAGTACAAGCCATAAACAAAGGAGGTAGCAGACAACTCAAGTTATAATGTAGAAACAAATATTGGTAAAAGACTGACAGACAAACACACGGACAACACTATGACATAACATTATCTGCCTTATGGAAGGCAAGCAAAAAGAACAAACATTAAGCCACAAAATAACTTTTTTCAGTAGTTCAAAATTAAATTTGAGAAATTCATAAATATATTGTCATACAGTTCTCATTTCAGATCGTTCTTATGATCTATGATGATACAAAACAAAGTAAAGGTTATGGTGCTTGTTTGTTTTATATGTTGAGGAATATATTAAAGACTGGGGTGGGGTTGCAACTAATATATCTGCATGGGCATTATCAGTAACTTAAATTGCAAGGAGACCATCACTTACACATAGGACTTTAGAGGAGTGCTCATTCCTGGTAATATAAACTCCTACACTAAGAAGAATAGTTTTCATGGTTTGAGGGCCTTGGCATGCAAATCTTAAGATTATTAAAAAAAAACTGATAAATTTAATATGAAATTATGCACATATTCAAGAATATTTCAAGTACAAAACAAATCACAATCTATCCAATGAACTGTTGATATATTTTTACTGCTCCAGTGGCATAAGTTGTTAGAGCATCCACCTCTGATGTGGGAGATCACAGGTTAGAACCCTGGCTGAATCATACCAAAAGACGTGCACAAATTTTATCAGTAGCTGCCTCACTTGCACGCTCACCATTAAGAGGTTAGTGTAAGGTCTGATCAGCCTGGTGTCAGGATAATGTGATTGATGCCACAGTGCTAGACATCACTATAAACTGCCACACTGAACACATCATGGTGATATGACTGATATTTTTTTAATGCTACAATAAAAATACAAATTAGGGGCCCCTAAGTGGCTGAGTGGTTTAAAGCGCTCTCCGTTATGGATCACTGCCATCTCATCTCTGTCTGTGTGGGTTTGAGTCTCAGATTCAGCCAATGTGGGTATGTAAGAAAGCTTGCCAGCTGCTTCTTGTGCTTCTTGTTGGTCGGTGGTTCTTTCGGGGGGGGGGGGGTCTCGGGTTCTTCCTCCACCATTAATACTGGCCGCCATGTATAACCAACCATTTGTATGCTGAAAAATAGAATTAAACCCAACAACAACAACAACAAAAATTCAAATCACACATACACGTTAACATAATAAATATGTTTGTTCATCTAATCAACTTTTTGATATTCCTAACATACTTTGTATGATTTTATCATATGAAATACTGGACAATGTTTTCTGACAAAAAACTGAAAAGGTTCTGACAAAATACCTCAACAATGGCTTCAATGGTCTGAGGAAGGTCAGTGATAACTCCATCAGTGATGATCAAGAGTATAAAGTAGTGTGATCCATCTCTATGTTGTGTTGCAAACCTGTAAGACAAGAGTGATCAAGCTAAGAATGAAAATATGACAGCCCTAGGACATCCATGGTTATGACAGCCCTAGGACATACATGGTAATGACAGCCCTATGGCATCCATGGTTATGACATCCCTAGGACCTCCATGGTTATGACAGCCCTAGGACATCCATGGTTATGACAGCCCTAGGACATCCATGGTTATGACAGCCCTAGGACATCCATGGTTATGACATTCCTAGGACATCCATGGTTATGACATCCCTAGGACATCCATGGTTATGACAGCCCTAGGACATCCATGGTTATGATGAAGTGATGCATGATGCTTCTCTATGCTAGCTTCTTTTCTTTTTGATGTTTTGGTGAGTTATATGTATCTCTGACACTTTTACACTGGCTCCCTAAGAATGTACTTGGAAAAGACATTTATCTTTATATTCATTGGCATGGTATAGGCAATAAATTAAAATCTGTAAAACATACCATTAAAACAGAGATATACAAGAAACATTTTTTTAAAACTCATTGTTATCTCAAACATTTGTTTCCTCATGAACACAAATTATTTTTTTCCTGTTTCTTTAAAGCATTCCTTTCATTGTTTTTGTCCACTGATTTTGATCTACATGGACTATTTGTAACAGGAGACTGACAAGAAAGTTAGTAAATTAAGTGTTGAGTACTGATCAGTTTTTGGTGAGAAAATCCATGTTGCTATAAGTGTGCAACTTAAGGTCTCAAATCTAATTGGGAAGCTGATTATAAACCCAACACATAAATCAAAATTTCAGTTAAATGGAACTCTACAATACACTCCACCAAGCCTAATTTTACACAAATTTGTGGGCCCCCTGAGTGGATGAGTGGTCTAAAGCGCTGTCCATTACGGATCACTGCCATCTCACCTCTGTCTGTGTGGGTTCGAGTCTAAGATTCGGCTAATGTAGTTATGCGAGAAAGTTTGCCAGTAGCTTCTCGTGGGTTGTGGTTCTTTCTGGGGGTTTTCCTGGGTTCTTCCTCCACTGATAATACTGGTTGCCATGTATAGCCTATTGTGTGCTGAAAAATGGCGTTAAAAAAATACAACAAAAAAAATTACAACAAAAAAAACCAAATTTGTATCAATTATTTTCATTAATATTTATTCTTATACTGCATTCTTAAACAATACATTATTTGTCAACATATATTACAGTTTAACATCATATCAGCACACTACAGACTGTGGTAACTAAGACACTTTTGATGATGTAATTATTTGCAACACTGATTCTTTAGTTATGAATTTTAAAATAGTTCCTTTCTAAGAATGAATTCATTTATGGATTTTTCTGCTTGGAGTTAATGTTTTACTGGAATTCTGTTGTTCACTCTCTTCAAAAAACATCTACAGGTACTAAAGGTTGTCAGCAGAAAAAAAAATGCATTTGTCCCAGTTAATATTTTTAACTAATTTACAGAAATCTTCATCAGATCACTGAAATTTACTAGATATATCTAATAAAATTCAATTAGAAAAGCTTAATGTACATCCTTTAACTGTCCAATTTTTTATCAGATATATCAGGATAAATTAATTAAACACAAACAAAACATGACCCTGCCATTGCCATAACAACTTGGTTTTTGCAGAAAGACAGACATCGTAACATAATAATGTCCGGCATAAACAATTTCTCCTACTGCAAGGATATTATCAAAATAAAGAAATATTAGAGATATAATGAATTTTTAAAAAGATTAAACTCGATATAATTTTTTAAAACTAATAATAATCTTGAAGCAAGAGCAGACGGATTCTAAAAGCTTGTGGAAATCTTCAAACCGTATTCAAATAATAATCTTGACTGAGTATTTAATATTCAGTGCAAATTCATCCAAAAATATTTGCTAAAACCAAGTCTTAATTTGAGGAAGAAAAGTTCATAAAAAAGAAACTGAAATCTCATTGGGAAAGGACAATCACCTTGCAACATGGCGGACACAGGGAGCAAAGTTAGTTGGTCCATATAGCTGTACACTTCTCAAGGCATTGTAGTATGTTTGAAGAATTCCATTTATACCAGCACAAAATGGACTATTTGGGTTGAAATTCTGCAAAAGAAAAAGATTATATGGAGAAAACACTGAGGACAGCCTAGGGTTTCAATAAAAAAATTTAAACTTTTTCGCATCAACTGTTTTTAAAAAAATATAAACTCTATCTTTGTGATAATTGCTGTGATGAAGAATTAGGATTTCGTGAAATCATTTGTTTCTATCATTATCATTTATGTGGTTTTACTAATTGAAATTTTCATTAATGCTTTTCAAATGGCATGATATGCTTCTGATTGAAAGGCATACATGAGAAATACAGTTTACACTGGGTCTTAAGCTTCTGTTTGAAGCAACCACAAAATACAGAGAAACTGGTATCCACAAAAAAGTGAATTAATATTATACAAATTCAAAAGACAATACAAGTTAAAATGAAGTATTCCTATAGATGCTAGATTATCAAGGGGAAGTAATTTATAGATGTTACATCTCTTCATGTATATAAACCATAGATTTTTTTTAGGAATGTGAGAATTCGGGAAAGAAAACGACTTGTATACTGGGATGAATATTTTTCTGATAGTTGTAGATTGTGAAATGCATATTTTTAGTCCTTTTCTATAGCTTTAACAATATTCAGAGCATGGCGAAGAGTAGCACGTTTTGGATAAAGTAGAACAGAAGAAATAGAATAAAATGATAAAAAAAAATATTGAAAAATAGTCTTAAAATGTGTAAAATAGATAGATACTAACTTTGGCTCATGAGCAAGTACTGAGATATCATATTTGACAATGATACGTGTATATCATTTTTGACAATGATACGTGTATATAATTTTTTGAGTTACGCTAAACTTATTCCTCATTAACAAACACCAGAAAAGTTTGGTTACTAGAGCAATTAAAATATTTACTAAGTATGATGTATAATAGATATTGTTAAATCATAGTGAAACATCTCAGTGTTTTAACAAGGACAAAATCTAATGGCAGTGTTCATAATGTGTCCTTGAATCAGACCATGGCATTTTACATTTACTCTGGGCTGACAATATATTCCTATTATTTTCCCAAAGCAGCTTATGAAAGATGTTCTGTATCACTTGCATATATGCCACTCATTTAAAACTATCCACATCCAAATCTACTTTCTTGTTGCTATGGTACTTGAACTGTAGTCTGATAAATATATTTGTGATCTCCCTCATATATAAATTGACACAAGAATTAATAATGGTGCAAATATGAAACAGTTGTCAACATTCCAAGCTAAACAGGCTTACAGCCATGAAACAAA
The DNA here is from genome assembly GCA_030141615.1 of Unio pictorum. Classification (NCBI taxonomy): domain Eukaryota; kingdom Metazoa; phylum Mollusca; class Bivalvia; order Unionida; family Unionidae; genus Unio; species Unio pictorum. The sequence continues at coordinate 601,690 of JARLTB010000279.1, forward strand.
TACTAAACACAATAATAAATTCTTGACTCCAAGTTGTCTGAATGACAAGTGGACATTTAAAAAAAAGAAATAAGAAAAACTGAAGAAAATGAGAAGAAACATTGAAAAATGGTCTTAAAATATATCAAGTACATTTCTATTTTATGCTGCTGTCAAAAATGGGTTCAGGTTGTGCATCACATCAAAAACCTAAGTGTTTTGACCCTTGTCCAGGTTGAAGACAAAGATAGAAACCATGCATGGCAAAAAACTCTGCATCCAGAACAAAATTTTGATCCTAAATTTCAATTTCACACTTAAAACCACCAATAAAACCTAAGATTATTCAAACTTGACACGTGCTGGAACAGACTAATAATGGACAGCAAGTGCTGTAGCAGGCTTATGAGACAAAACCCCAGAAAATGTCTTAAAGACATAAAAGGCTAAACCAATACTCAACACATGCTGTCACAGATTAGGGCTGACAATAAAATAACCTGCAGTCTCTACACCATAAAAAAGAGCCAGGTTTTAGAAAAAAATTATTAATAACTAATTCCTTGTAGGTAAGTCAATTAAGTAAAAGCAATGTTTATCTATTTATCATCTAATTGTAATTCAAATAAATACCCGATCAATACAACATACCCGATCAATACAACATTTATATAGATAAATAATGTAAATAAACAATGTCAGAGACCAATCATTATGTTCCTGGATAATTATACAGCATATAGAGCTGTTTTTGAGTCACATGACTGAAATTCTTACCAGATAACTCAAAACCACTCCTGCAACCTCTTGACCAGGCTATATCTCACACATTCAATGCTAGATATCAGAAAAATTTGCTGCATTCTTATTTGGCTGAGATTTGATTGACGTGTAGAAGGTGTTAGTAAACTGTGTAAATAAATCACTCTGCTGAATGATATCCAAAGGATTTCAAAAGCCTGGTCAGAGAAAACACCTGTTGCAATCAATAAATGCTTTTAAGTTGCCAGATTCCAAATTAAAATAAATAATAACATCAATGAGAATGATGATCACAATAAGGGTGCTAATCCTTTGACTCAAATGAATTACGCTGAGCATTGACCATATATAATTCAAGGATGATGAGAAATTATGTTGTGTCATCAGGCAGGAATAGTTAGACCCAATAAAGAGATTAAAAAACTTGATGACTGCTAAGCATGAACCTTATCCAACACAAGAAATGGAGTCATTAACACAAGTCACATTAGTTTTGAAAAAAGATATAAGGAAAAAAAGACACCGTTCCATGCTTTACTCAGGCCAGGCTCTAGTATTATGACTATTATCAATTTTATTGAGAATTTAAGCTCTATGGAGATTCATTTATTTTCTAATGGATTTATAGTAAATTTATAAAGGCATTTCATTCCTCAAATGTTTTCTTTTTTGTGTGGTGAGGACTGTATTGATGTGAAATTATTATTCCTGTGAAAGGATATGATTTTTATTTCAAGAATGTTGTTCAGCCATTTTTACATAACACTTTTAAAAAAAGACTAACAGCTTAATTTTAATTTTAATAACTTAATTAATAACAGCTTACTTAATTTTGTTTGCTTTTATACTGTCAGACACTGATACACTCTCAAAACTAAATTCTCTTTCTCTTTTTCTCTCCTGTCACATATATGCCTTTTCACATCTGTAAAACCCTTAGGTTCTGTGAGGAGGTTTCAATGTGTGTGCATATATATATATATATATATATATATATATATATATATATATATATATATATTGAAATTTACCAGTGGAAATTCATGAGAGACTGTGCCATCGGACAATCTAGCTCCAAAACCCAGAGCAGGAAACAACTTGTCACTGAAAAAGGATATGTTGTTTATTATAGTACATTAAGATATGCCACCACAATGAACACTTAACAAATTAAAATATAATTGGTAGATGACTCAAAACTGGTCCTGTGTTCACATATATTTATATACCTGACAAAAATGTAAAAGATCTTTTTGTCAATTCATTTTTTTCAATTGATAAAGAATATGTCTGTTTAATCTTTACTGGCTAGAATTTTCATATACATTTATATACATTTACAAATATCTGCATTTCTCTGGTAAAGCTTTGTTTAACTCTATATGTATCAATATGGAATACAAAAATTCTGGTCAGGATCATGTTTTTGCACCATACATAAGTCTTCACGGGAGGCAGAATTTTTCTAACCCTTACATAAGGCTCATGATGGAATATTTGTTTAACTCCCCTGGATCCAAAATCCCCACAAAAATATAGGTATCCATTTGGCACCAATAAAGTATTATTTGAATAAATATCCAGTGAAAAATTCTAGAGATTTTTAAAAAGCATTTGAGATTTGGCTTACATCAAAAGACCGTAGCGTAAACTAAAGCAAGGATATATAATGTAAAGTTTAAAAATAAATCTGTAGGGATAAAAGGAAATAATATAATCATTATGAATGTTAGGATGCCATATAAACAAACCAAATAAAAATTCAAATAATTTGATATTCTGTACTTAGTCAGAATAAAGTTAGAATTATATAACTTCAAGAATATTTTCATTTTTGTGTCTTTAACTGATTGCTTGTGAACAGCGTGTAAATTTTCTCAGGGTATAGTATCTAGTATCTTTGTTTGGTGGTACTGAGCTGAAACCTATGTTTCGTGCTCAAAAAGTTTCTAGAATATGAAGGATTGTCGAATGACCCTTAAGTCGGCTTTGAAATATGTCAACCCTAACATAACCCTAGTTCTAACCCACAAAATACACGTCGACTCATGCATACAATACAAACCTGTCATAATCCTGAATTATCTCCCCTACCGCCTGAATGGCTGATGCATATTGGTTGGGTGCACCATATGCAGAAACATAATGGAGAGAGTTCGGATTAGAAGGATCACCATTTGATGCTGTAAAATCTATAGCTACTGTCACATTTAGCTGAGTTCTGAAGATTAAATAAAAATATGGGCATAAATATTGAATGTGGCCATTAGTAAAATCCTATTTCCATAAATCCAATGGATTTCCACAAAACAAACTTTCTGAAAATACTATAATTACAAACTTAACTGCCTTAAAATATAAAAATATGTAACATTTTCAGTTCTTAACAACATATTGTTAGCATTACCAGACTTTGAATACTGACAATGAATTACTCTTTCATATACTGGAGGCAATTGCTCCAATTGCCTAGTGGTTAGAGCATCTGCCTTAGATGCAGGAGGTTGCAGGTTCAAACCCTGACCGAGTCATACCAAAGACTTTACAAAAATGGTACTAGAAGCTGCCTTTCTTGGTGCTCAGCATTAAGAGGTTAGTGTTAGAACTGATCTGCCTCGTGTCAGGATAATGTGACTGGGTAGGACATGATGCTACATGTATGCAGCATGATGCCCCAGTGCTAGACATCACTAATAATCCATATTACAGACATCATAGAGATATGACTGAATTTTTTTAAAAGCTACATGAAAATACAAAACACACACAAATACACACACACACACACACATAATGGAGGCCTATAAAAGGGGGAGAGTAAATAGCTTAAGATTACCACCAAGGAAGACAAAGACCAAATGATTATTGTTATTGTTATAGGGTTTAACACCATTTTACAGCACATGATAAAGAGAATCTAGCATTTTGTGATAAAATAATTGCTAAATTTAAGTAATAAAATATTTCATGGTTCCTAAAAATAATGTTGTTGTTGTTGTAGGGTTTAATGCCATTTTTAAGCACACAATAGGCTATGCATGGTGGCCAGTATTATTGGTGGAGGAAGAACCAGGGAAAAACCCCAGAAAGAACCACCAACCCACGATAAGCTACTGGCAAGCTTTCTCACATAACTACATTAGCCGAATCTTACACTCGAACCCATGCAGACAGAGGTGAGATGGCAGTGATCCATAATGGAGAGCGCTTTAGACCACTCGGCCACTCGGGGCCCCCTGAAAAAAGAAAAAAAAACACTGGAAGAGTAACATAAGCTAAATATATAATCCTCATGAAATAAAGTTACTTTAAAAAAATGCTTGGACAGATTTTACTTTGAAAGCTTGCCAGTAGTTTCTCATGGGTCAAGGGTTCTTTCCAGAGTTTTTTTCCAGGTTCTTCCACCACCAATGACACTGTCTGCCGTGTATATGATGTACACAGGTACTCTTATGCATATGATGTACACAGGTACTGACATCATCATACACATATGATGTACACAGGTACTCTTATGCATATGATGTACACAGATACTGACATCATCATACACATATGATGTACACAGGTACTCTTATGCATATGATGTACACAGGTACTGACATCATCATACACATATGATGTACACAGGTACTCTTATGCATATGATGTACACAGGTACTGACATCATCTTACACATATGATGTACACATGTACTGACATCTTACACATATGATGTACACAGGTACTGACATCATCTTACACATATGATGTACACAGGTACTGCATCATCTTACACATATGATGTACACAGGTACTGACATCATCCTACACTTATGATGTACACAGGTACTGACATCATCTTACAACCTTCAATTTCTGCCACACATTGTTTGAACTAGTCCAAACAACACTCACACTGGAACAAATGTCAGTCCATTTTTTCTGTCTCTACTGCCCTCCTCCTAGAAGAAAAAACAAGCTGACTAAATCTCTCTTTTTGGAGCAGTTTCCAAATCTTCTGGAGTATGGAAATTCGATATGTGGCAACCTAATTATTCTTGGAGATTTCAACTTTCACTTTGACTGTCTTGGAAACCCATACATGTCAAAACTCCTAGATTCCATTCATGTTTTCAATCTTAAACAGTCAGTTAACCAACCCACCCATAAACTTAGTCAAATTTTAGACTGGTTTCTTTATCGACCTTATGATAATATTCTGCAATCCACCCTTGTATCCCACGAACTTACATCAGATCACCTCTGCATTATATGCCATCTCAACGTATCAGTCCCTAACCCTCCACCTCTATTTGCTACTAATTGCTACTAAGAGAAACCTCCATATGATAAATAGAACCAAATTCATGCATGACATCCAAGAAAACCTAACAACTTTCTTACATCTAACAGCAGAACAACTTGATAACTGCCTGCGTTCATTACTTGAAAAACATGCCCCAGCCACCAAACGCAGAGTATCAATAGAAAAAAGTGTTCTCCATGGTATAGCAGTGTTAGGGACCAGCTTTGCACTGCTAAAAGACATTGCCAAAAAGCTGAGAGGCTTTGGCTTTCCACCAGACTCGCTATTCATAAACAAATCTATGAAGCTGCTAAGATGAACATCACAAACATAGTCCATTTAGCCAAATCATCCCACTACAATACTAAGATCACAGAGAGTTCCAGCTGCAAAGAGCTCTTAGAGATAACTAACAAACTAATGTCAAGGAACAAATGTACACCACTTCCAACGACCTTTTCTCCAGTAGACCTTCCAGACCAATTTGCAAATTTCTTCCGTGACAAAGTACAAACCATCAGAGATTCGCTTGACAGCACAATTTCAACTGACTAGTCACCACACAGTTACAATACAGAATTTCAGTGACAACCATTAGAAGCATTTGAACCTGTCTCTATTGATTTAGTACAGACAATCGTGATGAAGAGTGCACAAAAGTCTTGTGAACTTGATCCAATTCCGACATCACTGCTGCTTGAGTGCTTAGACGCAATATTGCCTTCACTAACTGATGTTATTAATATCTCTCTCTCTCATTGGGGGAATTTCCATCATTTTTCAAAACTGCCATCATAAGCCTCTGCTGAAGAAACCAACACTTGACCATAACAATTTAAAGAACTACCGCCCAGTTTCTAATCTTGTAATTCATATAAAAAATCTTAGAAAAGGTTGTTCTAACCAAACTTGTATCTCATCTGAATTCAAACAGTCTTTTCAGTAATGTACATTCTGCATATCGCCCTTGCCACGGTACGGAAACTACTCTTCTGAAAGTATTTAACGACATTCTCTCTGCTTTGGATAGTGGAAATATTACAGTCCTCACCCTCCTGGATTTGTCTGCAGCATTTGACAGAGTATACCATGATATATTACTTCACCATCTCCAGCTTGTATTTGGCATTTAGAATATAGCCTTACAGTGGTTCAAGTCCTACTTAGTCAACGGGACACAAATTATATCTGCAAATAGAATACATTCCAGCGCAGACCTGTTCTTTTCATTCTATACACTCAGCCGCACTCAAGCGTCATAGATCATCACCCAGTGTCTCACCAATTGTTCGCTGATGACATCCAAATATACAAGTCTAGCCACTCAAATGAAGTTGATGCTACCATCTATGGAGTAGAGAGGTGCATTTCTGATGTGAAATCATGGATGACATGTAACAAGCTGCAGATGAATGATGATAAAACTGATGCTATTCTGATCACAACACAAAGACTTTCTCATTCACATCCTTTACCTCAGACAATAAATATCAGCAACACCAACATTAAATTCTCACAGTCCGTATGAAACCTAGGTGTTACTCTAGACAGTACTCTTACATTGCACCAACATATCATGAACATATGCAAGGCTGCATATCTTGAACTGAGACACATCAGATCCATTTGTAAATATCTTTCAGTTGATGCCACTAAAACACTTGTGTGTTCATTAGTACTTTTAAGACTGGACTATTGTAACTCAATTCTGTCTGGTTCGTCACAATATTTACTCCAGAAACTTCAAAAACTTCAAAACACTGCTGCACGAATCATCTTTAGAGTATCTCGATCAGAGCACACCTCACCACTGCTCTGTACCCTACACTGGCTATCAATTCGATACAGAATCAAACACAAAATTTGTTCTCTGTGCTATGTTTCACTGACAGACTCCAGTCCAGCATACCTATCTCACCTCACCCATGTGTATACACCAGCAAGATACACTCTTCTTCTGACAATCATATACTCATTGTTCCCACTGTGAAAACGAAGTCATATGGACAACATGTTTTTGGACACCAGGGCCTGGTGATATGGAATGAATTGCCCATTGAAATTAGACACAAAGACACAGTGGTCCCTTTTAAGAGTGCTCTTAAAACTCACTTTTTTGACTGCAGAGACAAACTTAGAGACCTAATAATGTTTTGTATCTTATATGTTTTCAGCATGTTTTTGTTTTCCAATTTCATTGTTTTTGTCATTTGTTTTTCTGTAGTGTAGTCATATCATTATCGTTGGTCTAAAGTGCTAAGAGCTTCTAAAGATTAGGTGCTATACAAAGAGTAATCATTATTATTATCATTATTATCTTACATATATGATGTACACAGGTACTGATCTCATCTTACACATAAGATGTACACAGGTACTGACATCATCTTACGCATATGATGTACACAGGTACTGTCATCTTACACATATGATGTACACAGGTACTGACATCATCTTACACATATGATGTACACATTTACTGTCATCATCTTACACATATGATGTACACAGGTATTGATCTCACTTTACACATATGATGTACACAGGTACCGGTATATGATGTAGACAGATACTGATCTCATCTTACACATATGATGTACACAGGTACTGATCTCATCTTACACATATGATGTAAACAGGTAAAAAAACTGCTCTAGCTGCAAAAGTAAATAGTACAATGTAACCTACTTTCATCAGTTTCCTGCCTCAACCAAGTCTGAAACTTTACAATTTAAATTCATGGTTAAAGACAGACCTCAAACAAACTGTTGGGTCATTTTCAAAAAGAAAATGCAAAATATTTCCTATATAAATGATAATGTAAGTTCATAACTATGACTTTGTATTCATGTACAACTAAAACAGGGGGTACAAGTTTTAATATAACAGCTAATTACACCTCTCCCTTGATAACTCACATACTATATGCAAAGGCACGAGTAATCGAGGACCCTCCAAAACCTGAAAAAATCTGCTTATACATAAAGAAAACCTTGAAGGGGGTAGGTAACTGGCTGTTTAATGACTGAATCCTCCTTTTACAATCATGTCGATAATAATTGTTAATAATGCGCTTTTTCTAATGAAATTGTTCTATATTCTGTGTACATATAATTTATTTTTTAAAATTTCCATCATGTGAAAGATCATATCAACTGGTTTCAACAACCACCACATGTACGCAAAAACATATTTTACATCACAGTTTTTTGTTATGTTCATTTGTCTGGTTGTTGGAGTAGAATTAAACAGTATACTAGCAAGTCGGGAGTCAAAGTAGCTAGAAACTAGACTACTACTATCTGTTGATATACCACCAAACAATATTCCTTTTTTTGCAGAAACTAGCGACATTTGTTTCTTGAGACAATCGCCTATGCCAAAACTCAATTTTGTATTGTTCAATTAGTACAATACTGATGTCATGATTGAAGAGAAACTTCTTATCATCCTTGAGGAAATCTCTAAGTGCCAATTCAGAAATTCTCTGAAAATCACTTACCCACAATGGTCTGTATCTATGAAACCAAGCTTTTTATTTTACGAAGTATTCATTTCGCTTGGATACACTGCTATCTTTGATCACAGTTATAAAAGAGTTGGTTAATTTGAGCTAGCTTACGTTACATACACAATAAAATTTATAACAGAGTTTGATTGATTAAATGAAGTGAGTTCACCCGATATATGCATAGGGCCACTAGATTTTAATATTCTACCTATTTTATTTGATTCAAAAGACATAATGTGATACTACAATGGAGGCCTTTTTTTAATTCAGTCCAACAATACAACAAATACTTTCACAAATCAGTTATCAAAACACGGTCAGCATTTAATTGGGTTCTCTGAGAAACAATTGCGGACATTGCTGTTATAGTAGGTTGATACATTTTACATTTAAATACACATTACATTTATGATAACTATGCTTAAGTGAAAAGAAAGGATAGAATTAAAACACAAATTTCACTTAATAAAATTATTTAATTTAATATTTAATTAACTTATTTATTAATGTACTGCCTACATTATGCATAAGCGACATTTTCATTGATTGAAATTTACTTGAATATCTTTATATATGGTGTACAAAAAATGTAATTTGAGAAAGAAAATGTAACCAATTATATGACTTCTTATTAAAATTTAATAATTTCCAAATGTTAATTAAAGTTTCCAGATTTTACAAAATAATTTTCCCACAAATTAAGATTTTGTTCACTTTGTCAAATGATAAACTTTCAAAACTCTTCATTCATTGTATAAGTTTACAGGAATTTCAGAAGTGGGAAATTACTTAAATCTGACAAAATTATACTTGTGTGAAATCAAAACATTCATTCAATTCTTGCTTTTGTTTTGTTGTTTTTGTAAACGGAATATGATAATATTGACTTGAGAATTCAGGCATAAAGAGTGAATGTAGTGTGTTTATACAGTACTTGTAACATTTAGGCATATATGTTATTTTAAACTAGGATGGTACTAGAATTTTCCAAGTAGTTAACAACTTCTGCCTCAAATTTTCCACCAGCAAAGGGCTGTGTATGAACTTTTTTATGCTGGTTTTTTTTACCCCAAAACAACTTTGGACATTACTGTCTACAACCCCATTGAAGTAAAACCCAAATGCAAACAACATAGACTCTGATCTCCACTGTGTGTGGGCAGATCAGTAGTGTTGTTCCAATTATCGATTATAATCGATCATCAGTTGGTTGAGCAAATCAATAAGATAATCGATTGTGAAACTCCATAATTGATTGTGTGCAAAGGGAGACAACAACGGTTAGTAAAACTCCCAGCCACTATAGTTGACCTGAAATTTATTATTCCCTTCACAACTACAAATAAAAAAACTTATAATTCATAATTAGGAATATATAGTTATTATTACATGGTCAAGTTGTTAAATTGTTGAGTTAATAAATTTAAACACATTTTGTTGATTTGTTTCAGTTAAATTGCAACATCTTTTGTAGTATTTATAAACAATGACAAACAAGAAAATCATGACCTTCAATACTTTAAATTATAGACACATCACATATGAATGAAAGAATTTCGGGGGATTGTAGCAGTATTTCAGTTACATATGACTAATCAGCCATAAAAAGATGCGTTCATTTAACAAAGCTGTAGAACAAATGTAACGCACAATGTAATATTATTGTCAAGTTAAAGAATACATGTCATTAAAAGAGATTACTCCTGTACATTTATAAACATATTGAACTCTTGATCAAAGACATAACTAACAAAAATGTTAATTTGCACTTAGTAACCGATTATAATCGATGATCAGTTGGTTAAGGGGAACCGATTATCGATTATGAATTTCTAACCGATTCCCATCACTACAGATCAGGATATAACTCATTTGTTCTACTCATTACTCCTAACAAAGTGCACTGACCTAGTTCTTTTGTGATGGCAATTATGGGTGTGTGCTGTCTGCAACTGGACTTGGCTAATAAAATAGAATATACTGTACAGATTATTAACCTGTATTTTCTTTCATACCTCCTTCTTGCTCTGAAATTATTCTTTTTAAATTTTAATTTATTGATGAATAGTGTATTTCCATTTCTTTATTAAGCTCCCTTACATCATTTATACAACCTCTAAAATTAATTATATTGGCAGAAGCCCGCAATTTCAAGATAAAAAAAATCTACCCACAACATATACCCCTAAACTTTTAACTGCCAAACATGAAAAGAATCTCAAACAATTTTTTTTATCACTGTTTGAAATGTGGGTATGTCATAATGCCAACATGGATACTGAAGACTTGAGACAGAACATTCACTAAAGATCCATCATTATAATTTAAAAAAACAAAAAACATTTGAATTGCCTTGATTCACTTTATTACATGTGGATGATATAAGACCAGGTGTCACTGCTGTAATAAATTTAGGTGAGTTTGCCAGCAACAAATATTTACTTAAATGTGTCTTAGTCAGCTCATTGATTAGCATGCCAGACTTGCAACCAAACAATCTGAATCCTACAACTGGATCAGCCTAAATTGGTTACCATGATGGGGTTGATTGGGTAATTCACTTAACTCTAATTTCCTCAGCACTATATAACCAACTTGTTTTGATTTGCCATAAAACACCAGTAACAAAACACCTTTATCCAATACTTTTCGTACCAGTTTCTCTATTTTAAACAAATTTTTGTACATAGAAGTAACATCAGTTTTGGAGGTTTATTCAATAGTGTTCATTATGAACGTTTTTAAAAAAAGTTTTTCTATTTCAAAAAATGTTTTTGAGAAGAAAGTTACTGAATACTTTAGGGAGTTAGTAAAAAAAAACTATGGCAAAAATGTCAACTACTATCATATGGGATACAGACAAAAACTGCTTAACTTCACAATACAATGTTGGAGGCTCAGTAGACAGTCTGATGATTTTTGTTTGTTTGTTTCATTAGAATTTTTAACGTAGCTTTAACAATTTTTCAGTGATATTGCTATGATGTCTGCAGTGAGGCACTTTATAGTGATGTCTAGCACAGGGGCATCATGCCGAAGACATGTAGCATGATGTCCCACCCAGTCACATTATCCCGACACCAGGCCGACCAGTCCCAACACTAACCTCTTAATGCTGAGTGCCAAGCAAGGCAGCTGTTAGTACCATTTTTGTAAGTCTTTGGTATGACTTGACCAGGGCTCAAACTCACAACCTCTCGCTTCCACAGTTTAAACCACAAGGCCACCGGAGTGGTAGACAATTGATGAAATGACTATATAAAGAAAATTAATGCAAAGTAAATTTTAAATGGATTGTAAAACCTGATACTGATAATATTCCTTTCAAGAACAATTTATCATCATTTCATACAAATGTAAAACATAACGTTAAAATGAAAATATATCAACATTACCCGGTCTGTATGTAGTCCAGAAACGTGTGCTGAATATCTACCTTGCAACTCAGAAGAATAATCTACAAAAGAAAACATGGCCACTAGTGATGTGACTTGTTAAGCTGTGAAACCTCTAAAACAAATTTGAATCCTTTAAACTCTGTACGAAAATTTATTGCAGAAAATATTTTATATCTCCATAAATTCAAACATTAGCTCAGGGGCTTTATGTTTGTCATGAGAAATCAGCAACATTATACAAAAAGTGAACTATTCTGAATAGAGTTTGCATATCAAAAAGTACCTTTACTAAAACTGAGAGAGTCTAAGAAGTACTAAGTACCAATTATTGCAGTCAAAAATGTGTACAGTACTGACAGTACAGGTAGATATTTATGTTTAAAGTCATTCAACTACCTTAAGAACATTTGATCATTTTTACCGAATAACCTTATACTCTGAAAACAAATGATGCAAACTGGCACATGATTATCAATCTTAATGGTATATCCTATGTAAAGTTGACTATTACTGTGCCTGGTTACAATGCAGTCATGAATAAATAAAAGTGGTTCACTGAGAATAATAAAATTCATTTTGCACATTTACAATGCACAAAATAGGTAATGATTCTTCATATACATTATATTATCTTAACCATAAAGATATTAAAATAGGGATATGAAAATGATCGGACTGGAAACAGTTAGGTTACTGATGGCATAAATCTAAATTTGGTTCACTCTTTTAATTCTTATTTTATCGGACTTGAAAACATGGTATACATGTTCTAACTATCAAAGTAGTTCATATGCTGAAAATAATGCAATCTAATGATACAATTAGCATTATGGTTAAGAACAAAGTGATCTGAATGAGCATTCATATAAAGCTTGGATAATCCTTGTTCATCTTATAAAGCTTGGATAATCCCTTGTCTAATTCATGTGCCAGTTATGAAAACAAATCTAACTGAGAACAAATCAAAGAGTAAGATGTTAGATAAATTAGTCTTTGTGAGTAACTCATTCAAACTTGTATTAGCAACATTTACTGATTATTTATTTATTTCTTAGATGGGAATTAACTGGGGCAGATAAACATAGATCTTCTGCCTTTTTAAGCTTTGATTTTCACAAAATTACAGTCATTTTTTTGTGGTCATTATGGTAAATGAAAAAATATAAACAAGTTATTCAGGTAGGGCAATTTATAAAATCATGACAAAAAACAATTACGTGCTCAATTTCTTTGACATAATTTATTGTAAATTTACCTATTATTTTGAATGTCAAATGATTAGTCTTTAAACAAAGAATTTACAATAAAACTGTGACAATTATTGTACATTAATGTATGTAACGACTCAATGATTCCATTATAAGCTGCCTTTTTTTCTTACCTCCCCTGAATTAACATATTTCTTTTTCTTTGCCTTCTTCTGTGAGTTTATCACCTAAAAAATTAAACATTAAAAATGCATGAGACACATTCATCTCTTTTAAATGATTTACTGTATCCTTAATTACCATAATTGTCATTAAATGTTTAAACACAATTTTCAGATGTGATTGAGTAGCACTCTAACAATACAGCAATCATCATAAAATGAAAAGTTACCAGTCATTTAGTGCGGAAAAGATTTCATCCATTTCTTAAATAGCAGTACCATAAATAGTGCAATATACGCTAACTATGTCATAAATAGTATTCTGATAATTCTCTAACAAAGAACCCAATGCTCTTGGTCAGATACTTGACCTTTAATTGGTCAGATACTTGACCTCTAATAAATTGTATCTACCTTGCCTTAAACGAGACAATCCACACAAATAGGTCATGGAAAAAGACACAGGACTTAAATTACTTTGCAGAAATCATTTTTCTTCTTTCAGACTGAGTGAGTTGACTTTTAACAAGGCATCATCAATTTTGAGAACAATAATAACTGCAATGTAAGTTACTATACAGAAAGGAAGAGACATTTCTTCCATTAGAAATTTGAAATCTATGTAATTTTGTCTTGCAGAAAAAAATATAAAGTATATGCAAAAATAAAATGACAATGAAATTTTATCATCAAATAATTGTTTGAGTTGAGAGATTTTTACATTGTAATTAAAATGCAGTAAGTTTGGTTGGAAAACTTATGATATGAAATTGGATTCTAAAAATACTGAGGATAGCAAATATGATAATAACTGCAAAATTCTTCAAAATAGTCTAATACTTTACCTGAAAATGATTTTTGGAACTGTCACCTTTTGTTAGCTCTCTTAAATTTGTATTAAACTCTCCAATAAAATCAGGTCTGAAATATATTTTTAAAAAAAACAATTTTATGTATCATAAAATGACAAGAACCCATTATTAGATACTATAAAATAAAAGGCCCCCAATATTGCATATCATAAAATAAAAAGAACCCAATATTACATACCATAAAATGAAAAAAGCCGCCACCCCCCCATCCCCCGGATATATCATAAAATGAAAAGTACCTAATATTAAATACCATAAAATGAATGAGTCTGCAATATTATATACCATAAAATTCAAACACCCCCAATATGATATACCATACGATGGAAATAGCCCATTATATGCCAAACCATTGAAAAGAACCCCAATATTATATACCATACAATGGAAATAGCCCATTCTATGCCAAACCATTGAAAAGGACCCCAATATTATATACCATAAAATTGAAATAGCCCATTATATGCCAAACCATTGAAAAGGACCCCAATATTATATACCATAAAATGGAAATAGCCCATTCTATGCCAAACCATTGAAAAGGACCCCAATATTATATACCATAAAATGGAAATAGCCCATTCTATGCCAAACCATTGAAAAGGACCCCAATATTATATACCATACAATGGAAATAGCCCATTATATGCCAAACCATTGAAAAGGACCCCAATATTATATACCATAAAATGGAAATAGCCCATTATATGCCAAACCATTGAAAAGGTCCCCAATATTATATACCATACAATGGAAATAAGCCATTCTATGCCAAACCATTGAAAAGGACCCCAATATTATATATCATACTACTACTACTAATAATAATAATAATAATAATGCTTTTTGTATAGTGTGACTCATTAGTCAAGGACTTATCTCCCTTGCGGCCCTCTTAAGGAGAGTACAACAATGCACATTATATGAAGATAGCAATAATTAGTGCTTATTTTAGCATGACTTTGTTTAGTATTAAAATACTAAATTCCATTATCTATTTGAAACACATGCATGCTCATGATATCTCTTCTTAAATACTCTAATATTTTCAGCCAATTTTACATCTAGTGGAAGCTTATTCCATAGAACTGTACCAGAGTACTGAAAACTCCTTTTGAATTGCTCTGCATACTATTTATAGAGAAATAATTAAAAATTCAATTCAATATCCATGGGTGGTGGGACCAATTATCCAATACTGTCAGAACAGTGATTCCACTAGGACAATAAGCCTGCCTGGGATGAGGTGGACTAAGATATGGATTTGCTGATGATAACACCATTTAAGAATCCCAAACCAGAAAGCAGATATATGGGGAACATGCCCACCCATCCCTCTCTCATGTTCTGAAGTACATGTAACTAACAGCAGAGACCGGATAGAATGAGAAAATACTCTTTCAATACAGTGTCTCCTTCCTTGGTTCAAAGATATTCAACATGAGACATCCTTTTCAAATCAAGAGATCCTGCAGCAAGTAGAACAGTGTACCAGGGAAAATCCTCCCATTTACTGACATGAAAACTCATACTGTATAATCTAAAACTTTGACCATAGGTCAAGTTTCAGCTGCCACAAAAGATATGAAAGCAATATGTGGGGGTTTCGTAAACCAGTGGCATGGGTCGGGGGTTGGGGTTGGGAAACCCCCTGCATTGATAAGACACAAGAGGCAAAGAAATTCCTAAGCTAACTTCTGAACATTTATGTCAAAGGGAGAAGCATAATTAGCTTTGGACCCCATGACCTGATAAATGTAGTACTGAGACCGAGTGATATGTGATTTGATGACAGGGGATCTGAGACAAAGCAAAAGCAAAACTAAAGGTTTAATGCCTTTCTACAAAGGGATGCTCATTGTAATCCACGTTGAAACTCCTGCAAGCTCAGTGATGTAAAATAGGCCTTCTAGCTTCTCATATAAAAAACTAACAGAGGCAACATGTCTACCCTGGGATGCATCCTTTGATGATGTTCCAGGTGGGAAGGTGTCAATTGGAATGCATTTTCGGATATACCTAAACTTACTCTGCCATATATAGCCAGGAATGTGCTGATGTACTATTAAACCCTATACATACAGACATATATATACAGTGAACCTGTGTGCACAATGGTTGAGAAAGCTAGGATCTTGAGAAGAGCTAGAATAACACACCAGTGGAATTGTGTTATGATGAAATGTTCAGGAATAGTTCAGGCTGGTCAATGTACCATGTCTGTACAGGTTTTGGTAGTATGCAATGTTGTGGAATAATTTAATGGTGGAAATGTAGACAATGAAAAAGATCACTGTAACCTGTCCAGTTTGTAGATGGCATAGGTTGAGACAATGCTGGAACTGTAGAAATGTTCTGGGACCAGCTGACTTCTGATGCCTAAGTTTGACACTGGCTATCACAGCCATTACCAGCATCTCTATGATGTAATGGAATGTTCAAGAATGTTTTAAGTGGACTGAAATACCATGTTGGTACTGACCAGCTGCCAGGCAATGCCTTTGTAATGACAACTGGGTATATCAGAAAAATAGATCTCCAAGGCCAGTACAGGAATCAAAAGTAAAAAAGCCTGGATTGCAATATTTTTCTCTCAATGTGTAGAGTTTTCCACCATCTGGAATTCAGATAAATGGAAGATGTTAATGGAGGAAGTTATAGCATCCTTGATCATGTAATCTCTCTTTCGCCTGAGTAAGATCTTGGACAGTGACAGACACACACATATCCTCAAACCAGCATAAGCACACCTACTCTTGCATCCCATGTAACTGATGCAAATAGAATGAGTGTCTTCAGCCAGCTAGAACTGTTTTCACTTAACATGCTTGATACTGCCCATACTATTGATACCTATCAATAGAGAAAGTATAACAATGGCATACACAGGTAAAATTAGTCAAGTGTCAATCAATTCAATTTGATCCCGTAGTTTCCATCCAATCAGCGTGGTCGCAGTTGATAGGAGACTGTGGGTGCTGCTCGAAAATTGCCTGTACAGATGAAATCAATTATTTCTTTCCACCATTTTCGGTCCCGCGTGGCATTTTCTCTGGCATGTGCCGAGGTGACGCCATAATTCGCCAGGTCTTTTTGCACTTGTTGGATCCATGTTTTCTTCGGTGCATTTCTTGAGACCTTCCAGGTTTCGGGTCTGGTGCGCCACAGGGCTCGTTTAGGTAGACGCCTCTCTTCCATTCGGCAGACATGGCCAAACCAGCGAAGCCTAGCATGTCTAATCAGTGATTCCACTGTTGGTTGGTGATAGCATCGGGGCCGGATTTCTACGTTTGGGATTCTGTCCAGAAGGTTTACTCCCAGTATTCGTCTGAGGCAGCGCATTTGAAATACCTCCAGCTTCTTGAGGTCCACATCTAGGAGGACCCATGTCTCTGCTCCGTATAGGAGTATTGGGAGGATGAGAGTGCGGTATAGATGCACTTTGGTCACCACCGAGAGGGCCTTTTTTCTCCATATGCACCAAGCTAGTGACCCGAATGCAGACATTGCCAGTCCCAGGCAATGCGAGATGTCGGTGGAGGCCGCTATTGAGCTGCTTCGGATTATAGACGTTAGGTATTTAAATTCCTCTACTTGCTGAAGATAAACTCCGTTAAGGCAGACGGTCACTGTGAAAACGGGCGTCCGTCAGGGATGCGTGCTCTCACCTAGCCTCTTTAACATCGTGGTCAATTGTGTCATGTGCAAGGTATTCAAGGGACGTAGAGGGATCACTTTTGGGGCAGGGTTCGATGAACATGCCACAGATCTTTTAGTCAAGTGTAGTGAAGAGTTATGTTAAATTTATGCCAATGGCTACCCTAAGAAGTAAACTGTCAATGGAAATTGCATTCATGACTTTACAACATGTTGTTGTTGTTGCTATAGGGTTTAATGCCATTTTTCAGCACAAGATAGGCTATACATGGCAGCCAGTATTAATGGTGGATAAAAAACCCAGAAAGTACCACCAACCCACGAGAAGCTACTGGCAAGCTTTCTCACATACCCACATTGGCAAAATCTGAGACTCAAACCACCACAGAGGTGAGCTGGCAGTGATCCATAATGGTGAGCGCTTTAGACCACTCAGCCACTCTGGGCCCCTTTACAACATGTAATAAAATAACAGAATTCACAAATAAGGTCAAGTAATTTGTTTAATTTAAGTATTATAGACCATATAGTTGGCAGTTAAGATGGTACCTACAAGTTTATTGTCTGACAAAGTTTTCAACTTAAGTGCAAAACATTCTACAATGCAGATGGGATAAAAATAGAAAAATAGATGAAGTTTACTCCCATGATGTGAGAAAGGTATAGAGAACCATTCAATTGATGAAATGTCAAAAGTGAATTTGATAGTTGCAAGCCTTTAAGAGACAGTATACTTCCAGGTATGACCAGAAAATGTTACTGATGATAAATGGGATTTGGAAGACCACTCTTGCTGGAGTTAAGCAAATAGATGACACTTTTCGCATTTATATTGCTAAAGCATAGCAAAAGATATGGCAAACATCTTTTTTAAGTTTCAAAGGGCTGGATTAAGATGGAGGTGGATGTACTCCTATCATAATATATTTAGGTAAAATATGTGAAGAAAGTACTTGAAAAGGACATTAAAAGTGGAGTACATTACAATATTTTTTTGTTAATGCATGCTTCTAAACTTCATCAAGTACTTACCTTCCACTTCTATTCCAATCTAGGCACTGAACTCGGATGGTCCTTACAGAAAAATAGATAAAATTATAAACATTCAAATCTATTGTGAAGAATAGCACTGTACGATAGGGTTATAGAAATCTGTGCAATTACAACTTTATGACTTGCCAAAGTTATCCTGATTTTAAGATATACCTTTCTTGGATTATTCAAGATGTGAAGAATAAAGCCACAATGAAGATTTCCTGACAATCTATCAATCAAAATTGAATTACTATGATAATGTTATCTTTTTTATATACCAATCAATTTTCAGATTAATAAATGAAACTGCAAATTTTTTTTTCTGAGAAAATAGAAATTGCTTAAGATTTCAACTTTTCTTAAATGAACTTCATTTGAACTCATAAACTGAATTTAATTTTCTTAAATTGATGATATGTGCTCAGGTGGACCATGTGGTTAGAGCAACCACCTCAGCCGTCAGAGGTTGATGGTTCAAACTCCAGCCAAGTCATACCAAAGACTTATAAAATGGTACTAACAGATACCTCACTTGGGGCTCAGCATTAAGAGTTAGTGTTTTGGACTGGTCAGCCTAGTGTCAGGATAATGTGACTGGGTGGGGTATCATGATACATGTATGTATAAATGAAACATGTACATCAACAGTCATTGATTTATCACTACTGTCACTGTTAATAACGAGTTCTTCAACATGTTGGGGCAGTAACATATATATATATATATATATATATATATATATATATATATATATATATATATATATATATATATATATATATACATACATATATATATATATATATATATATATATATATATATATATATATATATATATATATATATATATATATATATATATATATATATATATATATATATATATATATATATATATATATATATGATTTACAACCATTATGCAGTTGTCAAATTTTACATCACAGAAGGTATCACCAGCTTAATAACTAAGAACATTTTTATCAGCCTTTAAATAATTGTTTGAGTTGTGAGATTTTTACATTTCTGGCAGGATACTGTGAAAGGCCCCAATGGGGAATTGGTATGGGAACAACAGCCATCCACAATGTTTTGATCAAGGAATAAACTCTAGTACCAAAGTTATTCTGCAGAACCCATTTTTCTTTGAGTCACAATGACCCTGATATTGGGCATTTATGATTCTTCAGGAACTTTGCAAAAATACAGCTCATATAAATGGATGGTGTTAGCTGCCTGATATTTTTGTTTTGGAGGGTGTGATGTATTACTGTCTAAATAATGGCCTTGTATTGCATGTTCCCAAGTCGACTGATGGGATATCAATTTTAATAACTGAATATTTAAAGAATTACATATAAAAGTAAAACTGACAAGGTTTTGTCTCTTTATTGCTTGCATCATAATGGAAATTTTTCCAGTTCATGTATACCAAACATGCTTGTGAAAGAGGATTGCAACTTTTGTTGGTGGAACTCCTATTTTCAACAGAATTCTAGTGAGAGCCCTATTTAAAATTGACACTGGATACAGACAACAGATTTGATTGAAAATGGACTGTTCTAGAAAGCAAAAAAGGACAGTATCATCATAAGTATTGCATCATGAAGCCATTCTGATCAAAACACAAAGACTTTCTCAGTCACATCCTTTACCTCAAACAATAAATATCAGCAACACCAACATTAAATTCTCAGTCAGTGTGAAACCTAGTTGTTACTCTAGACAGTACTCTCACATGGCACCAACATGTCATAAACATATGCAAGGCTGCATATCTTAAGCTGAGATGCATCAGTTCCATTTGCAAATATATTTCAGTTGATGCCACTAAAACACTTGTGTGTTCATTAGTACTTTCAAGACCGGACTATTGTAACTCAATTCTAGCTGGTTGTCTCAATATCTACTCCAGAAACTTCAAAAAGTTCAAAACACAGCTGCACGGATCATGATCAGAGCACACCTCCCTGCTGCTCAATACCCTACACTGGCTATCCATTTGATCCAGAATCAAACACAAAATTTGTTCTCTGTGCTACATTTCAATGATGGACTCCAGTCCAACATAACTCTCTGGCCTCACATATGTGTACACACCAGCAAGATACTTAGGCTCCTCTGCTGACAATCGTATACGCATTATACCCACTATGAAAGTGAAGTCAATGGACAACGTTCTTTTGCATACCAGGGCCAAGCAACATGGAATGAATTGCCCATTGAAATTAGACACAAAGACAGTGATCACTTTCAAGAGTGCTCTTAAAACTCACCTTTTTCGACTGCAAGAACAAACTTAAAGACCTAATAATGTTTCCTACCTTACATTTTTCAGCATTTTTGTTAATGTTTTCTAATTTCATGGTGTTTGTGTCTTTTGTTTTTTTTTTTTGTAATCATATCATTATAGATGTTGTAAAGCACTTAGAGCTTCTAAAGATTAGGCACTATACAAAGTCTTTATTGTTATTATTATCATGACAAGCACGCAATACAAGGCTCTAGCAAAAAAAACCAAAACATTCCTATAACAAAGGAATTCTTTGCCAGAATAGGAATATATAAATAGGTTATTACACTCAGAACAGTTGACTGAAGGTTTTAATCCTGAGTCTCTCCTTGCCTTTATTTAAAAGACTGCCCCACAAATGTTACCTATATTCTGGAAAGAATTTGACATATACACATATATTATTTATTTATTTATTATTATCCATTTTGCAAAATAAAAAAGAATTAAAAATTATCTCTATATTTGAAAGTGGAGAAAACTCAGTATCTACCTGTCTGGATCACCATTACATAAAGTGCGAGCCATAACTTGGAATCGCACCCAGGTGGGGTTCAATGTGTTTTTTATCACTTCTGTTCTATGGGCTAGAGTGAAGCTGGAATACAATATTAAAATATTATGTCAGAGGCAGGTTTTTTTTCTTCTGAAAAATATTACTTTTTTAAACAGACAAATGTAGTTTTCAATGTTGTCCTTCTTTGACTTGCACCAAAACTGAAAAGACATCAGAGCAGAAAGGAATTTGATATTAATAATTTGTTATTACATAATTAATTGAAATTAGTTTAATCCTCAAACATTTTAATAACAGTCATACATTACCTGTTATTTTAATATTTTTAAAAAAATAAATTATATTCCTGACTTTTGCAGCCTGGAAGGAGACTGACGACCTCAGGACTAGCTGTCAAAGTTAATGTAACCATCTTTTGACAGAAAGGTGTTCTAATGCAGACTTTAAGATAGCTTTTCTAGATCGCTGGGATGGCAAAATCAGACTTAATGCTTTGATGATTTCACTAGGGTACACAGCCTTAAACATGTTAAAAAAATTGTAAGTTGATAGATATATTTTTTATATGTATGTTCAGAAAGTGTGCATTACTGTGTGGAAGGGACCCTCTGTGCTGCGACAGTTGATCGCTCATCAGCAGCAACTTACTGTGGGTGTCTACCAATAGATTGAGGGGATTGCTGAACCACAACCAATGGGGCCACTGGGGGTCTATCCTTATAACTCTTGAGGTAGAAATCTTGACTCTGTGAAGAACTGAAGATGAGAAAATGTAGGCATACATTTGATCTCAGTTTAGACCAAAGATGTCTGTTACCCATGCACTATGTTCTGTTCTGGAACTGAAGATATAAAGTCACTGTGGCTGCTTGTTGTTCAAACTTGTTGCAAACATGTCTTTCATTGGCCTCCCTCTGTCAAAAAGACTCTCTTTTAAAGACTGTTGCATAGACTATTCTGTGAAGACCAGTCATCTGTCTAGACAAGCATTCACCAGAATATTAATTTTCTCTGGAACAGGGCAGACTCTGAGAGTGATACCCTCCTAAGATATGTATTTCAAGAGGTTCCAAACTTCCAAGGAAAGAGAGAGAGCATGACTATCTTGATATCAGAGATACACATCAATTGATACATTGTCCATGGCAACACTAACACAAATGTCCTTTATTAGGGTGACACCCCCTGTAGTTCCAGTGAAATGGGCAATATTTCTTGGTTGTTGATATGAAGAAAAGATGCCTCTGAAGACCACATGCCCTGAAGGACTAACCCATCTGGCACTAAATGAGTACATGTACTCCAACCCAAATCTGAAAAGGAAAGGGAAAGGGTGAAATACCGATACAAAAATTAAACTACTGCCAGAAAACTGTTTTGATTTAGCCAGAAACTCTGATAGTAATGAAATCTGGATCCTGACAAAATCCAAGCTTAAAGAGGGTTGCTGTGAAATTGGTGATGGTAATTCACCTTGCACTGGAAACTAGCATCAAGAAAAGAAAAATATAATAATAACAGGTTTCTATATCATCCCCCAGACATGCACCTATTAAGTAGAGCTACAGCAATCTGAGGTGATGCCAATGCGACCCATGCATGTATTTACCAAGGTCTCCTAAGTGTGAAAGCATGGCAAAGTGATAAAACTGAAAGTCAGAAACTTTTGTAATTGAAGAAAGTAAAATGCTTTTAGAATGTAACCCAAATATAGCATGAATTTGGCTAAAACATGATTGTGGCACTGCTCCCAAAATTCATTTATTTGTTTAATTGTAAAAAAAAAAATCTTATTTCAAGTAATAAAAGTTAATGTATAAAAAGTGTCATTCTGGATAAGGAGTCATGTATAAATTTGGATATTATATGATTGTAGCATGGCTCACACAATTTTAACAATAATTTCACCAATTTCTTAAAGAAATACAAAGTTCTGTTGCAAAATAAACAAGACTTTGATTTAATAATTTGGTAAGATGTGATGCATTCTAAAAGAAAAAAAATTATTTCATGCTTGCATCTTCTTGATATGAAAAAAGTGTTACAAGTTTTTCAAATTTGTTAATATGCATTTCAAATGTGGCAGTAGTCAATCATTGGCCTTTCATCTTTGCCTAGCTTTAAAAGAAGTCAACTCATTAAACAGCTGAATAGTGTTAATCTTATTAAACTATGAACAAAAAAGCAAGTAAGTCTTTTCCATTTTCCTTCACTGTGTAAAATTCTTGCTCCAAGTCATGAAAAAAATTATCTTTCAAATTTAAACCACTTGGGTAGTATAGTGGTTAGAATATCTGCCTCAGATGCTAGAGGTTGTGGGTTCAATCCCCAGCTGAGTCATACAAAAGACTTATTTAAAAAATAGTACAAACAGCTGCCTCGCTTGACACTCAGCATTAAGTGGTTAGTGTTAAGACTGGTCAGCCTGGTGTAACGATAATGTGACTGTGTAGGACATCATGATACATGATGCCCCATTGCTAGACATCACAATAAACTGCCACATTGCAAACATCGTAGCAATGACTGAACTTTAAAAAAAATCTACATTCAAAATCCAACTCACACACACAAACTCATCCGAATTTATAATCAATTAATTTCAGTAACTGCTTTATCATCAATGTTAATCTCACTACTATAGGTTGTTAAAATGATGAAGCAATGATATAGAGAATAAAACACACACATACCCAAAAATAAAGTTGCCAACATGCACCCATGGCTTTGTGGTGTTATCAATTATCATGCAGTCAGCTAACTTGTCAATCCTACATTCTGCTTTTCCTATTTAAAAAAATGAACCCATTGTTCCTTAACAATTATTCTCACTGTAATTTTTCAAATGAAAAGAGGTCAAAGTATAATGGGATACAGAATGAGAAGCTTGAAGCCCCAGGCAGGATTAAGTCCAGAGTTAAACAAATGCAATTACCTTACAGATTTAGTGTTCACAAGTAAAGCCATCAATGTGCTGATCCAAGAAAGCTTTTAAACCAAATTTATAAATCAATTAAGCTATCTATCAGTTTACTGGAAGGCATGAGAGTATTTATGCCTGCTTAATCATCCATTATAAATGAAACAAGTTTATGGACCGATTTAAATGCAATTCTGATCATTTTTACACACAAGCTAACAACCCCCACGCCTATCATCTTAACCTTTTTCATTTTCTGGCTTCAAATTATTTGCATATACACAGGAAATGGTCCTAGCAGTGTCAACACTGGTTGGAATAAAACAATTTAAGTTACAGAGGTGTTGAAAATGGCTAATATAAACATTCTACTCTCTACTGCTCTGTAGTGAAGCAAAGCCATAGTTAGAAAAACAAATGTAATAACAAACACTGATTCAGTTCATTTATTTTTCTGTCCTCTAGAAAATGACTCAAGATTATTTAGCAGCTTGCTTTCAATCCCACATCAATTGAATGGTTTACTCTCACACAGGATAAAGGCAGTTTAAATGTACACTTTTTGAATTCTTGTTACAAAAGCATTATAAGATCAATGCCTTTTACTTTATTTCAACTGTACATGTACTATTTAACCCTAAATACATGTACTATTTAACCCTAAATACATGTACTATTTAACCCTAAATACATGTACTATTTAACCCTAAATACATGTTTCTTTTTAGAAACTCCGTGTCTGTATTATGTATTTTATGGTCAATCAGAATCTTGGGACACATCCAGCAAGTATAAATTTTGTGTATATATATATATATATATATATATATATATATATATATATATATATATATATATATAACTTTTTTCATAAATTTGTGCAAAAATGTATTAGCAAGAAATTTAATGGGTTTGATTGGACCTAGCAGATTTTTTATTATTGTAATGAGGCTTTTTTATGCACATTTTCAATGGAATGACTATTATAAATAAAAACCAGTTCAAGTGGTGAGTATATGTCAACTAATTATACTTTTGTTGCAGATTTTGTACACATGACAATACATATTAAACATGTAACAACTTTATTAAGTAATTGTTTAATATGGAACAAGTTGATATTTAATGTATTGATTTAAGATGGTAACTGTCCCAAACCACCCCACCCCATTTAAGATAAGAATTCTTTATATATATATATATATATATATATATATATATATATATATATATATATATATATATATATATATATATATATATATTCAGCAACATCTACAACTATTAACTGCGTCATGCATTATTAATAATAAAAATTAAATGACACATTTAAAGAGTAATTTGTTCCATCTACTAATAATATGAGAATTTGCATGAATGTCATAGTTCCAAAGAGATTTCAAAATACAATTCTTACTATTAGATATTCTTGTCATCATTGAGAATACATACATTCTCATTATTTCATCAAAACTGAATACATTATAGTTAACAAACATGTTGGAGGCACTGTTCCACCTTGGAATACCAAATAGAAAAAGAAGACTATTATTATGACCAATAACTAATTTTCTTTTCATACATTCACTAAAGTTTGTCCACAGAGGAGCGCAATACATGGTGCAGCAATAAGATTTGAATAATCTAATTTTGATATGCAATGAACAATTCTTGAATTTACGCAGAAGCATGTTTGTTCGAGTACACAGAGATCGGTAATGTCTCATCTTCATTATCCGACCGATTGGATTTCAAAATATGACCCAAATACATATAAGTGTTGACATAGATAAGAGCATTGCCATTAAGATATACAAGGGGAGGAGATGGTAATTTGAAAGAAGCTGTCTGAAAGTCCATGCATACTGATTTTTTTTGTATTATACATTATATCATTCTCAAATGTGTATTGTTCACATATCTTTAATAATTTCCTTAAACCTGTTATAGAAGGACTTATCAATGACATATCATCAGCAAAACTGAAACTGTTAAGAAATAACACATTTGGTGGCAGACGTAACCCTACGTTACACTGACTGAGCTTACGATTTAACTCGTCTATATATATATTGAATAACAAGGGGGACAGAATAACCCTCTGTCTCACCCCATTGGTTACATTGAAAGCGCTGGATATTACACTTCCCCATCGCACACAATACAACTGTTTCCCATACCAGTTAACTAAAGTATGAACTATGTAGACAGGTATTTTAAATATCAATCAACAAGTATGAACTATGTAGACAGGTATAGTAAATATCAATCAACTTTTTAAAGAGTGTCTAGTGATTGACCCTATCAAATGCCTTCCTAGCATCTAAAAAACATGCAAACACTGGGCTGCCATGTTCTACATAATAGCTGACAGCTTCCTTAAAAGCATATATGCATAAATCGGTTGAATGCTGCTTTTTAAAGCCAAACTGATTATCAGAGATTGTAATTTCACATCTATGCAGAATGATGCATTCAAATATTTTTGAAATAATAGTCGTAAGAGTTATAGGTCTGTAGTTATTTTTGTCCGCTATGTTACTAATTTTGCTTAAGCTTTCTTGGGTGCATAATATGGTCTCATTCATCATGTTATAGCCGGGTCACACATTTTATGGATTGTTTGTTGTTTTGTTTTTTACGGTTTAACGTCATTTTTAAGCACAATATAGGCTATACATGGCAACCTGTATTACTGGTGGAGGAAAAACCTGGAAAGAACCACTGACCCACGAGAAGCTACTGGCAAGCTTTCTCACATAACTACATTAGCTGAATCTTAGACTCGAACCCACGCAGACAGAGGTGAGATGACAGTGATCCATAATGGACAGCACTTTAGACCACTCGGCCACTCGGGGCCCCTTATATGGATTGTGATGCCTGTATGTCTCGACACAGTATACATCTTAACAGGAGTAAAAGTAGTAGCTGAATAATTCATGGAATTGTGGCCAATCCCCAAATGAAGGGTAGATCACTCTATTAAAATGCCACCTAAGTGGGCATATAACTTTTAGCTTTAATATCGTAGCTGGGGGATGGGGGTCCTGTATTTGCAAGGTAGTGGCGGTTTTCTTAACTTGAGGTATTATGACTAGATAATGTATTTGAATAATAAACTTGCCCATATTTATCTTTAGCTGAGTTTACATAAGATTCATTCTGTTCCTAAAATGTAACATGGTTAATCTTTTGTCAAAACTGTCATGGAGCTGTTAACATTCCACTTTGGATTTTTTGTGTGGCCATTTCCACACAAGCCAATGTAGTAAGCAGCAACAATCATTATTTGTTTAATTATTTATATGCTTTATAACTGTAATGTGCACTATAGCAAGTGCCCATTTCTTCGACATACCAATGCAAATTAGTAACAGATGTACTGGGTCACAGACACTCAGTGCATAATATATGATTGATTGAATGAAACTGTTACCATACAATGGTGTGTTGATAAAAGACAAACATTTGTGAACTGTGTTTCTTTAACATGTCTCCCTGGCAAAGCTTGTAGTAATGACTCTGATTACTAAATCAGATAATGAGTAGCAGATACTTACTAACACCAATCACCCAAAACATACGCAACTACAGAATTGTGGGGAGATAATTCCGGCACCCTACCGTAGGTATGCACCAGGATAATTCAATGATTGTATGTTTGTTACTGGAAACTATAACAAAATCTATTATAATTCTGAACATGATCACTATTTTAATAATACTTTTAATTTGCCCAACCTGTCTTTCACACTGGAATAACTGGTAGCCTGGCATTAATTTTCAATTGCCTTGGCTTCCAGGCAATAGATTTTTCTACCACAGTTCAAGTGGCTTAACCCTTACATAGGGAAATTTGTGGACTACATGGAATGGATGTTAGGCATATTTTATTGCAGCATACGGGGGATAACATAGTTGTAATAGCAACTAAATTGTCCAAAAAAGTTGTAAAAGTCCTGACAGAATTGCATATTTTTCAATATTCATTCTATTTAGCTTTCTATTTTTTTTTCTCCAAAATCAGTCATGATTGAATTTTCTCAATTTATAATTAAGAAAATTAATATTTTCTAATTAGGATGTCATCCTTTCAGAAATAAAAAAACAAACTTCCATTCATACATCTATTATATATAAAATAAAACATGATTGTAGATTGAATTTACAGAAAAAAAGCAGTTTTAAGTAGGTATCTTATATTCTGGACAATGTAGGAAAGTTGCCAGAAGGTCAACACAGAAAGCATCTAGGGCAAAGGTGGTAGAGGCACTTTTTTATTTCTATTACATTACAGACTGATTTATAAAAGACAACAAATCTTGAAGGAATAACTCAAAGATTGAATGAACTGCTGAATAAAGATTTAATTTTAGAAAATTAATTCATAAGAAATAAATAGTCACATAGGTCAATGTTAGAGTTATCTTAATGCTAAAATTATGTAAATAAATTTAAGCAGTGAACACATCAGTAAGAAATTTTTAGCATGTAGACTATTTCCAAATGTCAAAGTTTGCAATAATCTTCTTCTACTTTGACAAAATCTTAAAAACAATTAACTGAACTGGTTCAAAGAATGGCATATTTTTCTCTATATTATCAAAATTCTTTACAATGAACTATTACAATTCCCTTTTTTTCTAAAAGTTTGATGCAGATCACAGTTACAAAATGGCAGGCATACTGTTACATCAAGTGTAAACTGAACTGTATGTCTGCTTTAGTAATGTGAGTCAAGTAAGGATTTTTTTCATATTAACTTTTTAGAATCATTTCAAAAGATATGAAAGTGATAGTTATGGGTGAAAATACTTTATAGTTACGGGTGCAAATACTGTTTAGTTATGGGTGAAAATACTTTATAGTTTTGATGTAAAGACTTCTAAAGTTATGGATGAAAATACTTTATAGTTATGGGTGAAAAATACTTTAAAGTTATGGGTTAAATTAATTTATACTTATGGGTGTAAAGACTTTATAGTTATGGGTGTAAAGATGTTATAGTTTTGAGTGTAAAAAGTTTATAGTTATGGGTGAAATTACTTTATAGTTATTGGTGAAAAGACTTTATAGTTATGGGTGTAAACACTTTATAGTTATGGGTATAAAGAGTTTATAGTTATGGGTATAAGGAGTTTATAGTTATGGGTGAAAATACTTTATAGTTATGGGTGTAAATACTTTATTTTCATGGGTGTAAAGACTTTATAGTTATGGGTGTAAAGACTTTATAGTTATGGGTGAAAATACTTTATAGTTATGGATGTGAAGACTTTATAGTTATGGGTGAAAATTCTTGATAATTATGAGTGTAAAGATTTTAAAATTATGGGTGAAAATACTTTATAGTTACGGGTGTAAACATTTTATAGCTATGGGGGTCAAAAATTTCTAGTTAGGAGTGTAAGACTTTATAGTTATGGGTGTAAATACTTTATTTTCATGGGTGAAAAGACTTTGTAGTTATGGGTGTAAAGATTTTAAACTTATGGGTGAAAATACTTTATAGCTATGGGTGCAAACACTTTATAGTTATGGGTGTAAACACTTTATAGTTATGGGTATAAACACTTTAAAGTTATGGGTGTAAAGAAAGACTATAGTTAGGAGTGTAGACTTTATAGTTATGGGTGTAAATACTTTATAGTCATTGGTGGAAAGATTGTATAGTTATGGGTGTAAAGATTTTAAAGTTATGGGTGAAAATACTTTATAGTCATGTGTGTAAACACTAATAGTTATGAGTGTAAAGACTTTAATAGTTATGGGTGTAAATATTTTATTGTCATGGGTGTAAAGATTTTAAAGTTATGGTTCTAAAGCCTTTATATTTATGGGTGTAAGACCTTATTTTGTTAGTTCTGGCTATCCTAAATGGGATTTGTTTAAATGGCATCATTGTGAAGTAAATGAGATGGCATCAAATTGCATTATTATTCAGTAAAGAGTTAATCCTGCTAACAAGGGATTTTGATTAAAAAGCATAAAGCTGAAAAGGTTTACAAATATGTAAAAATTGAACACATTTCTGCAATGACCTGAAAATCTATTAAGGTCATCTATGCATAGGCATATATCAGATTTTATTTCTGTAGCTTAGGTGACTACTGCTTTATTGTGCCAACATTTGTCTTTCAACCAACTTAAAGTACAGAAAGTTTCAATCACAGTGTAATCAACAATCATATAGCTCACATCTCTGGCCTCAAATTTCCATTGTAAAATTTTCACTTTTAATAGACACTGCAAAACAATTATTGTGATGACATTCTGTGAAATCACCCTTCCAACTAATAAAGATGCCTACAATCATCAAGTTTGATGATTCTAACATGAACTGAGCTTGAGAATTAAACTTAAAACACAAAATCTACCCAAAGTCATTCAAGCATGAAATATACATCACAGTGGCCTAGTTTGGGATGATGGAGAAGTATTCATCAAGTTTCCACCCTCTCATTAAGTTTCATGATTATATATAGATGAGGGGATGCATCTTGACATATATACACATACACACAGACAGACAAACCTGTCTTAATGTCAGTGGCCAGATATTTTCTAACCAAATAATGGTTTCTCCCTGCCTTAAGCAGTTACTGGCATATATAGACAGTAGTAGCTGTCTAGTCTATTTAAACAAAACTTTTGCTTGATGAGGACGGCATCGTATAAATAAAAGAATATCATTACAATCAATATGCAAACATTTCTTATCCTGCTTTACTCACTTTACTCTCGACGTGTTGATAGTGTAACTTAAAGGTATCAAATTCAAAATGCAATTTTTATTGCTACAGTGTTGAAGCAATTAGTCTGCTGCATGGTGGGAAAAATAGTTGTGTTATCACAGTACAAATACAAGTCACCTTTTTGGCAGTGTGACAGGTAAAGATAGATTTGTTTAATCTATAAGGCTGTGAATTAAATTTGTCTCTGAAGAAAAAGGTTTGCCTCTGAAAAGAGATACAAATTACATCCCTTTTACAAGGTCAGGGTCATTCTATATTTAAAACTGCTCTGTAAAGGCAGTTGAAGTTTCGGTTCATGGGTCAAAAGAATAGCCAAATATGGCTACATTTTATTTTCTATTCATCATATACTTCTATCATTGGCCTACTGCCTTTTGATCTTGGCAAGTTGAGCAACTGACTAATCCAGACATTGTTTTTATTGCATGAAAAAAACTAAGATCTGAGTAGATTTTAAATTGGTATTGATTTCATTTATAGGATGGATAAGTGTGCAGGATACAGTGTGTGTGTAATATATATATATATATATATATATATATATATATATATGTATATGTATATGTATATGTATGTATGTATGTATATATATATATATATATATATATATATATATATATATATATATATATATATATATATATATATACATACATATATATATATATATATATATATATATATATATATATATATATATATATATATATATAAACTTAAAGTTTATATATATATAAACTTAATATAAGCCAGTAAAATGTGAAATGCAGGTCACAGTGGCATTATTTTGTTGTAAGGGTGTTTTTTTTTAAAGATGCATACAATCATCATCTAGTTTAAAGACTCTATCATGAACTGAGCTTAAGAAATAAACATAAAACCCCAAATTTAACCAAAGTCAGTGAAACATTCAATAACAGTCAAAGTGCCCTACATTTGTGATGTAACATTAATCAAGATGCATCACTCACCAAGCTTCAAAACTCCCGGCATAAAAGCATGTACACTGTTCTAAAAATGTGAACCAAATGAAAAAACATAACCAAGAATATATGTTTGAATTTATTCACCTCAGCCCCTCCCTAGAAGGCAAGGGTTATGAAACCCACTCTAACCTGATGCCTAGGACCTAGACAATAGATATGGTTGACATTTAGTGAGGGCATACATATGTATATGCTTTCATGTGTGTGTACACTGAGGCCAATGCCAGGATGAGGTGGGCTGGTACAATAGCTAAAAATGCATATTAACTTACCTATACTTCAAGGGGCCTCGAGTGGCCTAGTGGTCTAAAGTGCTCTCCATTACGGATCACTGCCATTTCACCTCTGTCTGCGTGGGTTTGAGTCTAAGATTCGGCTAATGTAGGTTATGTGAGAAAGCTTGCCAGTAGCTTCTCGTGGGTCGGTGGTTCTTTCTAGGGGTTTTCCCGGGTTCTTCCTCCACCAATAATACTGGCCACTATGAATAGCCGATCGTGTGCTAAAAAATGGCATTTAACCCTACAACAAGAACAACCTATACTTCATACAGGTGAGCTAAAAATGTGTAAAAGAAATTGAAGTATTGTAATGGTTGAAATATCTACCGACAAATTAATATAAATATGCCGCCTATATTTCATTTGTCTAGAGTTGATGTTACTTTGCACATTCATGCTAAAAAGCTTTTAGGGATAGACAGAATAATTCATGTACAGCCAGACAAGACCAAATAATGACAAGACCAAATAATGACAAGACCAAATAATGACAAGGGCTTAATGAAGCTGAATAAAAGTCTGACTATGGCTTCAACACTTAGAATTTACCTGCCATCTTCATTAGCTCTTGAAAACTCCAAATATGGATCTGATTTCCCAAAAAAGTCTTTCTTATCCAGATTTATTCCTTTGAATTGGAGTGTGACCAATTCCTATGAAAAAATATAAAGTAATTAAGAATTATATGAATATCCAGTATAAATGCAAACAAGTTTGTGGTAAAACATTACAGGTCAATTAACAGAACCAAAACTCATTGTTTTGCCTTAAATTTGTGCAAAACCTATACTGCAAATTTTTACTTGATATTTTCTAATGAACCTCACAGTAGGTCAGTTGGTACAGCATCCTAATTGAAATCCAATGGTCAAAGGTTAAATACCCAGCACCCAGGAAAGCCTGTGATTGGCTGCCTCAGTGTGTTCTTTGGAAATGAACTTAGTTCCCATTTCATAGGCATTATATAGACAATGTTTTTAAGCACAATTAAAACATTCCCCACCCCTATTAGTCTCCTACTGTACTTTTGCCATATATCTACTAGAGTTGCCTGTTTGTATGATGCCTATCAGGCAATGTGGCTGGCAATACATTATATACCATACTAAGCATCACAGTTAGCAAGCAATACAATACATATGATAAATATCATAGAGTTAGCAGGCAAATTAACACATACCATGATAAGCATCATAGAGTTAGCAGGCAAAACAACACAGACCATAATAAGCATCATACAGTTAGCAGGCAAATCAACACACACCATGATAAGCATCATACAGTTAGCAGGCAAAACAATACATACCATGATAAGCATCATACAGTTAGCAGGCAAATCAACACATACCGTGATAAGCATCATACAGTTAGCAGGCAAAACAACACATACCATGATAAGCATCATACAGTTAGCAGGCAAAACAACACATACCATGATAAGCATCATACAGTTAGCAGGCAAAACAACACATACCATGATAAGCATCATACAGTTAGCAGGCAAAACAACACATACCATGATAAGTATCATACAGTTAGCAGGCAAAACAATACATACCATGATAAGCATCATACAGTTAGCAGGCAAAACAACACATACCATGATAAGCATCATACAGTTAGCAGGAAAAGCAACACACACCATGATACATCATACAGTTAGCAGGCAAATCAACACACACCATGATAAGCATCATACAGTTAGCAGGCAAATCAACACATACCATGATAAGCATCATACAGTTAGCAGGCAAATCAACACACACCATGATAAGCATCATACAGTTAGCAGGCAAAACAACACATACCATGATAAGCATCATACACTTAGCAGGCAAAGCAACACATACCATGATAAGCATCAGACAGCAAGCAAAACAACATAGACCATGATAAGCATCATAGAGTTAGCAGGCAAATCAACACACACCATGATAAGCATCATACAGTTAGCAGGCAAATCAACACACACCATGATAAGCATCATACAGTTAGCAGGCAAAACAATACATACCATGATAAGCATCATACAGTTAGTAGGCAAATCAACACACCATGATAAGCATCATACAGTTAGCAGGCAAAACAATATCTATTGCAATACAACTTTGACAATACAATATATATCATAATACAGTCATTGCAAAGATTGTGTTTGCTTGCAATATCTATATTGCTGCATTCATGTTAGAAGTATGGGTCTGGGTTACTAGTACAGTATCATGTTAGAAGTATGGGTCTGGGTTACTAGTACAGTATCATGTTAGAAGTATGGGTCTGGGTTACTAGTACAGTATCATGTTAGAAGTATTGGTCTGGGTTACTAGTACAGTATCATGTGAACATATAATGACCATGATTTTATGGCTAACCACACACAATGAGGTTGAAAATATTCATCCCCTAAAACCTGAAACATAGATAAGAGCTTAAAGCTGAAGGGTTTACGTTTAAAATTTCATCCACCATTTGACCTTATCAAAGCATTATCGGAACTAGATTACATTTTTGTATTGAGATTATTTATAGAAACAATATTTCATACCTGCATTTGTAATTAAAACCAACAGAAATGTTCAACAGTATTCATTTAATATAACCATAACTGACAAAATATTATTCTAATGTTCTATCACTGATTGCCAATTTTCTTGCTAAGCAGTATGGATATTAATACAAAATAAATTTTTAACTCTCCATATTTCTTTCTTATTTTAATTCAAAAACAATGGCAACAGTTGAAAAAAAATATCAATATCATGTATGAAAATTATATTTACCTTGCAATTCGTAAGTTCCTCTGCTCTCACTTCAATTTGAAAAATAACATAGATAAAATATATGGCATCCTTAAGGAATACAACTAAGAATGATACATGAATAGTTAAATTTGAAACCAATCATTATTAAAATCATTTAAAAAAGTACAATTTTTTTCATGCCAGAAAGTTATTCTAATTTTAGAAAAATCTTTATATACTAATTAGCTAGAGAAATGAAACTTTAAATTATATCTTTATCACAATATTTATGTTCTGATTCAACTTTCTGCAAATAGTCCAGTATAATTCCTTGACAATTTACATACAACATGCATGAAGTTCATTCAATAAAATAAACAAGAA
The DNA here is from genome assembly GCA_030141615.1 of Unio pictorum. Taxonomy (NCBI): domain Eukaryota; kingdom Metazoa; phylum Mollusca; class Bivalvia; order Unionida; family Unionidae; genus Unio; species Unio pictorum. The sequence continues at coordinate 637,440 of JARLTB010000279.1, forward strand.
ATTACAAAAACTTACCTATGATTTTACCACAGTTTCCACCAGTTCGACTGCAAATTCAGAAAATATTTAAAAATGATAAGGAAAAAAGAAAAATTGTATCAAATTCACATTTCAAGTTATTATTACAACTCATTGTGTCACACAGGTACTTAATGCATACAGTTGCCAAAGATGTACCACTGTAGCTGATCTGATGGTAGCATATTAATCCAATCCCTTGCAGTCATCAATCCAGCATGCTAACCACTAAGCTACAGTGGCTCCTTTGAGTCCAACATGCTAACCCACTCAGCTACAGTGGCTCCTATGAGTCCATGATGCTAACCACTTAGCTACAGTGGCTCTTATGAGTCCAGCATGCTAACCACTCAGCCACAGTGGCTCCTTTGAGTCCAGCATGTTAGCCACTTATGCCTCCATTATTCACATCTTACAATGTGTTGGAGATTGCATGAAGCCTGTTCCACATCCCCAACCATAAAGCAGATCATCTCTGGGTTAAACTAGTAGACTTTTTATAATGAAAAAAGTCAAATTTTGGATCAAACAGACCATAAATGACTAGATAAAACAAAAGCACAACTACAGAAGTTTAATAAAGAGAAAGGACATTAGTAGGTTTGCATATATGATAAACTAAAGTGGAAGGTCAGAGGTCATCCTGAACAAATCATGCATGTTAAATTCAGATGCATTGAGAGTTACTCAAGCAAAACACATGGAAGCTATTCATCTCTATTTCACAAATAAAAAATGGCTCAACTATGTAATTTAATTAGCTTTAGAGTTTGGAATACAAGGTTAAATTTAGGAGCCGCAGTTGGTATATTTCACTATTCTCAATATATTGAAATTCGGTAAATAACCCAAGTCTCACTATAACACAGTTCAGTACACAATGCAGTTGGCAGTTATGGACCCCAACTACTCTCTTATAATGAGGAAGAGATTAAATAGAATGCTAAGACAATGAATATGTCACAACTGGAAGCTGGGATATTTATAGAACCTTTTTCTAAATGAATAAAGTTATAATATTAATAATAAAATTCCATCAATCATTTTCCAAATTCAGTGAATCCAACAGCATTTTATGATCTGACAATGCAAAATTGTACCTATTAACCTTTAAGAAAATAAGCCTCTTATTTTAAACATACTGATATATTTTACAAAAATACCATTTAAACTTTAGTTGTGGAAAAATAATTTCAAACCCCATCATTCATGAAATTACCAAATTCCTTGTTTCTTTATTATTACATGAAAAATGAGTGATTGCAGCAAAAAACTACTTAAAGGAATAAAACCTTTCAGAATTTATAAGCTTGGATCAAACAATGGTGACACATGTACTTTGCAATACTACAGTCCTAGGTTCAATATCCTTGCTCAAACACTATGCATGTGCTAGTGTCCTTACTACGAAGATGGGTAATTTAATGATTTTCTCAGTTCCAGGAGCATTTCATATCATTACATTTGTCATGGGAGAGTATAGAGTGTAAGATGTCAGATACTGGTGTCCATCCAGCCAAGGTGGGTGATTCAGTGATTTCCTCAGTCTCAAGAAGCACTTAAGATTGTTACATTTGTCACTGGAGAGTATTGGTGTCTACCCAGCCAAGGTGGGTGACTCAATGGTTTCCCCAGACTCAAGGAGCATTTCATATCATTACATTTGTCATAGGAGAGTACATAGTATGAGTGGACAAGTGATAGTGTCCACCTAGTAAATTTTGGTGATTAAATGATTTCCTCAATCTCTTTGAGTCCTTCACATCACCACATGACATGGAGGTATCAATTGTGACTAGGTAACTTATACTTACATTAAGGGCCTCTCATATTTTCCACCTGGTGCTCCAACAATTTCTCCCAAAGTACACTCAAGTCTCCCCAGAAAATCCTGAAACACATTTTTTTTCCTTCTTTATTCTAGTGGTCATGTTGTAATTTGGGATATATATGAAGAATGTTAACAAGCAGTGGTATAACTCTAAATTAAAGGTGATCTTAAATTAAACCGTGGCTTACAGAGAGAGGGTGTTCATCTTGATTTTTTTCTTGTATGCAGATCATATTCTAGTCATGTTACTTGAGTTTACACATATTATGACTGGAGAAAGTTTGGATGTAATCTGATTTCAAAGGATAAGCTTGAAATGTAACAGTATAATGTAATGTCACAAATTATGGTTGCAGTACCCTTCCTTCAGAGATAACGTCATTAGTCATGAAATATTATCTCCCTAGCTATCAGGTGTAGCATTTGTTAGGTAAGACAGGTGCCCAATGTTGACATATACCAGTATTTATCAGTATGGTAGTTTCATTTCACGAAATATTTTTGGGGCCCTGAGTGGCTGAGTGGTCTAAAGCGCTTTCAATTACAGATCACTGCCATCTCACCTCTGTCTGCATGGGTTCAAGTCTCAGATTTGGCCAATGTGGGTATGTGAGAAAGCTTGCCAGTAGTTTCTTGTGGGTCAGTGGTTCTTTCCGAGGGTTTTCCCAGGTTCTTCCTCCACCATTAATACTGGCCGCCACGCATCACCTATCATGTGCTGAAAAATGGCGTTAAACACTACAACAACAAAAATATTTTGTAAACATGAGATACATTTGAACATGAAATGCTTGTGAATATGTCTTTTTTTTTATAGTACACATTTCGTTACTGAGATATACCTGTATGGTTAATATTTGTGGGACAGAAGTTTACGACTGTATCTTAGAGGTATAATAGATTGATGTACGATCTACGAAGCCGCTAAGAAGAACGTCACAAACATAGTCCATTTAGCCAAATCATCCCACTACAGTACTAAGATCACAGAGAGTTCCAGCTGCAAAGAGCTCTTCGAGATAACTAACAAACTAATGTCAAGGAACAAATGTACATCACTTCCAACAACCTTCTCTCCACTAGACCTACCAGACCAATTTGCAAATTTCTTCGATGACAAAGTACAAACCATTAGAGATTCGCCTGACAGCACAATTTCAACTGATTTGTCACCATACAGTTATGATGCAGAATTTCAGCAACAACCGTTAGGAGCATTTAGTACAGACAATCGTGATGAAAAGTGCACCAAAGTCTTGTGAACTTATCCAATTCCAACATCACTGCTGCTTGAGTGCTTAGACCCAATATTGCCTTCACTAACTGATGTTATTAATATCTCTCTCTCATCAGGGGAATTCCCATCATTTTTCAAAACTGCCATCGTAAAGCCACTGCTGAAGAAACCAACACTGGACCATAACAATTTAAAGAACTACCACCCAGTTTCTAATCTCCCATTCATATCAAAAATCTTAGAAAAGGTTGTTCTAACTCAACTTGTATCTCATTTGAATTCAAACAGTCTTTTTAGCAATGTACAATCTGCATATCGCCCTTGCCACAGTACGGAAACTACTCTTCTGAAATTATTTAGTGACATTCTCTCTGCTTTGGATAGTGGAAAGATTACAGTCCTCACTCTCCTGGATTTATCTGCAGCATTTGACACAATAGACTATGATATATTACTTCACCGTCTCCAGCATGTATTTGGCATTCAGAATATAGCCTTACAGTGGTTCAAGTCCTACTTAGTCAACAGGATACAAATTATATCTGCAAATGGAATACACTCCAGCCCAGTTGATGTATGTTGTGGTGTTCCACAGGGATCTGTTCTCTTCATTCTATACACTCAGCCGCTCTCAAATGTCATAGATCATCACCCAGTGTTGCACCAATTGTATGCTGATGACACCCATATATACAAGTCTAGCCACCCAATTGAAGTTGATGCTACCATCCATGGAGTAGAGAAGTGCATTTCTGATGTGAAATCATGGATGAAATGTAACAAGCTGCAGATGAATGATGATAAAACTGAGACTATTCTGATCACAACACAAAAACTTTCTCATTCACATCCTTTACTTCAGGCAATAAATATCAGCAACACCAACATTTAATTCTCACAGTCAGTACAGAAACTAGGCGTTACTCTAGACAGTACTCTCACATTGAACCAACATGTCATGAACATATGCAAGGCTGCATATCTTGAATTGAGATGCATCAGTTCCATTCATAAATATCTTTCAGTTGATGCCACTAAAACACTTGTGTGTTCATTAGTACTTTCAAGACTGGACTATTGTAACTCAATTCTGTCTGGTTTGTCACAATATTTACTCCAGAAACTTCAAAAAGTTCAAAACACAGCTGCACGGATCATCTTTAGAGTACATCGATCAGAGAACACCTCACCATTGCTCTGTACCCTACATTGGTTATCAATTCGATACAGAATCAAACACAAAATTTGTTCTCTGTGCTATGTTTCAATGACAGACTTCAGTCCAACATATCTATCCAGCTTTACCATGTGTATACACCAGCTAGATCCTTATGCTCTTCTTCTGACAATCTTATACTCATTGTTCCCAAGGTGAAACAAAGTCATATTGACAACGTTCGTTTGCACACCAGGGCCCGGCGACATGGAACGAATTGCCCATTGAAATTAGACACAAAGACACAGTGGTCCCTTTTAAGAGTGCTCTTAAGACTCACCTGTTTCGACTGCAGGGACAAACTTAGCAACCTAATCATGTTTTGTATCTTATATGTTTTCAGCATGTTTTTATGTTTTCCAATTTCATTGTTTTTGTCATTTGTTGTTCTGTAGTATAGTCATATCATTTTTGATGGTGTAAAGTGCTTAGAGCTTCGAAAGATTAGGCGCTATACAAAGTCCTCATAATTATTATTTTTTTTTTTTTTTTTTTATTATTATGTACAGTTTTGCAATGAAAGAAATGTTATTTGGTTTAAAACTACGGCAATCAACTTCTAACAAGTAATAATGCAACCTTTATTTTATTGTCCTAGGTCACTATACTTAGCAAACTAAACTTATTTTCCAAAATTGAAGAGTACATGTAGCTATCTGCATAGAAGACTGTAGTCTTAATTTGATCTGATTTACAGGCACCAAAGCAACAGTGTTCATTCCAGAAAATGGAAAAGAGGGAGCCCAAGGACTACCAAAACGGTATAAAGTGGCATCATTAGACCATGTATGCAAACTAATTAAAATCAGTATAAATGCTTCTTTGGCAATGGCTGCATTCTATTCAGTTTACCAGCCATCAATGTGCTTGATATATAAATTTAGCCGATATATAATATCAAGTTTAAGAATCAAGGATCTTTATCTTCTGGGGAAATTTCAATGCACCAAAGAAGCAACTTTCTTGCACCAGATATGAAAAGTAAGCATCAATGGTACACTGATGCAGTCTAAAACAAACCAATGTTCTTTGTTCAGTAATGGCAAAAAAATTCAATTAAAGTAACTTAAACACATACATCTTCTTTGCAAATACTTCTGATTTCTTAACAAAAGTCTTTTCATAGTGAATTGTGACTACACTTACAGATATAACACTGTTATGAATATGTTCAAGTTCATTGACATTATGTGAATTATTCTCCTATGTCACACCCTAAAACCGTAATTTTCTTTAGTTCTTACAGTTATCATCTTACTATATACGTCATGAACATTTTAGGGATGTTTAATTTTGTAAAAACTTGAAAAGACATGATCATCAATATGACATTACTCTTAAGAGTTCAAAATTAGCAAAAGTCTGCAAGCCTCAGGCTGGTAAATTTCCTGCTGGACAAGTAGTTTTCATAATTTTAATAGCCCAATGGCTACTAAAGTTTCGATTGTTTCCATTTACCATATTTTCCGGCCTATAAGTCGAGACTTTTTTACTTGAAAATTCGGTCTTCGTCTTATACTCCGAATCGACTTATATATGGATTTTGTCATTGAAATTGCATCGACTTATATATGGATTACAGTATCCGGTATGCTATTGATATTGCTCTATAATCGGCATAATCGAAAACAGGTCACATAGAAGTACAAATTCATGTTAAATTACTATCTCAATAAATTGTCATAAAATAATATGACTGCATTTATATTTGTAAAAGTTTTGTCATTATTTATTTTGCATTCTGCATGTTTTTTCTTATTTCTCAAACATAAAATAAAAGAAAACAATTACCGGTAAAAACTTCACCGGGCCGCATAGCACACTTACGGTCTATACTCTATAGTGTACTGTACTAATTCAAAGCATATTGTTTGTTCCTAAAAAAAAAAAAAGATATGAAATAACTGGTTCATTAATATTTGATTTTCCAGTATAATGTTGGACACACGTGAGCAATTACCGGCATAGCTTTTTTTTATTGATCCAATTGATTCTACAAAGGGATGTAATCCATAGTAACTCGAGCGTTCTATAATTATTTATAAAATAATGTAGATCATGCATTCTACTAAATCCCCCAAATCATATGTTTCTAATTGTATTTGACAAAGTTTCTCAAATAAATTACCGTAGGTTTAAACTACACTAAAATCAGATATATAGATGGACTACCAGTACTAATAGATCATCAGTGATCCATGATTTTTAGTTTCGCAATTCAGTTTAAAGCAAATTGTAATGTCAACACTTCACCTATATTCATTCTTAACCAGCTGACGTTTCGGTGTCTCTCTTTGATTATACCGGTTGTTGATAAATTTGTATTTGGTTTCCAACAACAATCAAAGCCAGTTGCCGCAATTGTTTCGACCTTGATATTGGCTTTAGCTACCGATACTAGTTACCATATTGCCGGTACCCCATTGTTCTTTATCATTAATTCGCATCAATTACGCTACTCATGTTTAATATCAATGGGATTAAGTACAACAATAAATGATGCCCACTTCCTTCTCTAGATCTAAATACATGTAATGAATTTAGCCATGGGCATTGTTTTCATTGCTTTAGTACAGGTTAAAATACAACCAGTTCTGCCTGCTGTATTTATTAGAGTACATCAAAAGAACATGACGCAATAGCTGGGCTAGCTGGGCAGCAAGTTCAAAGGACTTTGACTAGCAGCTTGGGTGGGAAAAAGTGCTGAAATTTACAATGACTGAATTCAGAGACAAAGATCCTGAGACGTACATGTAGTTATTATAAGAATACACTTTAACTTCCATTATTTAATATACGAACAAGTACTATTTCATCATTCGTTACGTACACCCGTTACGTAATTTTTGTTATTTTCTTTTCATTGAATTCAGTCAAATAATGATCTGTGACAAAATTATTTAATATTTTACATCCGTGTGTGGATATTTTCGATGGAAATATTTGTATTATGGATTCAATGTATGTTACAAGATTCGCTGGTGAGTACACGGTGTTGATACTCTTTTCATGCAATAGATTATACATGTATATATAAATTAGACACGTGTATGTACCAATGCATGGTTCTCTGAATAAAGTACCGTAATTGTATTTGACAAAGTTTCTCAAATAAATTACCTTAGGTTTAAACTTTCAACTGGAAGGAATGATCATAGCTCTTGTTGCAATGGATATTGCCGGTAATATGGAATATCATACGACGATACCATCAATATTCATGCAACCGGAAGTTACTACCGGTAGTATAAAATACAAGGCCAAGTTATTGACCTGGCCTCGTCTTATACTCCGAATCGACTTATATATGGACGAAGGATGGAAAATTTACAAAATTGGTCAATTCGACTTATACTCCGCATCGACCTATAGGCCGGAAAATACGGTAATGTTTTGTGGGAAGGATAGGTCAAGATTCAGCAGAACTAGAAAATTTCTTAATCTATTAGTCCTTCTTGTGGCAACAGTATTTATGTAAACCTCAAGGCCTGTTGCTGATCCAACTGTATTGCAGTGCTTTGAATTATGTGGTTCTGACTCATAAAATCATATAAAAGAAAAATACTTTTACCATTTTATTAGTAACAATAACAGTTCTGTGAAAGAAAACTATGAAAGTCAGTGAAAAGTCTACAAGATCCTATGAAATCATTTATGACCAATTATGTGCTTGTTTAATTAGCGTTTTTAAGTAGCTTTAACAATTTTTCAGTCATATCGCTATGATGTCTGCGGTGAGGCAGTTAACAGTGATGTCTAGTACTGAGGCATCATGCCACAGATATGCAGCATGATGTCCCACCTAGTCACATTATCCTGACACCAGGCCGACCAGTCCTAACACTAACCTCTTAATTCTGAGCTCCAAGCGAGGCAACTGTTAGTACAATTTTTGTAAGTCTTTGGTATGACTCGGCCAGGGATCGAACCCATGACCTCCATCTTCCTTGGCAGATTCTCTAACCGCTAGGCCACCGGAGCAGTTCTCTATTATGTGCAGAAATTGATGTGACTGTAAAGACTGTTTTACCAAATCTACTCACTCATTATCATACAATTTTATTTGTGTATTCCATAACAGGAATCAATATTCTTCAACCTGTGCAAATGTTATGCATTGCAGTGCTCAAACAAATCTGATAGCCAGATGCCCAGGGCCCCTCCTGTATTCTAAGTGAGGTGACAACCAGGCTTGTAAAAAAACACAATTTGCCTAAGAAAACTTGGAAAGCACTGATGAAATGTATACCTTTATTTCCATGGCATTGAAAGACTAGTAGGCCTAAATGGTTAATATTTATCTCCACATATGCCCATTATTTTTATTAAGAACATCTACTTATATTTCCATTGAAAGCAGCATACAAAGCAAAATTAGTGCTCACCTGGCTCTAACATACATATGTTATTCAACTGAAGGTAGGACAAAATAGCATTCTGGATATTTCTGTGCAATACAGAAACCAGACAGAACCAGTCTAGTGGGTACCAGAAATGTGCCAGCAATTGTTTCAACCAGTACATTGATGTGTGGCCATGAGATGGGAATAATCCTAGCATGAATACAAAAGAAATTGTTGATTGATTACTTTTTTGTTCAATCTGGAGATTTTAGGCCAAAATGTGGGATTTTTTGTTATTGGTATGAATTATCGGTAATAAAGTGATAAATTGGGGTCACAATGGCTACTGGGTCTGTTAATAAAAAAAATCGGCTTTCTTTTGGTGGAGTTGAGATAAAAAAGAATAACTGATTAAACATGACATTGACATGAACACTTTAAAAAAGTACTTTTTTTTTTTACATAGTCTTGTTTAATTGCTATTGCATTGTTCAAAATGTTTCAAATTAAAGTTTAATGAATAATTGATCCTGCCTTGCTCAAGGTTAAACTTATTGAGCAGCACCTTTGAACAATATAAAAAATGTAATGAGAAACAGTATAAAGAAAGACACACTTCTGATGCTAATGAACAGTGCTGATCCATGGAGTAAAGAAGCTGATAGAACAATCAGACAATAACAGACCTCAGAACCTGGAGGAATAAATTGCTTGATGTGAAATATTTTTAGATCCAAAAAATCCAAGTCAGTTAAATATGATTTTTTATTTGTTCACATTTGATGTCAAGAAAATGCAACAATGTATGACAAAAATGGGGCAATTTGGGGCATATGGAAACTGGAATCAGGACTTATGAAATTTGGGCTTGGGCATGTAACCTTTTAAAGTCACATGCCAAGGGCTTGTGTCGAAAAAACATTTTTCTGTTTTAAATGTTTTAAATACCCACTTGGCTGCAACTTAAGTAATCAAAACTCTTTTATGTAATTACCCTTATTAGGAGATGTATTTTCATATAAGAGTAGTGTAAGAAAATACACACTATCTCATATATTGTGATTTTGGATCACTTGGACCCTTAGTTCTTAAAGATAAATGTTTCAACAGTTTACAAGCAATGATCCTTACTGAGTAGAATGTGCATTACAGCCAGAATGAGAACCACAAATTTAAGTCCTATGACTCAGATTACTGTATGCCTAACAAGGATGCTAAGAGACAAAATACATTGGTCAGAATTTGCAGTAACCAGAATACTCAGTGACTGATCTTGGCATGTTACATTATTTATGTGGATCTAACTTCAACAGAATTGATTACTGTATGCCTAAGAAGGATGCTATGAGAAAAAAATCTGTTGGTCAGAATTTGCAGTAACCAGAATACTCAGGGACTGATCTAGGTATGTTCCATTAAGTATTATTTATGTGGACATATCTTCAACAGATTACTTACTTGATCAGATAATCTAGCATTGGGTGTGTCTATGTCGTATCTGTAAAAGAATTCAAACCATTATGTTACTTAACTGCAACAACTTTAAATAGTTTCAATTGCAAATTCTAACATTATTCAAATTCAAAATTTGCCTATAATTAGGTTCAAATAAACAAGTACACTGCAAGAATGTTTTATCAACACCAAGTAAGTTAATTCTGACAAGATGAAATTATAATGGGTGACCTTGCTATAGAATCTTTGATATTATGAACTTTCTAGTTTAGATTTATTCATATCCAGCACAATGTCTCATGAACATTCATTATCTACCTGTTCTTAATGATCAAATTGGTATTTAACAGAGATATTTTTTAAAACGGTTTCTCCTGAACACTCTTTTCTCTTGAAATTGGTGCCATGATAGCTCTCCACCCAACTTTTGGGACTGGTTAATTTCAGAATAAGGGGATGGCAGGTGTCTCAAACAAACAGAGTTGATAAAAATGGCTTTTATTTTAGACAGTTATCATAATGTATCTACACTACTACACAAAGCCTTAATGGGCATGGACATTTATCATCAGGTTTTCGTCTTATCTGTTTTACCTGCTATAAATGAAACAATGTTACAGTTTTAAGAAAACAGTGTTACAGTTTTTCAAAAAATAGTGTTACAGCTTCAGATGAAGCAGTCTTACAGTTTACTAATGAAGAAGTCTTACATCCATGTCTAAAGACCATTGTAAGCTACAGTCATGTGCCAATGCATTAAAGACAAGAAATCCTCACATATTTAGGCATAAATTTATGGAATGTGTAATTATACCAAAGTTTTGGTTAAATACTGTAACTGGTGAAGGCCCTTTACACACATAATTGTTTTTTACATTGTTGACACAATAATGCTAGGACTTAGAAAAGAGATACATACCTATGTCTTGCCATTCAGAAGTGATGCATACCTATGTCCTGCTATTCAGAAGTGATGCATATATATGTCTTGCCATTCAGAAGTGATGCATACCCATGTCTTGCCATTCAGAAGTGATACATATATATGTCTTGCCATTCAGAAGTGATGCATACCCATGTTTTGCCATTTGGAAGTGATGCATGCAAATGTCTTGCCATTTGGAAGTGAAGCATGCCCATGTCTTGCCATTTAGAAGTGATGCATGCCTATGTCTTGCTATTCAGAAGTAATACATACCATCTTTGTCTTGCCATTCAGAAGTGATACATACCTATGTCTTGCGATTCAGAAGTGATACATACCTTTGTCTTACCATTTAGACGTGATAAAAACAAAATTTGAACTTACATCTCAAATTTAATTTTCTGACTCTCTTCAAAGAAATAAGTCATGATAAACTTCTTGGCAAAATCTGGGTTTAAATTATCTTTGATTACTTCTGTACGGCCAATCTGAAAGTGATAAAGATTACAATCAGAGTTTAGTTTTAAAATTGTGTTTAATGATAGAAAGACCATTGTTATTTAATTCCCTAATAAATGAAGAATATAATATTTGTGTCTTTTGATATATGTTTATTTTGTTGAGGGTTAAAAAATGTTTACACAGTGAGGCCTGCCTAAGCTGTTGTTACATTTTCGTCCTGAGATCAAATCAGTTTTGTATTCAAAACCATTAACTTTATATTGTATGTATCCTGTGCTAAAGAAAAACCAATCTTTGTTTCCATTTCAATTCTGATTAGCTCTCAGTCTGACTACACTGCCATGAAAATTGGAATATTAAACTTATGTAGCCTCATGACACTATCAATTTACTGTCAAATAATAAATCACCTGTGATTGTACATGTAATTATAAATTTAACAATGGATTAGATAATTTTGCAATAAGAGGTGTCAATGAATTAAAGTGCCAATTAAGAAAAAGGTACTGTGTAAAGGTAGAGCACAAGGTCTGCTGGCAAAAAAAATGATTTTCTTGGATTTACTCCAAAATTGGATTATGTGTATCAGATTCTGCAGGTGGATTATTTATTGTACAAAATGTTCATAATTTGCACATGGAGTGACACACTGAAAAAAAAGACACGCATCTTACTGGGAATGCAAGATTTGTGAGGAAAAACCAACATTAATTGTAAAAAAGGAGAAATATGACTTGTATTCACATGATGATTCTGAACTGTGTGAGTATATGTTAGCTTAAGTAAATAGACTGTCAGCTGTTCTTTAGTGATGGAATGGTAGTTTATAGACTGTCAGCTGTTCTTTAGTGATGGAATGTTAGTTTATAGACTGTCAGCTGTTCTTTAGTGATGGAATGGTAGTTTATAGACTGTCAGCTGTTCTTTAGTGATGGAATGGTAGTTTATAGACTGTCAGCTGTTCTTTAGTGATGGAATGATAGTTTATAGACTGTCAGCTGTTCTTTAGTGATGGAATGGTAGTTTATAGGCTGTCAGCTGTTCTTTAGTGATGGAATGGTAGTTTATAGACTGTCAGCTGTTCTTTAGTGATGGAATGGTAGTTTATAGACTGTCAGCTGTTCTTTAGTGATGGAATGGTATTTTATAGGCTGTCAGCTGTTCTTTAGTGATGGAATGGTAGTTTATAGGCTGTCGGCTATTCTTTAGTGATGGAACGGTAGTTTATAG